>JAYEAL010000208.1:0-200084 GCA_036419045.1 Scirpophaga incertulas
GAAAAAAAATCGAAAAACACGCGATTTACGTTCTCCCCAAAATCGGGGAAAATACCCCAAAATCGGGGTAAATTACCCCACCGATAAATTCTCCCCACCGAGCACTACAAAAGGTCACCCGGGGTTGTCAGTCGAAAAACGCCGGAAACCGCGCGAAACCGCGTTTTATTTTTTTCGAAATTGCAAACTTTTTACCAAAATGGCCGCCGGCGGCGCCGCCATCTTGAAATGTCAGAGTTTCGGATTTTTCCCAATATCTGCACCGTATACAGGGTGGGATGACGTTTGTCCCGCGTCTGCAGCACACCCCGATCTGGGAGATCAATTCGGGTCAAATTCGGTCTGCGAAAAGTTTCAAACCTCCGTGGAGGCCAGTGTTGCCAGTGGAGAAAAATGAAAATACCAGAAAGTCATAGAGGCCCCGCCGGCCCATAGGCCCATGGTATGGAAAAAATCCAAAAGTCGTTATTTCGATTTTCGCCTTTCGCCGCTCCTAGGGGAAAAACTACCAAAAACGGTAGAAATTTTCTCCCACCTGGCAACACTGCTCGCCGAGCTCTACCCCCGCCCGGAACATGTCACCCCGGTCGGAGGCCGCCATCTTGGCGAAAATCCGGTCCGAAAATCGCGTCAAAATTGGCGATCCAAGATGGCCGCCGGCGCCGCTGCCATATTGTTTTTCGCCGCGCGCCGCAAGTTTCTCGAGAGTCGAGGACAGTCCTGACCGCAGGAAAAAAGAAAATCCCGGAAAAAATCAAAAACCGCGCCGGTCGACGGTCGCAAACACGGGTCGAAACGGGTTTTTCAGTCCAAGATGGCGGCGGCGCCATTTTGTTTTTTCCCAGTTTGACAGCTGCACCGCATGCCCGTCACAGCGAGGAACACCCCCACCAAACGCCGTTAAAAACGGAGGCGATTTGGAAAAGTTGACATTTCGCGCGGGCCGCCATGTTGGTATGGCGAAAATCCCTTTATCCCATTCTATGAACTAAAAAAATCTAAAAAAATTCCACCCTAACATCAAAAACACTCAAAACACCCTCTAAACACCCTAAAAAACAACCCTGATCAGTCAGTCAGTCAGTGAGTGGTAATCGAGCTTTATATAATATAGACTAGACGTCGCTTGCTTGCGCGGGGTGCAAGCACCCCGCGGTGGGGTGGTCCATCCCGACTGGCTGTGACGAAATGTGGTCTGTCGAAAATTGGTGAAAAAAAAAGTCTTCTTTTTGTCAAAATAAGTAAACTTGTATACAAATTCTTCTACGTTTGAAAATACACTAAGGAAGTCATGGCGTTTGTGTTCGCGCGAGTGCCGGCGAGGTGCGCGCACCTCGCGGAGGTGTGGGTCTATACCACTACTGAAAAAAAAAATTGGCGGTCGGTTGAAAAATTGATGAAAAAATGTCTTCATTTAAATCAAAACAAACTGAAAAACCGCGTGCAGTGGTCGCGTGAGTGGCGCTGCTCACTATTGCGTTTTTCAAATAAAATCTTGTTACAGGTTGCGATGGCGGTACAAAAGCATATCGAGGTTAGTAAAAAAAAAAAAAAAAAAAAGAAATTGTCATTTTACTATAACACACATTTGGTTCCGTTCTACTCTTAAAATCCTTTCATTTGATACCCATATGGGTAAAATCGCAAAAAAATGTCCAGTCGCCATGTTGGATCGGCGGCCATATTGAAAATTTTAGAAATGTCACTTAAGGCGTCGTATTCTACTCGTCAAGACCCTTTCATTTGATACCCATGAAGCCTGGTTGGAAAATAAAAACCGGTCCACCATTTTGAGGGCGGCGGCCATTTTAATTTTTTTTTTATGTCTGTATCGTGGCTGTATTAGACACTTAAAACCCTTTCATTTGATACCATGAAGCATGGGTTGGAAAACAAAAGCGGTCCGCCATTTGAGGCGGCGGCCATTTTGAATTTTCATCAATGTCTCTAACATGGCTGTATTAGACTTGCAAAACCCTTTCATTTGATACCCATAATTTTCGAAATGGCGTCGTGTTCTACTCGTCAAGACCTTTTATTTGATACCCATATAGCCTGGGTTGAAAAACAAAAGGGGTCCGCCATTTTGAGAACGGCGGCCATTTTGAATTTTTTTCAATGTCTCTACCACGGCTGTATTAGACTTGCAAAACCCTTTCATTTGATACCCATATTGTAGGAATTACAATACAAATGATACTTGGCCTTTTTGGACCGGCGGCCATATTGGTTTTTTAACGTTGTCACTAATAGGCTTCGATAGCGCTGAAAAAATCCTTTCATTCGATACCCATATCACCGTATAGAGATTGAAAACCGAGAGAATATAGCAAAAAAAAAATTTACCATTACAAAATGGCCGTCAGCGCCGGCGCCATCTTGAAAATGTCAAATGTCAAATTTTTTCAGTATAGAATACTAAACTCCTCATCTATTGGCGGTAACTGCGGGTGCGCAACTGTCATCGATTCGCGTCAAAAAATTCACAAAGTCGCCGGAACCAAAATCTGCCATAGCGCCCAGTGTTGCCATATATCTGGCCCAAAAAGGTGGTAGAAATGATCAGCAAGGCCCGACCGATCCGGCCATGTGAAAAAAAATCGAAAAACACGCGATTTACGTTCTCCCCAAAATCGGGGAAAATACCCCAAAATCGGGGTAAATTACCCCACCGTTCGATGCGGCTCACCGAGCACTACAAAAGGTCACCCGGGGTTGTCAGTCGAAAAACGCCGGCAACCCCACGAAAACCGCGGTTTAATTTTTTCGAAATTGCAACTTTTTACAAAATGGCCGCCGGCGGCGCCGCCATCTTGAAATGTGGGAGTTTCGGATTTTTCCCAATATCTGCACCGTATACGGGGTGGGATGACGTTTGCCGCGCGACTCCAGCGCACCCCGATCTGGGAGATCAATTCGGGTCAAATTCGGTCTGCGAAAAGTTTCCAACCTCCGTGGAGGCCAGTGTTGCCAGTGGAGAAAAATAAAAATACCAGAAAGTCATAGAGGCCCCGCCGGCCTATAGACCCATGGTATGGAAAAATTCCTAAAGTCGTTATTTCGATTTTCGCCTTTCGGGGCCCCTAGGGGAAAAACTACCAAAAACGGTAGAAATTTTCTCCCACCTGGCAACACTGCTTGCCGAGCTCCACCCCCGCTTGGAACATTTCACCCCGGTCGGAGGCCGCCATCTTGGCGAAAATCCGGTCCGAAAATCGCGTCAAAATTGGCGATCCAAGATGGCCGCCGGCGCCGCCGCCATATTGTCTATTGCAGCGCGCCGCAAATTTCCCAAAAGTCGAGGACAGTCCCGACCACAAAGAAAAGAAAAATCCGGGAAAAAAGCAAACGCCGCGCCGGTCGACGGTCGCAAACACGGGTCGAAACGCGTTTTTCAGTCCAAGATGGCGGCGGCGCCATTTTGTTTTTGCGCAGTTTGACAGCCGCACCGCATCCCCGCTACAGTAGTGAACACCCCCACCAGACGCCATTAAAAACAGAGGCGATTTGGAAAAGTTGACATCTCGCGCGGGCCGCCATGTTGGTTTGGCAAAAATCCCTTTATCCCATTCTGTGAACTAAAAAATCTAAAAAATTCCACCCTAACATCAAAACACTCAAAACACCCTCTAAACACCCTAAAAACAACCCTGATCAGTCAGTGAGTCAGTCAGTCAGTGGTAATCGAGCTTTATATAATATAGACTAGACGTCGCTTGCTTGCCGCGGGGTGCAAGCACCCGCGGCGGTGGGTGGGTCCATCCTAACTGTTTTTTTTGAAAGAAAGGGTGGTCTGTCAAAATTGGTGTGAAAATGTTGTCTTTTTGTCACAAAAATCAAATTAAAGTACAAAACTGTGTACGGTCGTAAATACACTAAGAAGCTCACGGTGTGCGTGGTCGCCTGAGTGCCGCGAGGTGCGCGCACCTCGCGGAGGTGTGGCCTATCCCACTACTGAAAAAAAAAATTGGCGGTCGGTCGAAAATAGGTGAAATATTGTCACCTTTTAAGTCGCAAGAAACTAAAAAACTGTGTGAGGTTGTAAACACATTAAGAAGCTCACGGTGAATGTGATCGTTTGAGTGCTGGGAGGTGTGCGCACCTTGCGGTGATGTGGTCTATACCACTACTGAAAAAAAAAAAATTGGCGGTCGGTCGAAAATTGGTGAAAAATTGTCTCCATTTAAGTCAAAACAAACTGAAAAAGCGTGTGCACTTTAAAATACACAAAGAAGCTCACGTCGATTGTAGTCGCGTAAGTGCGGCGAGGTGCACGCACCTCGCGGTGGAGTGGTTTATCCCACTACTGAAAAAAAAAAATGGCGGTCGGTCGAAAACTGGTGAAAAAATGTCTTCATTTAAGTTAAAACAAACTGAAAAAGCGTGTGCAGTTTAAAATACACTAAGAAGCTCACGTCGATTGTAGTCGCGTGAGTGCCGCGAGGTGCGCGCACCTCGCGGTGGTGTGCTTTATGTTTTGCCGATTTTCAAAAAGGGGTGGCTGTCAAAAGTTGGTGGGAAAAATGTCTCGTTTTTTGTCATAAAAATCAAATAAACTACAAAACAGTGTACGGTTAAAAGTACACTAAGAAGCTCACGTCGATTGTAGTTGCGTGAATGCCGCGAGGTGCGCGCACCTCGCGGTGGTGTGGTCTAT
Source organism: Scirpophaga incertulas (assembly GCA_036419045.1). NCBI lineage: Eukaryota > Metazoa > Arthropoda > Insecta > Lepidoptera > Crambidae > Scirpophaga > Scirpophaga incertulas. The sequence continues at coordinate 4,658 of JAYEAL010000208.1, forward strand.
CCCACTACTGAAAAAAAATTTGGCCGTCGGGCAAAAATTGTTAAATATTTGTCTCCGTTAAGTCAAAACAAACTGGGAAAACCGCGTGCAGTTGTAAACACACTGAAAAACTCATGGCGCTGGTGGTCGCGTGAGTGCCGCGAGGTGCACGCACCTCGCGGTGGAGTGGTCTATCCTACTTCTGAATAAAAAATCGGCGGTCGGTCGAAATTGGTAAAAAATTTTCTCCATTTATGTCGCGAGAAACTAAAAAACTGTGTAAGGTTGTAAATACACTAAAAAGCTCACGGTGAGTGTGGTCGCTTGAGTGCCGCGAGGTGCGCGCACCTCGCGGTGCGGTTTTTCAAGGTGGGGAAGACCACATGTCTTCACAATAAAAGTAAAAAATTGTCTCCAATTATGTCGCAAAAAAACTAAAAAACTCTGTGCAGATGTAAACACACTAAGAAGCTCACTGAAAGTTGTGGTCTCGTGAGTGATGTGGTATGTGGCACTTTGGAAAAAAATTGGCCGTCGGTCAATAATAAAAAGTCAAATATTTTCTCCATTTAAGTCAAAACAAACTGAAAAATCGTGTGCAGTTTAAAATACACTAAGAAGCTCACGGTGAGTGTGGTCGCGTAAGTGCCGCGAGGTGCACGCACCTCGCGGTGGCACTGCTCACTATTGCGATTTTCAAATAAAATCTTGTACAATTGCAAAGCGGCACAAAAGCATATCGAGGTAAGTAAAAAAAAAAGAAATTGTAATTTTACTATAACTCACATTTTGGTTCCGTTCTACTCTTAAAATCCTTTCATTTGATACCCATATAGTGAAAATCGCAAAAAAAATGTCAGTCGCCATGTTGAATCGGCGGCCATATTGAAATTTTAGAAAAGTCACTAATGGCGTCGTGTTCTACTCGTCAAGGCCTTTTATTTGATACCCATATAGCCTGGGTTGGAAAACAAATGCGGTCCGCCATTTTGAGAGCGGCGGCCATGTTGAATTTTTTCATTGTCTCTAACGCGGCTGTATTAGACTTGCAAAACCCTTTCATTTGATACCCATGAAGCACGGGTTAAGAAACAATAGCTGTCCGCCATTTTTGAGGGCGGCGGCCATTTTGAATTTTTTTTATTGTCTCTAACGTGGTTGTATTAGACACTTAAAACCCTTTCATTTGATACCCATTAAGCATGGGTTGAAAAACCAAACCGGTCCGCCATTTTGAGAGCGGCGGCCATTTTTGAATTTTTTTCAATGTCTCTAACGCGGCTGTATTAGACACTTAAAACCGTTTCATTTGATACCCATGAAGCATGGGTTGGAATACAAAAGCGGTCCGCCATTTTGAGAGCGGCGGCCATTTTGAATTTTTTTCAATGTCTGTATCGTGGCTGTATTAGACACTCAAAACCCTTTCATTTGATACCCATATTGTAGGGATTACAATACAAATGATACTTGGCCTTTTTGGACCGGCGGGCCATATTGATTTTTTAACGTTGCCGCCAATTGGCTTCGATAGTGCTGAAAAAATCGTTTCATTCGATACCCATATCACCGTATCGGGATTGAAAACCGAGAGAATATAGTAAAAAAAAAAGTTACAATTACAAAATGGCCGCCAGCGCCGCCGCCATCTTGAAACTGTCAAATGTCAAATTTTCCAGTGTAGCAGACTAAACCGCTCACCCATTAGCGGTAACTGCAGGCGCGCAACTGTCATCGGTTCGCGTCAAAAATTCGCAAAGTCGCCGAAGCCGAAATCTGCCATAGCGCCCAGTGTTGCCATATATCTGGCCCAAAATGGTGGTAAAAATGATCAGCGAGGCCCGAGCAACCCGGCCATGCGAAAAAAAATCGAAAAACACGCGATTTACGTTCTCCCCAAAATCGGGGAAAATACCCCAAAATCGGGGTAAATTACTTCACCGTTCGATGCGGCTCACCGAGCACTACAAAAGGTCACCCGGGGTTGTCAGTCGAAAAACGGCGGCAACCCCGCGAAAACCGCGATTTAAATTTTTCGAAGTCGCAACTTTTTACAAAATGGCCGCCGGCGGGGCCGCCATTTTGACATGTCGGAGTTTCGGATTTTTCCCAATATCTGCACCGTATACGGGGTGGGATGACGTTTGTCCCGCGTCTCCAGCTCACCCCGATCTGGGAGATCAATTCGGGTCAAATTCGGTCTGCGAAAAGTTTTCAACCTCCGTGGAGGCCAGTGTTGCCAGTGTAGAAAAATGAAAATACCAGAAAGTCATAGAGGCCCCGCCGGTCTATAGGCGGGTGGTGTTGAAAAATTCCAAAAGTCGTTATTTCGATTTTCGCCTTTCGGGGCCCCTAGGGGGAAAACTACCAAAAACGGTAGAAATTTTCTCCCACCTGGCAACACTGCTCGCCGAGCTCCACCCCGCCCGGAACATTTCACCCCGGTCGGAGGCCGCCATCTTGGCGAAAAATCCGGTCCGAAAATCACGTCAAAATTGGCGATCCAAGATGGCCGCCGGCGCCGCCGCCATGTTGTTTTTCGCCGCGTGCCGCAAATTTCCCAAAAGTAGAGGACAGTCCCGACGACACAAAAAAGGAAAATCTGGGAAAAAAACAAACGCCGCGCCGGTCGACGGTCGCAAACACGGGTCGAAACGGGTTTTTCAGTCCAAGATGGCGGCGGCGCCATTTTGTTTTTTCGCAGTTTGACAGCGGCACCGCATCCCCGCTACAGTAGTGAACACCCCCACCAAACACCGTTAAAAACGAAGGCGATTTGGAAAAGTTGACATTTCGCGCGGGGCCGCCATGTTGGATTGGCAAAAAAAACCCTTTATCCCATTCTATGAACTAAAAAATCTAGAAAATTCCACCCCAACATCAAAACACTCAAAACAACCTCTAAACACCCTAAAATCACCCCTGATCAGTCAGTCAGTGAGTCAGTGAGTGGTAATCGAGTTTTATATATATAGGAGATATAGGAGATAGATAGATAGGAGATAGATATTGCTTACCGGTCCGTAGTTCTGGCTTGGCTTGAAGTGTGTTTTGTGTGTACTAATGTGCCCTACCGTATGTGGTTATAAATATATATTATATATTACAATACTTGTAGTATAAAAATAGGAGAACGCGTGGCCGACCACTTTTCCAATCCAATCCCGTCGAAACCGTAATATGCAAATATTAGTCCAATGGTATATTTAAATACACTTCCGTAAATGATCAATTATTAATCCGCCGTAAATAAACCAAAGAATATATTTAAAATAAACTCAATAAAAATGCCGTGAAAAAATCCGTCGTGACAGTCAAGTATCGAAACCGTAATGTCAAAATCTTTTTTTTTATTACTTTTTTAAATTTCCTTTTCCGCGGTCCGAAACTCATAAGTCCTAAACAATCCCTAAGGATCCCAATAAAACTTCGTATAAGGAATTTAAAACAAACTCAATTTGACCGCTTACTGAATTTGTTAATTAAGAATCGAAATTAAAAGTCCTATACAAATTAAAATGCCACCTAATATCTGAGGCGACAAAGTGCCGACGAGATAAACAAAACGAAATAAGATTCGTCGACAGGAACTTCTTAGATTACTCGCAACTAAACATGAAAAAGGAATAACACCGAAAAGAGCGCAACGAAGTCTTTTTTTAATTAGATCCCCGTTGAGTTGTTTTCTATTTATATTTCATTCGCCCTCTCACCTTGCGCCAGATTACTTTTTAAGAGCCAATAATGAGAAAAGTTTTAAGTGACTTCGGGGTGATACAATAGTTATTATGCCGCGGACTGCTGAAAAATCCTCCACTGATAAAGAAGTTAGCGAAACAGCTCGCGTTTTGTTTTATTTACGACACTCGCCCGCGCCCAACTTTGGTTTCCTGGATTCCTCATTATGAGCCAGCACGTTACTCTGTGCCTCCTTGGCATTTATTAATCTCATCTAAATAATTTTGGATAATAATGATTTATTTACTAGTTTGATTTTGAAATTTTGCTATTTTTTACATATATTTGACCATAATATTTTTACCAACGACATCACACAAAAAGTCTCATCACTTACGAGTATTACCTTGTTTAAAGTAAAATTGTTACAAACGGATGCAATATTTATGTATATCTAATCAAAAGCCTAAAGACATTAAAAAACACGATATGAGCAATAAAATGATGTTATTTCAATTTTACACTTAAAGTACCTTCTATCTAAAGTCATTATTATCTAAGAACACATATGTTTTATGCGAAACTACATATAACACACATTACATAAAATAGTACAAGTACCTAATCAAAACAGAAGTACAATACTTAATTATTTCACCATTAAGTCGCATCACCATAAATCTTATATGTCACATTATCATGGTTGATATAGTATAGTATTGTTCATAATAGTCATGAAAAATTAAAAAAAATGCATGTTTGAGAAATATATGCACTTAACTTGAGACATCCCAACAATAAACCTATTCTTGAACATTCGGAAACAATTGGAAACCTCTAGCTTTATCCAAGGCTGTAGAAAGTTCAAGAAAATTGTAGAAAATTCGGAAAATATACTGAGCGTTGTGTCGGTAGCGCCCTCTAATGTATTAAACTCCATGTACCTAACTATATGTATAAGCGGAGTGTATGCGCTTTCCAATCAATTAACACAAGACTTTGAAGACCTGCTTGCAACGGAGTCCGAGCCGTCGCATCCCTTGCCTCCGCCTTCTCGGCAACCTTCTGATTTGCCAATTCCAATTCCAATTCCAGTTCCAATTCCAAATTCTTTATTCACATTAACAGACACGAGACACGATATAAATTAATCTTACAGGTACGGGGACACAAAAATAATGCATGCAGAAACTTAAAAATATAAAAATAAAAATAAGAATAGAATTAAGGTTTAAGTGAAGTCTCGCGACTGCTGTGTGAAAGGGTACCTAGATCAGCATGAGGTTAGTGAAACTAACGCTGATTTTCATCTAGGCCCCATGACCTCTGTTGACATGTGGATGCCAGAACGGCAATATATCTCCCACACATAACAAAAACGTTGGCGAAAACTCACAAAGTTGTTGATAAGTACCTACTTACAGCCGAGTTTACAAAAGACTACAGTTTTGTTAAGAAAAACGAGGCAAACATACACAATAAAATATCACGTAGGTAGTGATTGATGTAGAACTCAACAATTTAAATTAATTTTAACAATACAATACAAATTTAAAATATGTATTTAATGATAAATCGAATTATTGCCAAGAGTATTCTATTTCGGTGCACCGTGCCTCTTCTAGCGCATATGCTCTCTTTTATAGGGTTACACTGATTGCGCCTCTCGTGAGGTGCGGTCTTTCTTGTCATGTCAAGCCATATGGTCATTAGGACCACCGGCTTAGGCTGAGTTTAGCCGATATTTCTTTCTGGTCGAGCCACCTCGATTCGTCAGGAGTCCGACATAATCACCGAGGCACTTGGTTGCGGTTGGCGGAAGGCTTGGAGGTGTTTCCACCGACGAAGTCATACGCTCAACCACCGCCGCATCCCTCTCTGCTGCCTCCAATGCTCCTGCCAACTTGATGGCACCGCCATACGTCAAGTTATCCTCGGCAAATAACCGTTGACGAATTGTCTCGTTATGCAATCCGCACACCAACTGATCGCGCAAGTTATCCTCCAATATGCTGCCAAAATCACAGTACCTGGATAGTTTCTTCAGCTCGGTAATATACTGCGCAACCGTTTCGCCACTCCGCTGTCGCCTTTGTCTAAACCTGTACCGTTCTGCCATGACTGAAGGTTTAGGGTGGAGATGCTGCCGCAACAATGTGACCGCGCCGTCGTAGGTTAACTCCGCCGGTCTCCTTGGCTTGCTAAGCTACTCAACAATTCGTAGCATTCATCTCCAATTGCTGTGATTAATGTAGGTAACCACAACTCTTCTTCCAATTTATTCACCTTCAGGAACATTTCCAATCTTTCCACATATAGTGACCAATTCCCAGAATGCACGTCGAACTCCGTAATTTTCCCGAAAGACATTTTAAAACTTTTTTTAATCCTCGTCGCCAATAAACTATTTAGGTACAGGAACAACACAAATAACACACTGCTGCTGAAGATAACTATATTCGTAAGACAACAGAATACAGAGGTTTGGCGTATTTATACATTTCTGTACATCCTTACAACTACCGACATTATTATATTATAATTACAGTACCCACATTATACGATACCACAGTATACATGAGGATTCTCAGCCTCTCTTTTCCAGAAGGACAAAAAGCCAACAGGGACAGTATTCAATACGACGAATGAACATCGAAGCTACAAGAGCGAATTACAAAGTGATTAGTCGGTGTTAATGTATTTTGTAGTAGAAAACCGTATTTTATTTACTGAGAACAACCACCGCTTGTAACAATACGACTAAGTGCTATAATAATTTCACTGCTCAACGAATTCTCAATAATATTTCTTATAACGTGTTATAATCATTGCCGTCACTCTTCCAAATGCACTCACTTCAGAAGTGCTCATTATTTTCAGCACGCGTGTTAGGTTCTCCAGAAATTATCCCCTCAGTCGGCTCTGGCAATTATACGTCGAGCATGGATAATATGGCGCTAATCCCCGTAATATCTGATAATCTACGCTATAATGGAACTGAAGCTGAGACAAACCCGCTAATTCTCTTGCTATATATAGACTCGTTTAAAATTAATATTAACAAAATAGGTATATAATTGATACTATTATCCGTGTTGGTCATTTTGCATATGAGTCAATTTGCTTATTCAGAATTAGTTAGATACGTGTTGGCAATGGGCAGATTTTTTTTTTCGTTTTTCTTTAACGTTATTGGTACTAATGAGTCACCTCACCTGCCTTCTCAAAGCCTCCTAATTGATTTAAATATGACAGATGAACTCGCCACTCACTAAATGGGCTCGCCAAAAAAGTAGACCAATATTGGTGTGAACATTGATGTGAACAGCTAAGGGTGTAGAGAAGTGTGTCTGCGACAGCGATAGAGATGATTATTATGATTTATTACTCACGCCTCTTTTTAGTGGCGGTAGGCAGAGATCCAAACATACCCAAATATACACTAGCTTCCTCAACTTTCATTTATTCTATCACCAGGAACTATAAATTATATTGAAATGTAAAAATCCGAACTAGTATCTACTTGCAAGATTTATATGTACGCAGTATTTCATATCACAATATCGAAGACATAGTTCTTGAGAATAAATCTCTTACTTATATATACTTCAAGTATATTTCTAGTCCGTACAGTCGTATTCAAAGTGGTGGTCCGTATAAATGAGAAGACTTGAATGTGGTTGATACCGTCGATGTCGAAACCAGCTATATTATTCAGCCCAGTGATTCTATATTCTATATTTCACTGTCGCTAATGTGAAATCTCTAACCTTCTGTTAATATGTAAAATACATATGCATAATATACTTACACCCCGCTTTATTAAACGAGCCGAGGGTGAATTTGCTAACATCAAAAGAAATAAATGAATATTACTCTCATCAAATATCATATATTTAATAGACGCGTAATTATCATGAAAGTACAAGCCATTCAAACACATCCATTTTACAATAATAAAAAAATCCTCTTTACCGTCAGATCGTTTGAAGTTCTCATTTTGAGCGGCGGGAAATATCTGCAAATAATCATTAATTCATCGCTCATCAGAGAGAATTCACCATTGAGGAATAAAGCAAACTCGCGTATAATAAATCCAAATGAGTATTGAAGATAAAAAGGGAATCGCCCTCATTAACTATTCCCATTGTTTCTCGTTAAAATAAAAAGGAAAATAATTAATTTACTTTGCCGAAATATAGATATGAAATGGTGCCGGAGGATCTAGCGTTTTTATTTATTCATTATCTTTAATAAGTGGTCCTCGGAGCGGCCGATAGTAGTTAGTTACTCAGAGGAATTAATTACAATGAGATGACGATATTTTATTGAGCTTTAACAAAGAACTTTTTTCATGTAGTTGTGGATATCATTTCGTTGCTTTCAATAAATTAGAATTTCAGCGTGTCATCGCCTTCTCATTAGTCTTTAGTGCTATTTCAAAAAGAATTTCCGCAACTTACATAAGGTCGTATAGTTTATCATATCAGCTCGCGTAAGTTCGACTGTTTCGAGAGAGGTATACCTCAAGACACGGTACTGTGGCCTATCATTTTAACAACTAGAAACTTTATATCCATCAACCATTAGTTAGTCTATCTATTATGGTAACTAACTTGTAGTTGGTAAAGCAATAGGCCCCAGTACCGCGTCTTGAGGTATACCTCACTACAATACAAATCTAAAATTGACTGTGACCTTGAATCTCTCAGTATTCTATGAATTCACCGTGCGGATACTTCGTATCCGTTTGTTACATACGAATTACATAATGGATATCCAAATACATGAAAATAATGTAAATTATTTCTTCAATACTAGTGAGTGCGCACTTGGTAGTATTGAAATATAAAAATCTGAAGTGAGTAATGAAATACCTAGGCATTTACCTAAGTCATAGTATAACAGAGAGAGGTGCCAGAAGCAACGTCTGTGACTTGTGACCCAAGAATACGTTTAAGGACCTCATATGATTAAGCAGCACTGACTATCACCACCCTAGCGAGAGGTTTCTACCTAACGATATCCGATATGGTTTTGCGATAGTCGCCTTTGTTACGCGTTCCAATATAAAACTTTCCAGGGGACTTTATTTCTGGACCACAAAATAGCATCTGTTCAGTGACTTTTCGTCTTTCTCTTTCGTGTGGGTTGCGGATTTGTTGCGAATCTCACAGGAACTGAACTGTAATCACATGTCGTCAAGTAAGCAGTCTGCTTCTTTGTCAATAGTAAAAATAAAGGAACACTCGACAACTCGTGCTCTTTTAAAAACGTGTAGTAATTTTACTAGTACACCCTTTTTTTTCGAGGGGAAATGCTCCTTATGCACCTTGACACCGCGCTGGCTAGGCGCGGCCGTGTGTGGGGCTCACCGGTCAGAGGAACTGGCCTTTTTTTTTTTTTTGTTTCCCTGAGGAAAATGCATTAAATTGCATACCCCGGCTGTGGCGAGCCGGCGGTTATGTGGGACTCTCCTCCCCAGAAGGGGGAGGCCTACCCACTAAAAACCTCAGGGATGGCCTTCCTCAGGCGTGTAGGGAGCCCCCGGGAACATAAAGCCACTTCCGGGAACCCCCAGCCTCCGCTGCCCTGCCTAGAGGGGAGCCCTCCTCGGGGGAGGCTACTACCTCCCCCGGTCTCCTCCACCGACGACGCCCCCGGCCACGGAAGGGGCGTGGTCCATCCCGGGTCGCCGTAGCAGTCGCGACTTCCTCGCGCCCGCCGGCGACCCGCGGGGGCGCCGCAGCTGTGCTACCGAGCCCGGCGCCGCCTTCTTCGAGCGGGATCGGCCATCTCCCGGCCCCGTTCGGCGGCCTCCTTCTGGAGCATCACTGCTTCACAGAAGGAGGCCACAGCCCTCCAACCTCCCTCGTCCGCCAGCATTGCCGCAATCAATGCCGGCGGAGACAGATCTCGCCCGATCTCTGCGACCAAGACTCGACGCTCGGAGGCCCCCGCGGGGCACTCCGCCAGCGTGTGCTGGGCCGAGTCAAGGTCGGATGCGCAGTGGTGACAATGTGTCGATCCCTCCCGTCCTATTCGACACAGATACTCACCGAAGCAGCCGTGCCCGGTGAGTATCTGAGTCAATCGGTAGATGACCTCCTCCTCCCCGTGGAGCCAAGCTTCGAGGTGCGGGAGTACGGCACCGACGGCCCGCTGGCGCGCGCAGATCCGTAATTCGAGCTGCGCACGCCAGGCCGCCACAAGAGGAACTGGCCTACCCACTAAAACCCCCCGGTGTCCTCCAAGTCCATATCGGGGCGTGGCGGGGTGCGCTTTCGCGATTCTACCGCCACACGCCCACTTACTTGTACAACCTAGCGACTTAATTACTATCAAACCAACAATATACTTTGCTTTTTTGGTGATTACGTCTGAAATATTTATTGTTTCCTAGAAAATGCGTTATATTTGTCTGTAAAACAAAGAAGAAATATTGGATATAGTATTTGTCAGTGCTCGTCTCCTTATAATCAGTTACTTTAATATTTTCGGGAACGAGGACAAAACTACTTCAGAATATGCAAAGGTTGTGTTACTTTTATAGGTAGGTTCACTCAAATAACTAACTAGTCTTCTATTAATGCTTAGTCAAATATATTTATTTATGCAAATATGTATGGGGACGAAACTAGTTAGAGCATAACTAAGTTTCCACATATATATATGGCCTCCACATACTTAATATGTTGTAGATTTTTTTTTACTATAGTAATATCTTAGAGATTTGTAAACGGAAACACATAAATAATTAACAGGTTCGATCGTGGCTCTGATTAGAAGGCCAGTACCGAAACCAAAGTACACTTTGAGATTTTATTAAAGCACATACCTGAATTATAATACCTGAGACACATGTTATGGAACAAGAACAAGCGTAACAAGTTACTTAAAATCAAAGCAAAGGAGAAAGACACGGACACAGGCGATGAATATCAGCAATGAATAATTTACGTCAATGATACAAAAAAGTATCCGATTATTTTTCTGATAACGAAGATCGTTATCAAAATCATTGTTCTGGCAGCAGTATCAAAGTAGAATTTACAATTATTAACTCCAAGTTATGGAAAAAGACTACACTATAAGAAGAAGAAGTATTAGAAGCAGTAGACATTTTACACAACCTCAAGTTTTGTCATTTTGTATGAGTGACAAATATGTGAAGAAAAAATGTGAGATTATTTTATGGGAAAATGCATAGTCTTCTACAACGAAGTTCCAGAAAGTGTAACCGACTTGCCATTTCGCAAATTTAAATTATTTGTCAAAAATACTCTTATGAAAGGTTATTATTTTAATAATAACAGTACTTGGGTTTAATTTACTTTTTTTTATTACTATTGAATCATTTAATAGTTACGTTGCCAATTATTTTGAGTATCGTAAATGACATAATGAAACTATTAAATTAAACATTTAAAGGAAGGGTTCAGACCATTTGTCTGAGATCAGCTTGTAATTGAGGACATGTAAGAATACAGGGAGAAAAAAAATTGCCCTTGCTGATTTTCTTGGTGGATCTTACCAATACAAGGTTTCCTGCCCTTGACTTGTAAACCTTGACTTGTAAACAAATAGCATCATTGACGCGCAAAAGTGATTGTGAAAATCCTACTTGACGAATATATTTTTGATTCGATTTGAAAAACGATGTGTGAGATAAAAGTTGTGTAGTTGTGTAGGAAGTATAAACTAGCATGAGCTTCGTAAAAGGGTAGCTGTACACAATTTTCATCAATTCAGGCAAATGGAAATAATCCAACTCATCCACTTCCCGTCAAAAAACCACAGCCGATGCATGCATTGAACAATATAATTACAAATGCTCATTAATTGACGTTTGAGCAATGGGATTGGGAAATAAAATTCGCTGTAATTGAAAATTGAACAAATAGCTGAGAATATTTTTAAATTGCGGAATGAAATCATTACTAAGGGTAATCATATAATAATAAGAAACATCTGAGGGTACTAGTTTAACTAACACTGAAGAATAGATTACATCCAGACGAGAATAAAAGGACGTTTAATATAACTTACCTTATTCAAAATCATAATCGAAAATTTATTCTTCAGGATTTTACAATCACTTTTGCATCTCAAAGATGTTATGCCATTGGCTCACAAGTCTGCAGCGGGAGACCTTGTACTGGAAAAAACCAAGAAGAAAACCAGCAAGGGCTATCATTTTTCTCGCTGTATTTTTACAGAGTCATCAATTAGAAGCGGGCCTCAGATACATAACCTGTACCAAACTTATTTACAAGTTTAAACAAGTTCATATTATATATATAAAAGCTGTAGTTTCTTTAAGTTATTTACTGTAATTAAAATATTTGTTAACGTAACTCTTGAGTTATTAAAATTGAATCCAAGCATTATTATCATTTAAGTAATCTTTTAGAGCTAGCGCGCACTACGATTTTTTACCGCGCGATTTTTTTATCGCAGAAATGCAGCATATGAGTCAGTAAAGCAGTGCGCGCACATGAAAGTAAAAAACCGCCGCGGTTTAAAAATTGTGATTTGTCACAATTTGCTGCGACTGCTCGCGGCGTGATTGTCGCGTAGCTAAAATGCAGAGTATGGAATTATATGGACCCGCGCACACTGCGTTTGTAAAATCGCGGGCTCGCGGCCGGCCGGCTCTTCATTCGTATTCCGTCCGTTCAAGAATAAACATGTCGGCACCTGCATCTTCAATGGAGTCTTCGTCTCCAAAGGTCCAACAATTCTCAATAATCTGTCAAAAGTTAGAATTTTCATTCTATAATAGTTAAAGAATTTTTTAGGATACATCCGAAGATTATGGTATTTCTTATAAAAAAAAACCATTGATGATTCTGTCTGATGTGAAGGGATGAATCCAATACTGGCGGTTTTTATTCTTTTTTCTTCTGATCCTCCGAAGTAGTAAATAAAGACTAGCAACTTCTACGAAATTCATGGTTCAACTGAGCAAAAGTCGCCGATTTTTTTATCGCAGTGCGCGCGCCGAACTCTCTTGCGATATTTTGAGCGTGATTTTAAAATCGTGTCGCAGAAGTGAAAATCGTGGTGCGCGCTAAGCCTTACAGTATTATAAGTTATAACCTTTTGTTGATTCTAATAAAGTTTGATTATTTGTGAATTAAGCTTTTTGACAAAGTAAGACTCAACTCCAATAAGACTCAACGCTTAGGAAAGCACTTGTAATATTTGAAAATATCTCCAAAAACAAAGGCAGCTTAATAAGTCATTTTGAACAAAAATAATAATTAGGACGAAAAGGCTAGTCGTTAGAACAACCCGAAAAGTTGGCTTCCAATAATTTTTTTGTTTACAAATTTTCGCTTAGGTACAAAACAAAATACCGATTTGTAATGGAATACTTTTTCCATTTCATTTTTTGTTCAACTTAAATTTCTCCCATTAAATAAGACTCATAATAGAAAAAGTTCTGTGACGATTTCAAAGAGGGGCGCGCGGGCTGATTTATGAAAAATGTGCCCAACGTAACGCAAAACGCTTCCCTGAAGCTATTTCAATATTAGGCGCAAGATTTCACTTCGGAAGCAGTATTAATTGAAAATATACCTACCTACCTACGCACTTTTTTGGCATAATGTCGAACTTCCAAAAGAAATTGGGTATTAAATTGGCAAATCGGTTTTGAGGGATTGAAATTAGAAATGTCCACTTGCCTCCTCGGCTTTCTTTGGTGCTTTGTGAAGGGATAGCTTAAGTAGCCTGTTTCAGGAAACGATTTAAGTTTTAATGCGTTTGATGTCATTTGTGAACTTATTTTCACCGTTCAAAGATTTTTCCACTTCATTTGGGAATTTTTAAAATCCTTCCTTAGATCTACCGAATTCTAATCTTCCAATTCATTTGGGCAATATGAGTCAGTTACTCAACCAAGCATCTCATTATACACAAAAAAGAAAAATGAAAATACTTTCTCTTGCGGAGTTTGATCTACCATTAACTAATTTACATGAGTCTACCTTGATAACTTTTCTATATCATTTCTTTGTATGTTTGATGTTACGATGAATGTTAACTGCCAATGGCTCTGAAAAGATAAGTTTAATTTCAAATTAAGTAATTTTAGGTGCTAGTGTTCAGTTGCCATATCACCAAAGGGATTAAAACGATCAAAATACAGTGATTATGTATATACCTTTATCTCACTCTTAAGTGAGGTCAACGTCACATGTCCTTCTCTTCTATTCCTTTATGTCCAGAGGTCGGAATTATTTATGTACTTGCATCGAAATGTTGATATTAATGCGGACCTTCCCGGGATTTATAATAGACAATACCGTGTGGCCAGCAATATTACAAATATATAATAATAAAAACAAATTAAACACAGATAATTAACATATAATTTTTATTAGTTTACATTAACTGTGATTCTTAGCATGCATACCCGTCTTCACGTTATCCAATATAACTTTCTAAGATTTTTCCCTATTTCTTTTCATCGAAAAACATATCTATTACTGTTTTGGTAAAATAGGTTTCACCTCGCCTCTTCATATAGGTAGGTACCTATGCCAGTTACTTCTATATTTTCTCCGTTTTAAGCTTAATGATAATTTGTTACCTTATCGACGTTCACATCACATATCTTTTTGTCAGATTTTAACAATATTACCTCTTTTTTTTTTGTTCCCCTGAGGAAAATAAAGAAAATGCATTAAATTGCATACCCCGGTTGTGGCGAGCCGGCGTTAATGTGAGGTTCTCCTCCCCAGAAGGGAGATACTAGAAATACTAAGATTTAAAAAAAAATACTTTAGGGGCCCTAATCACGGAAAAATCGACTAAAAAGGCAAAAAAAATAGTATTTCTAAAAAAAATCTTTAATGTACAATATCTCCATAACGGTTATGTTTTGGACACCGTATTATAGAATCAAATTAAATCTAAATAATAACGTCCTTCAATATTCAGTACGACTTTCCTTGTAACCCTGCATATTTATATATTATTATGGGTTTAATTTAATTTTCTATGTCCTAAATTAAATAAATTCATAAAACATAAGAGTCAAAGAAATAGGTAGTAATATTACTCACTTCAGAAATTAGATGACAAAAATACATGTCACATCATAATTTTGTTAGCAAGGAGACTTGTGCTGCGATATGATATACATATATAAAAGTCTGAACGGGAAAAGGCTCGTTCTGAGGGATCTAAAATGCTGCTTTCTTTAAAGGAATAGTTTGAATGTAAAAACCATAACCAAACCACAAATCAAAAAATGTTAAAAAAATCTGAATAAACTTCTTTTCAGCTTTGTACTAATACAATTTGTAATAATTATAAAGAAATTTATTTCACAAGAAAATAACTATTTTGTGCTATGAGATTGTGGTGCTTATTAATACTTAACTATATTATACTAGCTTTCTGCCCGCGGCTTCGCCCGCGTGGAATTCGGGATTGGGTCTCTAGAGGGTTAAGGGTCATAGCTTTTGCCCACGGCTACATATGCGCGGAAGTCGGTTTATGGCGCGAAGGTTTTATCGCGCTTCGCGTGGGACTATCCGTTTTTCCGAGATAAAAATATCGCAAAACCTTGCTCAAGAATCACTCTATATTTCCGGGATAATTAAATAAAAGTAGCCTATTATTTAATCCGGACTTTTATCTTTACGTCTGCAAAATTTCCAAGCAATCGGTTCAGTAGTTACGGCGTGAAAGCGGAACAAACAGACAAACAAACTCACTTTCCGATTTATAATATTAGTAGGGATTAGTAAGGATATTAGTTATATTTTTAAATGAAAAGATAAAAATTCAAGTTTTAGTTGAAACTAAAGCTAAACTAATACCTATTTTCAACATGTTTCCCCGCAACAACACAAATAGATATAGCTAATTTGTTAAAAGCTTCATAGTATAGATTATAAAATTAATAAACAATAATAATAAATAAATCAAATAAATTTCAGACAGTAAAAAAACGGATGAGCCACTTTTTCAAAAAGCCTTATATTTATAATAGGATCAACCACTTCTTCAATATTTGGCACTTTACTTTACTCTTCGCCAGGCGAGACTAGAACTATAGGCAGAGCTTCTCTCTTGGACATATCAGCAATCAGAGCGCGATTTGGGGCCATTCGAGTACCTGGTCTGTGTGTGTCTGTATGCATTTTGTTGAATATTTTTGTAGTTTGTTTATTATTTTTATATTTTTTATTGTTAGTTTTTCTTTTTAATATTTTTTTTTCTTTTATTTGTTGGTAGCCCAATGGTTTCCTTTTTCTTTTGTGTATTCTTGGACAGAAACGTACGTACCGCATTTCAGTGCTCTTTATACCAAAATTGTGACAGCTCCCACAGGACAGGCATAGTCTAGTGTGGGGGTTTTCGTTAAATACTAAATTGTACATTCTCATTGCTTGAATTAAAGTATTAATAAAGTTGCTAGCTGGTGCCCGCGACTTCGTCTGCACAGATGGTAGATTTTTTCCTACTTCCTTGACACTTATCGACATATTTTGGTCAATTATTATATTAGTATATTGTAGAAGATATGAAAAAAAATATGTCTACGAAGGGTATAAAAGCGAGTGCAAACTATTGGCCCGGACATTGCTGTCCGTCATTTTTGCGTGTTGTCGCTAACGAAAAACAGATGGCGCTACGTGTGCTATTTAGCGTTCGAGCGTTCGACAGCAGCCGAATTTATCCGAGCGTTCTCGAGCTCAGAGGCTTCGTGGCGACTGCCAGTCTCACTTACTTAGTCGACGAGTAAACACATGTTTTTCAAATTACCCTCTATAGTTTTCTATTAAATATTAGTTTTGTAAAAAGTTACGTCATTCTCTTAATAATAGCGTGGATCTTCTTATAATATTTATTCTGATGTATAAATCTATATTTTTTAAAATTTCCATTAAAATCCATTTAGTAGTTTTTTACGTAAAAGAATACGTAATAAACATCAATTGAAACTTTCGAGCTTATAATATTAATAGGGATTTATTATTTTTAGTTATTTATTAGTTATTGTCTTACAATAAATACTAGTTTGATAACAGCCACAACTAAAGCGCCATCCTAGCGTCACTCGCAAAATATTGTGTGACGTAGTTAGCGTGTACTGTAATTGAGACGAACACGGCTCGTGAGACGAGAATACTAATATGAGGGTACGGGCTTGGCGTGCCTGAGACACTCTTAATTATTTACTACAATACCGTGTTGGATGCTGAGCTAGCTACTACACAGGCTCTATCGATTTTGAGAGGATTAGAGGTAAGGTGCGACGTGAACTCCATAGAGGTGTTAGTACACCGGTTTCAAGGATAAATGCAATACAGACCTATAGTCCATTTCAAATAAGATGATCTCTGTGACAGTTCGATTTCGGCACTTGTAGAGAGGTCCTACAGTGAAAATAAAATCGATTGTTTCTGGTAATCGATTATACTTTATATGGAAATGAAATCGATATTATCTTACTACCAAAACTTTGAGTATCATTAGTGTTTCTGTATTATATTGAAAGTTTTTGTTGATCAACGTATTTATCTGATGTATATAATATTATGTAGGTATAGTAGAAATATAGTCAAGTGTTTACCTGTGATTTTTTCGGCATTTTGCCAAAAAAAATAACAACAAGAACTTAAACAAAAACAGCAACAACAGTCAACATTAACAACAATAACAGAACACCACGCGAAATCGATGAAAACACAAAATGAAATACTAGCGTGACTTTTATGACTTGCACTCTTCCCGGCTAACTGAATACTGATTCCAACCAAGTAATTATTACACCTTTTAAAAAAATGTGTAACTGTGTTCCGCCACGTGGCTCACTGTGCTCCTATCTATTTTCAACCAAGTCATCTAATCATTATATCTTTAACAATCAAATATGCGACTCTTCCGCCACGTGGTTCACTGTGCTGCCATCTATTGGATAATGTCACAAACAAAAAGAGACAGTAGTCAAATCCGCAATGTATCATCATGGTATAACCTCAAACATCATTCATTCATTCATTTCAGCCAATAGACGCCCACTGTTGGACATAGGCCTCCCCCAAGGATCTCCACGCAGATCGGTCCTGCGCTGCAAGCGTCCAGCGCCTTCCCGCGATCTTCATCAAATCGTCGGTCCACCTTGTGGGAGGCCTACCAACGTTGCGGTGTCCAGCATATGCCTGCCACTCCAGGACCTTTCCGCCCCAACGGCCGTCAGTCCTGCGAGCAATGTGCCCCGCCCATTGCTACTTAAGGTTCGCAATTCTTCGGGCTATGTCGGTGACCCTGGTTCTTCTGCGGATTTTATCATTTCTGATTCGATCACGCAGAGAAACTCCGAGCATAGCCCTCTCCATTGCCCTCTGGGTGTCAAACATAAGAAGTAGAATTACATATTTACATTACAATGCACTGCGTATAATAATTAAGTTTTAACAAAAGTAACTATTTAGATTTGTACACTAGCTTGTCAATCAATAATAAAAATCCCTATTTATAGATTGTTTTAATTGTAGATATCATTTGCAAAAGATTATAAGCTTATGGTAGCTACACTGAAGCAAGAAATGCTAACCGCAAACGGTATAGCGGAAATAACACAACCGTTT
Organism: Scirpophaga incertulas; assembly: GCA_036419045.1. Classification (NCBI taxonomy): domain Eukaryota; kingdom Metazoa; phylum Arthropoda; class Insecta; order Lepidoptera; family Crambidae; genus Scirpophaga; species Scirpophaga incertulas. The sequence continues at coordinate 22,930 of JAYEAL010000208.1, forward strand.
ACGTAATTATTTTGGAGCGGTTCCAGGCTTATCTCTGCTGGTTAGTTGCTTTGGAAAACGGCTTCCCGTTGCAAAATTGTGTGGAAACGGTGTAGTACATTGACGCTTGCTTTCCTTACTGGAGAGCGCTGTTTATTATTTGGAATTGTGGCTTTTCTTGGCTTCTGGACTTCGTACTTTTCCTTAGGAGAGGAAAGGCTGTGAGCATCATGGCTACCGCCGCAATCAAGTGTCACGATCGGCGCGGCCTCATGGTTCTCGGTCCTCATAACCGTAAAGTGAGAGTGACCGCTCCTCAGGAGACAGCGCGGTGCAGGTAGACTTCGTAAATTTACTTCTTCTTTTTTACACGTTTCTCAGACATATTTAAAATACAATTTTGAAATGTTCGAATATTTTCCATATTAAGTTCAGATTATTTCTCCTTCCGTTTGTAAATAAAAAAATAAAAACTAAGTTTACTATCGTCTCACAAGCAGTAAAACAAAGTAAGTATTATACAACTAGCTTTCTGCCCGCGGCATCGCCCGCGTGGGTTTCGGGATTGGGTCTATAGAGGGTTAAGGGTCATAGCTTTTGCCCACGGCTACATATGCGCGGAAGTCGGTTTATGTCGCGAAGGTTTTATCGCGCTTCCCGTGGGACTATCCGTTTTTCCGAGATAAAAATACCGCAAAACCTTGCTCAAGAATCACTATCTATTGATGAAAACCGCATGAAAATCAATTCAGTAGTTTTTGAGCGATGCCTTTATCGCGCATCTTACGGGATTTATCGATTTTTCCGGGATAAAAAGTAGCCTATGTTACTCTACATCCCTTCAAATATCTCCACGTAAAAAATCACGCCAATTTGTCGCAAAGACGGACAGACACACTTTCCCATTTATAATATTAGTATGGATAAACTATAGCTATTATAGATATAATGTGAACTTGTTTAAACTTGTAAAGGAAACTATTTATCTGAGGCCAGCTTCTAATTGACGACTGTGTAAAAATACATCTAGAAAAAATAGCCTTTTCTGGTTTTGTTGCCGGTTCTTTTCTGTACAATATCTCCCGCTGTAGACTTGTGAACCAATGCGCGGCATCTTTGACCTGTAAAAGTGAATGCTAAATTCCTAATTGAAGAATACATTTTTGATTTTGATTTATTATTATACATTATTATTTATTCTATATGGTATATTAAATATTGTATATGGTAGCTTTGATAAAAGAAGTGATTACACAGTTGATTACACGAAAAATAAAGCATTATGTTGAAACCAAACTCAGGGTGGTTATTCTGTAACACATCGATTCGTAATTCGATTAGATGACTAGTATAAAAAAAATCAAAATTCTGTGCATCGAACATATTTAATATATTATAAATACCAGATGTACCCGCGACTTCGTTCGTGTGGAATTCAACATAAAAGTTAACAAGTTTAATTAGTTTTCTTTTGGTTATTGCATTTTTAATTAAAATGAAAAAATACACGCGGTTCTGGACAAAGGACAAATAAAAGAATTCTTCTAAAATAAAAGCTGAGTTACTCCTGACAATAAGTCCCGTCAAAATCAGTCCAGTTACTTCAGAGATTAGCCGGAACAAACAGACAGACCACACTCCAATCTGCAGATATAATAATATAAAAATATAATCTACATTTTTATTGTTTTAATTTTTGTTTTTGCCAATACTCACCATAATCTGATATATATCGCCATAATATTAATCATGTATCTATAGTATTTAATAAGATAAAATAATATATAAGCACAGACACTACAATACTACAGATAACTAATATGTCATACTTATGTGCCACAGATCTCTTAATAATACGGACCGTATAGTTAAGTTCAAATTCACCTTCTGTACTCACTGTGTCAAGCAGGATACCAGTGCAGCAAGCTATGCTTGCGGCTTATACTGCATGCCACCGTTTTGGTATCATGCAGCGGTATGAGTGTCATAGGTATCGTTGTGTTTCCGTGGCCGGGGGGCGTCGTCGGTGGAGGAGACCGGGGGAGGTAGTGTAGCCTCCCCTGAGGAGGGCTCCCTCTAGGCAGGGGAGCAGAGGCTGGGGGTTCCCGGAGGTGGCTTGGTGTTCCCGGGGGCTCCCTACATGCCTGAGGAAGGCCATCCCTGAGGTGTTTAGTGGGTAGGCCTCCCCCATCTGGGGAGGAGAGCCCCACATAACCGCCGGCTCGCCACAGCCGTATTTTATGTATTTTTCCCCTTCTTTCTTCTTTATTTTTCTTTTATTTATTTATCTAATATTTATAGCACAATATATATATATAATACAAATAAAGTGTAAAAGGTGGACCTAATGCAATAAGCCATTCTCTACCAATCAACTGAGTCCAGTTTGAATCGAGATATAGAACTGTGTTTGGCATACACAAAGAAGACAATAGTACATTATGGCACAAGTGTGTAATGTTGGTGATTACCGCTGATTACCGGTGATTACCGAGGACGGTGAAATTATAATTAACTATTTTTCTTCATAAATTGTATTTGCAGACATCTTAATTAATAACTAACTAAATAACTTCAAAAGAGAAAACGAGACGAGTTGTGAAAAATGCTTCGTAATGGCGGGAAAAATTAATCAGTTTTCCTATGCGCGCGCATCGGCCATAGACTAAAAAATGAGGTTTCTTTTTTTTGGGCTTTTCGCGGATAGCTTTTTAGCGCAAATGTAAGCGTAACTCAACCAATAATATTAAAAAAAGCTATTACTCACTCGTGAATAATAGTAATGAAAAAGTCACAGTTTGATTATAGGTGTCATTATGTGCCTAATTGCCATGGGATTAGAGCCACTTTATGAAGAAGTGTGTTGAAAAGAAAATAGTAAGTGATTTCAGATAGTGCTCACAAACCACTCCCGTAAATATGCATTTACGTTTAGCCGCCCGGATGTGGTAGGGTAAATAATTCCATAGTTGAATCGCAGTCACACTAAATGATGACGAAAAGAATTTGGTGTGGTGAACTGGATTTTTTTCTTTCTTTATACTTTCTTTCTTACTTCTGTTTTCTTCCTTTTAATGTGTTCTACCTACATATCGATTCGCTATTAATAAGTACTAATATAATACACTATATTATATTCAAGTTGAAACCTAAAATCACTAACCTTGCCAATATTACGATGCAATTTTCTATGCAAGCCACGTCCAATCAAAGAAACATGGCTTATCTTCCAGACTACTTCCTGGCCATATGACCAGTGAAGCATTTGAATTGCTTGAACGGCTACGCACAGAATTATCTTGGAATAGTTCCAGAATTAGGCAAACGAGTCCATTCCGGCCCCGTTAATAATTAAGCGGGCCAAATAATTAACGAGAAGTAATTACATTGGTCAGCAATATAAAATTTGGCGAGCCACCCAAAAGCAGCATTTAAATAATTTGATCAGCATACAAAGATTTTGTTTGCAATAAAAAAAAACAGGCAGCAATTCTTGTTCCGCAACTAATTTTGATAATGGTCAAAAATTAAATCATACATAGGCAGCCAACAATAACATGAGTCTGCATAATAAACATTCAGTCCGCAAAATAACTACTTGAGCGGCAAGATTCATGATGAGCGGCAGAAAAACATGTCTATAAGCAGTATATTTGATTGTATGTTAGGTTAGGTTAGGTTAGGTTAGGTTTTTTTTTTTTTTTTTTATAATAAAGTTTACACCTGCAGACTCTTTGGTCCGCACTTTTTTTTATTTTGGTTAGTTAGGTTAGGTTAGTTAGGTTAGGCATGACAAATAAAGTATTTTTGCTACTCTTATATGCAGCACAAAATGCATTTTTTTGCTTACACTCTGAGTGCTTACCAAAATTTTATTAAACATGAGCAGCTGATTGCAGCTTATATAATTAATATGCTGTACAAAAATAATTACGCCATCCAGAATGACATAAATTGCTGATTGATTTTGAAATGTTTGCTGACCATGAGTTGCTGACCAATTAGCTATTCTGCTCACCGATTATATTTTTCTGCTCACAGAAATAACAATACTATGCTAACCATTTAATTGACATAATTAACGTTGTATACGACCAGAAATTAAGGCGTGCACGGAGAAATTTTGCGAAAGTCTGTTTGTTCCGTTTAGAAAATTACATAATTACTTATACCCATTAAGTTATTAGAATTCGGTATGAGAGCGTTATACAAGGTAAGATAACACCGAAATTAAAACACTACATTTTTAAGTATGGCAACACAAGTGGGTCCGAATCGAATAATCGAGTTGAAATAAAATACGTCTTTATTTCCAATAAGACATCTTCTTGTCTTACTTTGTTCCCAATTTTTTTTCGGAGTCGGCGCAACACCTGTTCCTCTTCCACTCTCCGCTATCATTCGACATTTCGACACTTCTTCATCAACATTCAAAAATCAAAATCAAAATCATTTATTCAGTCTACGCTGTTACAAGCATTTGTGAAAGTCGAAAAGCTACGGCATTTCATTCACACAGTTCATCCATTTTTTTTAATTCAATTGCCAATAAGACATAAGAGGAATTAAATTTTTAACTGTTACCTTTATGGTTCTATAATAGCTCAGTGTAGCAAGAACAAACGATGCCAGCGTAATTAATTATTTTCTATTCTTTCGCTGTAATTCTTACTTATATTATAAACTGGCAGGTGCCCGCGACTACATCTGATTTTTTTCCTCAGGAGAGGAAGGCTGAGAATCCTCACAAGCAGCACGAAACGTGTCCAGGATACCCCCGCAACGGCGAGGGTCACGGAGGTTATGTGTGTGTGAGGACTTCACGCAACTAACCACGTGACCTACCGACTAAACTCAGCCTATGCCTAAGTTCTAAGAACCATATAGGCAAATCGTGAGAGCGACCGCCCCTCAGGAGACGGACGATAATGACTACATCTGCGCAGGATTTTCCAATAAGAGTTGTTATTGTAATATTAAAGAAATTACATATTTTGAGATAAATGATCGGATGTTTATATCATTATTAAGAGAAAGAAAGAAAGGAAGGTATGTAGTGTAATGTACTTATGTACCTTCGGTCAAATAATCACCACGACCATGCTCACAGGAGTAGGTATATCGTTTTTATTAAATTTTCCATAACCAAATCGCAAAGTCCTCGATAGCCTTTTTTTTTGTGGGGGGAAAATGCGACCTTATGCACTATGACACCGCGCTGGCAAAGGGCGGCCGTGTGTGGGGCTCTCCGGTCATAGAGGACTGGCCTACCAACTAAAACCCCCCGAGTTCTCTAGGCCCATACGGGGCACATGGCGGGGTGCGCTTTCTCGATTGGACCGCCATGTGTCCCGGGGCCGGCTCGACCAAAAGCTGGTCGAGCCACCGCCAAAGGAGGGACTGTCCGAGAACCCCTGGACAAGTCCCTCAGACAGAGAGACTCCACCACGGCGTGCATGCTTAGCCGGACGCGCACGCAGCCTCACGGTAGGGTCACTAGACAGGCAACACCGCGCTTGCGTGTGCCCGCCCTCGCCTACCAATCCGTCTGCGGCGGAGGGGAGCGGCCTCGACGTCCTTCTCCCGCTCCCTCTCCGCAGCCTCCTTCTGCCATTCCGCTTCGCCGCGGAGCATGGCCACGACCACGCTCGGCAGCGAGAGGTCGCTGCTTCCCAGCGCAGCTACGAGTTCGCTGCGCTGTTGTTGCCACGCCGAGCACACTGACAGTGTGTGCTCGGACGTGTCGTCGGGAGCGCCGAAGTCCTCGATAGCCTCACAAATTCTATATTCGAGTTCTTGAACTGACGCAAGGCTATTGACGTAAACCTTAATTCACGTAGCCTGAAAGGAAGAAGTCGCAAGAAGGTGTCAAATTTGTTCAATTTCTGCATTGCAGTTCGACAAGATGCTTCACGACGACCCAGGAATATTTTAGTTTTACGAACCGTCTGTATCAAATTTTCACCATTTTCATATTTAATTTTTTAGTAACGGCGTAGTTTTTAGTCAAGATGACAGCTTCAAAAGCAAAACCTACTTATATAGCGAACTATACATTATTTATAAAAGTACCTATGAAGTAACGTTGACGACCTCCATAGTCGAGTGGATAGTACACCGGTTTCAAGGTGTCGCCATCTCTGAGGTCCCGGGTTCGAATCCCGGCGGGGGCAGATGTTTGTGTGATGAATGCCAGCATTTGTACCTTAATCATGGTTGTTGATATATAATTCAATAAAAAATATTTATATATGTATAATACATGTATGTCTATCCGTTATCCTAGATCCCATAACACAAGCCTTACAGAGCTTAGATTGGGCTAGGCTAATTGGTGTAAGTGTAACAAATATTTATTATTATTATTATTATTATTAAAATATCAGGTAAGTAAGGGGATCTACCCAAAACCGTAAATCAAGGCAAAGAGTCTACGACAAAAAAAGTTTGGGCCCTGGTCTATAAACACAAACTACACATTCGATAAAAAAATGTTCAAATTAAATGAATATGTCTTACCATTACCTCTTTCAGTATACAAACTTTTAAGCTTTATAATATTATTCATTTATTTTTCCTCCATAGTATATTCGTAGATCTATATTAGTTTAAATAAACGTTTGAATTCCTTTTATAAACTCTGCTTCCACTAGTAAATTCGTTTCTTATACGTACTTCTTATTTAATTCTTTCCTGAAACGCCAGTGCTTGTTCTAACGATATATATATATGGGGCGGCTAAATATACCGCGGTATTTGTATTATTCATAACGAATTTCCCCGAGGGATTTCCTGGATAACGAAACTTCTAGTCCATTACAAAGCTCTGTCTATATCATAATAAATAGAGGATGAGTTATTAGGGCGGTCGCCATAGTGAAATAATTTTGGCGTACCAAACATATCTTTCCCATTTCATTTGAGGTACTTGCGTATATATGACGTGATCTCCTGTCAATTGTACGTTTGATATTTAGTTTATACGTAAATGTAGTGTTTCAATGTTATGTTGACACTTCTATCGAATTCTCTTTTCCATTTGTTTCTCCTTTTTAATTTTTTTTTGGGTTTTTTATCTTTTACATCATACATCATTTTCATTTCATCGTTCAACAAATGACCTAATAAATTTGTAATAACTAATTTATATCTTATTTTCCTAAAAGAAACTTAATAACTCTTTGGAGTACGGATCCGTGATATGGTATCCTTATTATCGAGTCCACATTAATCGGATAGATAATATACAAAAGAGATGTCTCCAATTGGCCTGCTATCGCCTAAATGTCAGTACTCGTGGACTATCGTATGCTGATTTGCTTGTTAAATTTAGTCTGTCTAGTCTGGAATTACGACGTCTCCATTCCGATCTCTTTTGTCTTTCTAAAAGTTTAAATTCACACATAGATTCACCTACCTTGCTATCAGCTATAAACATTAATACCAGATATGTTTGCCGCATGCCAAAATGTTTTGTGCTGGGAGTTTATAAAAACAATACCTCATTTTATAATCCTGTTGTGCGAATGTGCAGGGCTTACAATGAGTTGGTTGATAGGCACCCTGAATTGGATATCCTTGCGCATCCCTATTCTACATTTAGGCGATGTGTCAAAAATCACATATTAGCCATTTAATGTTTTACTATAGTTTCTATTTTGGTTTATGTTATGTCTCTAGTAAATATTATATGTTAGCATTAATATATTTTACATATTAGATTAAATATTTATTAAAATAATGCATATAAACGTAGCTTAATTTTACTCCTATATTATTGTATTTTTTCTTTGTTTAGGCTGTGTACATAGTTTGGGTTACATCCCAGCTCTTTTCTATTTTATTAAGTTTGTATTGTTTCTTCCTAGGATGTAAGCTGTTTTTGTACCTTTAATAAATAAATAACGAAATAAATTAATGAACTCTGTTAAGTGCGTCATAATTAGTCAACCGTGCCTGTCAATAATTAATTTAAATTATTCAAATGTAACGATTGGATAACAAACATACATATAAATACATAAATTCATGAATTTATTCCTTTACGCACCGCCCACCGCTCTGTAGGGCGGGAGCTTTAGTTCAAATCCGATAAGGTCTTCTGCCTGACCAAAGGCTTGTAGGTGTCCAAAGTGTTTAGTTGTTAGGCTGGCCTTCTGCTAAAGTCCAACATAACCTGCCGTAGACCGCCGGTTGCAGGTGGTATCCGGTGCAAGGACGTCCGAGCACCAGAGGGTTGTTAAGACGACCACTGTGGTGGCGCGCCCCCTAAGAGGATTCACTACCGTCTCCCGTGGGAAAAAAAAGATTTTTTCCCATGAGGGTCGACCCAAAGCATCCTTCAAGCATCCTCGACTTTCACAGACAACAACACTTTTATGCAAGCTTGCTCTTCCTACGTTGACCTTCCTTCAGATTATCTACGAAGATAATTTTAAAAAACAAAATATAGTAATTGTATAAGTTTTCCTATTAACATTGAACATAAATGTTTTTATAAAAGACTTCGGAGCAGAAAGTTACAAAGTACAAAGCACATTCAACAAGACAAGAATACAATATTTCCATTTGTTAATCAAACTCCCTGTTTGCTTCACTTGAATATAAGCCCATAAACTTGTTCGTTACTTTGAAATGATAAACGATGATCATTATTAAATAGACAGCGACATTAGTCGCTCCATTAATCATCATTATCGCTTTATTCGAAATTGTCAGTTGCGGTAATTTACCCAGAACGTCTGAGAAATCGGTAACAAATTATAGTTTCTAAATTAAGCCACATGGTTTGCTTTCACGGCTTCTTAAATGGGAAAACAGTTGCAAAGTTGGTTAATAAAAATATTATTTTCAATATCATAACTAATTGAATTTCTTTATTTTGACAGAGGATTTAGGCTTCGATTGATTTATCCGAACGAGACTTTCTTAGTTCCATACATTGTGAAGACTTTACCAATTTGACTATTCTCATTTTGGCAAATGTCTCCCAGTGTTCACTTGGGGTGTGACAAGGATGATTCTCAATTTCTTGTTAAACAGAATTAACATCTTTTATACTTTTAAACTATATATATCTAGTTATTTCTTTCTGTTTCTTATAACATATCTATGATCTCAGAGAAATATACAAATTCATTTAAAACAATAACTGAAATGTCGAGGTCTTTAAATTCGAATAAGTTGCAGTTTAAAATTATAAAAGTTCGGGCTCAATAAAAGCTGTCGGAGCAAAGTAGCCAATCAGAACTTAGTCAATTAGCCTCCAGTTCAAACTCGATACGTTTCTTTTTGTTCCTTCTGATGGAGTTGTGTTGATTCTGAACGTTGCTAGGTAAAGTTACAATGAAAGTTATCATTTCTGGAAAGTATGCCGATGAACTGGTAGTTTTATTCGAGATATCTGAAAATAAATTTACTAATTTTGATGCTTTATTTCCAAAAATTACTAATATATAATAAATTCACAGAAGCACAATCAATACAATAACTTACTGAACTTAGATGTGGCAAACAGCGTCTTCCGTACTCTGCGAACTCGTTCTGTCTTAGATTATTCCGTTCATGTTCTTCTTAGAATAATAATATTGGGTCCGTCGATCTTTTTATGGAAAATATTCCTAAGCTTAAAAGCAGCATTTGTGCTATTATCCATAACTAAAAGCGTCCTTTGTTTGTTATTTGAATTTTATGATATTATTTTGTTGCTTCAAATAGATGTTCTACGATTCTACAATTTATTCTACGATCTACTTACAATATGTTTTAATAATTCGCGTTACTGGCGAATGATTAAATATATAATACGTAAATATTATAAGTGTAAATAAATAAATATATTACCCATTAGCTTCCAAGACACTAATTGCCTGCATGAAAAAATATTGATGTTTCCTTGACACTTGAAAGATCAAGTCGAGTCACAACAACCCTAGTATCATGGATACATCGGGTGATGTGTAAACTATACCTCCATGTTTCGTATCCATACATCAGGACGGTAGCATTTACAATGTCAATTTTTCCTGCTACCATATGGGTAATTCTTGTGCAAAGTGCGCCTGGGATTTGATTTTTCCAGAAGCATTGTTATCGTCTGTTCCTAAAGATAAATACCTCCATAGTAGCTGGATGAAGATCGTACTCTTTCCATAGCTTCGGAATCTGTAGTAGATTTTGTTGTTCCATGAATTCTGCCTCAGTACTCTTTTTTATTTTTCACGCATTGATTCTGATGTCATTGAGTAATCCCTCATGCTGTTAGTCGTTCAATTCGTCTTACAGTGTGTTTGTGTTTTGAAGAGGTGAAGATTACAGGTCATAAGTGTAGTTCAGATCATCCACTTAGTTGCATAACCCCCATTTTATGTCTCGTCTCTTTCTGCATGCTGTTCTGCACACGATACCGTTAAAGATAATAAGGAACAGTAGAAGTGAGACAAGACGATGAACGTATTCTTCTTTGCAAGAGTATTTCTTTTAGTTTAATTTAAGGATATCCTGGTCGTTTGGTAAAACGGTTAGATCTGAAACCTGGCTATTAACTGGATGGAACTGGATAGACGTTGCAGACTATTTATGGTATAGAGCACAAAGTAGAAGACGTCTTAGAAAATGTAGGCTTTGAATATTTCTGATATGATAAGGAGGATATGTACTTTACCATTCTTCAACGAGAATACAGACCTTTTAATTTCTTATTTGGTCGGTGCTGATGAGATGATATCCTTATTGCCTCTTTTTTAATACAATGTGCTAGCTGAAAGGAGAGGTAATTTATTTATTAGTCTATCGGTTCGTCTCAATCCTGCAAGTGTCTCAGAAGACGTGACATTGTTGGGAAGATTTTAGCTGGATAATATATTTAACGGGTACCGACTGTTTAAATTTGTAAGTTCCGTGTAATATTAATATTTACAGGACTACTCAAATTGAACGGCACGAATTGGGCTGGCTCGACTGGAGTGATACCACGGCCTCACAGAAAACCGGCGTAAAATAGCGCTTGCGCTGTGTTTCACCGAGTAAGTGAGAGTACCGGAGGCCCAACCCCCCCTCCCCCTTATTCCCTTTTAAAAGGCCGGCAACGCATCTGTAACTCCTCTGGTGTTGCGGGTGTCCATGGCCATCGGTTATCGCTTACCATCAGGTGATCGATCCGTTTTCTCGTTTGCTGTTTGCTCGATATATATATATATATATATATATATATATATATATTATATATATATATATATAGTTTTTTTTTTTCAGTTTAATTTTCATACAATATTTGCGCTATCGAGTTATATTTTTTTGTCAATACACATTATAGAGCGCCGCTAGAACTCTTATCAAAATTTGTGCGTAATTTCTTAAATAGTAAATATAATAAATGTTTCTTACACTCACACCAAAAAGCCTTTTGTTTTGTGTGTGCTGGGCCGAGTCGAGGTCGGATGCGCAGTGGTGGCATCGTGTCGATCCCTCCCGTCCTATTCTACACAGATACTCATCGAAGCAGCCGTGCCCGATGAGTATCTGAGTCAATCGGTAAGTGACCTCCTCCTTCCCGTGGAGCCAAGCTTCGAGGTGCAGATCCGTAGTTCGAGCTGCGCACGCCAGACACCAATTAGCCTAGCCCAAAGTAAGCTCTGAAGGCTTGTGTTATGGGATTTAGGAAAATGGATAGACATACATATATACATATATTTGATAGAATTATATATTAACAACCATGACTAAGGTGCAATTGCTCGCATTCATCACACAAAATCTCCCCCCACCAACTGCTCAATTACGGAGGTCGTAGTACGAGTTTTACGTCGGACTATTACCAGAGAGAGATGGCGACACTTTGAAACCGGTGTACCAACTTCTCAACTACGGAGGTCGTCTTACGAGTCTTACGTCGGACGATTACCAGAGAGAGATGGCGACACTTTGAAACCGGTGTACCAACTTCTCAACTACGGAGGTCGTCTTACGAGTCTTACGTCGGACGATTACCAGAGAGAGATGGCGACACTTTGAAACCGGTGTACCAACTACTCAACTACGGAGGTTGTCTTACGAGTCTTACGTCGGACGATTACCAGAGAGAGATGGCGACACTTTGAAACCGGTGTACCAACTACTCAACTACGGAGGTCGTCTTACAAGTCTTACGTCGGACGATTATCAGAGAGAGATGGCGACACTTTGAAACCGGTGTACCAACTACTTAACTACGGAGGTCGTCTTACGAGTCTTACGTCGGACGATTACCAGAGAGAGATGGCGACACTTTGAAACCGGTGTACCAACTTCTCAACTACGGAGGTCGTCTTACGAGTCTTACGTCGGACGATCACCAGACGAGTATGTACATCGTCCTGTTACGGAGACGAAAAGTAACTACTAAAAGAAAATCATAAAAATTGCAACTATTAAATAGTCTGTCAGGCTGATTTCCGCCTGTTGTTCAAAACGCTAAATTCACAAAGGTTCCCAACAAGCAATTAACGCAGTGAAACGCTACAATTGCGCCATAAACACAAACACGGCCAATTAAACAACATTATAAACAATAACGCTCTAATTAACAAAAATTCGAAAGTTGTGAGATCAAAGAATAGGAAATTAGGTACAGAGGGTGCAGGCCGTATCTCCGGGCGGTGGTAATTACGTCTGATTTATTTAATTGCCCGCTTTAATTCCGAGTGAAAGGGAACGAGATTAGAAAGCCGGTGTTTAAAGGATAGCTCCGAGTTGTTTCGGCTTAGCCCTTTAGGGCTGACGTGTTCTGAAATTGCGGTTTTTGAGGGCCACTTCTGAAGTGTCTGGAATAAAGTCAGATTTTAGAGATTTTGTTAATATTTTTTTTTTATAATGTTAATTTATTTAACAAGCTGATGCCCTTGACATTTTCTGCACAGTTGGTAGATTCCTCCCTACTTACTAGACACTTATCGTCATGTTTTAGACAAATCACAGCATCCTACCAATATTATAATTGCAAAAGTTCTTAAGTATGCATGGATATTTATTATTTACATTGTCGTTTTTTTTTTCCTCAGGAGAGGAGGCTGAGAATCCGTCATGGATACCAACGCAACAGGCAAGCAGGGATGCGTTGATTATGTCGGACTCCTGGTGAATCGAGGCGGCTCGACCCACCAGACCTACCGACTAAACTCAGCCTAAGCCTTTGGTCCTAATGACCCTACTGGCTTTATTGATGGGAGCCGCACCTCAGGAGAGGCACGGTTAGCACTGCCCCATGGGGAGGACATAAGCGCTAGAAGAAGGCACGGTTCACCAAAGTGGGACCGGCTTGTATTGACGGGAACCTACACGTGGCTAAGCAGAAGGCTGCCGGTTAGGGGGTGACAAGGGAGGCGACGGCTCAGACGCCGCCGCTTGCAGGTCTTGAAGTTCCTGCGTAAGTTGGTTAGGGGGGGTCGCTAAGGACATGCCGCGGTCTGCGTATCCTCTGCCGATATGGATTGGGTACATTGTCGCTTACATCACGCGTCTTTATAAGACACTGTCCTTTATAAGGCGTGCGCAAGGATACAGATACAACGTGTAGAGGCCATTTAAGCGAATGACACTGTGCGTGGATTGTTTCAATATTTATATTATTAATTTGTTACATTTTTATGTAAAAACTACTAAATGGATTTTAGTGAAACTTCACAATAATATAGCTTATACATCAGAATAACATATATGCTACAATTTATAAAGATACTAGCTGGTACCCGCGACTCCGTCTGCACACATGGTAGATTTTTCCTACTTAATTGACAGTGTGCACAAGACTTAAATTTCAGTACGCTTTACCCTTTAAAAGCGTGCAAGATAGGAAAATAAAATTTATTCAGGTGCGCACAGTTCATCTTCCGGCCTTTACATTGCGTGTGTTATTCCAAATGGTTATTAAGCAACACATCGCATGTTTTGTACTGTTTGATTAAAAGCCTACGTGATTTGGGGCCTGGAAACGAAACCTTAAGGTAAGCGTTTTATATAGTCAGTTATACGTCAAGAAGTACCTTTGGATTACAAAAATCGCTGCAATTACGAGCGACTGGACCTTACTCAAGGTCGACATGTAAAGTGTGAAGTGTTGTCGTTTACACGTAATTATGTAAATTAAATGTTCACTATCATTTTATTTATTTATGTCCATTAACATCATAAGTATCATTGTTACACTGTCACTTAACTAATAGATATTTATGCAACTGTTGTATAATCAGGGGTATTACACGAATGTGGGTTTATTGTGATAATAGTATCACATGAGTGTTTTAATACCTAATTATAACAGTTGCATACAAGACTTTATCTACAATCATGATGTGAATCCTCTATAAAAGATTCTCATACCATAGGGTGTTGTACAGTGTTGTAAGAACTATGTAAATTCAAGAAAAGTCTAATTTCGCATGTAAAATAAACAAACCTTAATAAGTGGAAGAATTATTTATTGTAATAATTATTAACATTTTGGATCAAAATCAATCAAAATAATCTTTATTCAACATAGACCTTTACAGGCACTTATTGACGTCAACAAACAAAACAAAAAAAAAGATTTAAAAAAAACAAAAACCTTGTCGGTACGTACGAATAAGGAAAAAAAAATATTGACTCGACACCTGTTCGGAAATTGGGAGAGCCTTCTCGAGAAGAACAGGCAAGAAACTCTGAAGGTCTATTTTTTATCTCCTCTTTTCAATGTTAATAATTTATATTCACCACTTCTTCGTTTCTATTTTCTATAGAACTTAAAATTTGATTTGACACGCGGAGTTTGGTGGACATGTCATTGCATGAGAATGTTCTTTTTTTGAAATTCATAATATCACGCGTTTGGATGATATAATGATCATAATATCATTAAGTGTTTTATGTTGGCAATAAGCTAATTGTTATAGGTTCTTTTATGGAGGATTAATAGCATGATAGTAGATAAAGTTTTGACGACCTCCATAGTCGAGCTCTGAGGTCCGGGTTCGAATCCCGGTGGGGGCAGATATTTATATGATGAATACGAGCATTTATTCTTTAGTCATAGTTATTAATATATATTTCTATAAAAATATTTATATATGTATAATATATGTATGTATGTCTGTCCGTTACCCTAGATGCCATAGCACAAGCCTTATAGAGCTTAGTTTGGGCTAGGTTAATTGGTGTAAGTGTAACAAATATTTATTATTATTATTTAAAGTATTTTATCTAATACATATGACAATTAGAAATGTACACGACATTGTATATTAAAATTGTAACATTAATATTAAAAGAGAACATATTAAATTAAAAGAGACATTAATATTAAAAGAGACACTATTCATAGAGCCATGTTTGGTAACAACATTATTTATAATATTGTATTATTTTATATGTGTATGTAAACATACATACGACTGTAATCGTATTAGGTATGATTGTATCTTATACTATATACCTTATACTATACTATGTATTTTTATATTATATTATTATAATTATTAACATTGAAAAGAGGAGATAAAAAATAGACCTTCAGAGTTTCTTGCCTGTTCTTCGCGAGAAGGCTCTCCCAATTTCCGAACAGGTGTCGAGTCAATATATTTTTTCTTTTTTTTTCCTTATTCGTACGTACGGACAAGGTTTTTGTTTTTTTTAATCTCTTTTTTTTTGTTTTGTTTGTTGACGTCAATAAGTGCCTGTAAAGGTCTATGTTGAATAAATATTATTTTGATTCTGATTTTTTGATTTTAGAAACAAACTGAGAAAAACTACTCCGAAATCAAACACCCTTCCTTACTTAATGATATATTCCTATTATTACTAATTTACTATTAATTTCTAATGATCATGATAATGATTAACTGTAATAGTCGGGTGTAGCGTCGAATAATATTTTTTTGGGTTTTATTACAAGTGCTTGTTGTAGAGTAGGAGACATATGTCCAGTTATGAAAAAAGAACAAATAAAAACGACACACAACTCTCTCATAATTTCTCTGAACTCCAGCATATCCTGAGGATATAGGCGCTTGTCTGTGTAATCCTTGTACCGGCATTATCTCGCGACGTTGTTTTACAAGGAGACAGATAAAATTTCTCATATTCGCACAGCGAGCTTACTCTATAAGCTTATTTTAAAGTTACAAAAGTTCTGTTAGATTTGTATTGCGGAATTGACGCTGACTCTTTGTTCACATTACAACAAGAGGCAGCATTGTACAGTAAAGCCCAGAATAATAATATAATATAATAATTTTTATTTAATAATAACTTCTATAGTCAATATTACATTTTTTAGCTTAACTTATATGTATACACGTATTATAATAACTGTGAACATACCTGAACTAGGATTAATCTGTATCTCAGGCTTGTAATCTTATATATAAAAATGAATCGCAAAATGTGTTGGTAAGCGCATAACTCAACAATGCTTTACCGATTTGGCTAATTTTGGTCTTGAATTATTCGTAGAAGTCCAGAGAAGATTTGTACGTAAAGAAAATAAAAAAATAAAATTTGAAAAAGTGTAAAGTCAACATTTTTATACAAACAATTTGTATTAATACTTAAAAGCCAATTTGAACCTTTGGCAAGACAAAAAAGTGACGTTAGTTCTGTCAAACAAATTTAATGTTATCATATGTCATTTCAAGTAGGAACAAAAAACTGCCACTTTACAAATCTTTTTGACAGGACGAAGTCTGTCGGGTCCACTAGTTACAAAATAAAAATATGGACACATAAATCTAATGCAAAATGTACATTATATCTGATTAATAACTAAATTTAAACAAAGTAAGAAAGAGATAAAAATATAAATAAAAATACAAATTATTTGGTAACTAGTAATAGTTTCTCTGTATCGTCGTACGACATAACTTGAAGTGCTTCTTGAAGAAGTATTTTAGCTTTATGATAGGTACAATTAAACATACATAGCTTGGCGTTTAATCTATTATATAGAAATGGTCCCGGGAATACATAGAATGAAAAATTGCTTGTGTATCGAGAGTGTTATTCGCTTGTAGGGGTTTATAGCAGGAATAACAATGTGTTTTGCGAAGAATTACATTTTGTTACACGCTATAATGTTTACTTTTTGGAGTTATAAATTTTTAATAAGTTGTAATAAAAAACTTATTTTAATTTTAAAATAGATAAGTAACATCATTTATTAACAGATTGTAAGAAGCAAGGTGTTATTTGTTATTTTACAGATCTAAAGGGTAAAATGAAACCTTATTACTAAGACTCCGCTATTCGTATATTCAGGTTGTATCTCATAAAACGTGATAGCTAGACAATTAAAATTTTGACAGATGAACGTTCCGCTATAACAACAACTACCAAAAAAATTGAATATATAATAAATATTTAAAGGGGCTTCCATACGACAAACTTGATTATTTTGTTCGCTTTTGCTTTATATTGATAATAGCAACAGGAAGACTCTTGAAATATTTAATATTTTTTTTATTAATAAATGATTAAATAAAATAAAGCAAAAATGTTGGTGAAGCTCCCACAGAACAGACATGCATTTTTGCCGTTTTTATAAATAATGGTACGAAACCTATTACGCGTGTCAGACTCTCACTTGGCCAGTTTTGATGGAGATGTTCTCTATTTTGTAGGTTATCAGTCTCTAGAAATAATCTCATTGTCATTAAGGCAGGATTTTAGAAAGAGAGCCCAGGTTAAGAAAATCTAAACGATTAATCATTGTTACTAAAATTTCATTTCTGTAAAATTAAACTAAACTCTATTCTGTACTTCGTAAAGTACTCCTAAATTGTTTTAAGCCATAGACAAATAGATTACCTACGATACGAATACGCTGCTATCTCATAAAACTATTTTTATTGATAAACAGAACGTGAAACAAAGTTTGTAGTTAGTCTCGCTTTTGTGAAGATTGTGCAACTGCAAATATTTTCCTTTCGTTTGTCTATCTATTCTGTAATCAAATAACACAATGAAACTAGCATTTATAGATATAGCGTGAACTTGTTAAAACTTGTAAAGAAATTTGAGTTCAGACCATTTATCAGAAGACTTCTAATTGAACATTCTGTAATAATATACGGTGAACTAAAATATCCCTTTCTAATTTTCTTGTTAGTTCTTAGTAGTGCAACTTCCCCCGCCGTAGATTTGTAAACAAATGGTGTAGTATTTTGGAAGTGCAAAAGTGGTAGTATAAAATCCTTATTCGAATAATACATTTTTGATTTTCTTTTAACTAAATGAAGCAATGTAATTTCGGCGAATATAATCTATACTAATATATAAAGCTGAAGAGTTTGTTTGTTTGTTTGTTTATTTGAACGCGCTAATCTCCGAAACTACTGGTGCGATTTGAATAATTCTTTTTTTGTTGGATAGTCCATTTATCGAGGAAGGCTATAGGCTAAATAACATTACGCTATGACCAATAGGAGCAAAGACAGAGCGGTAAATGTGTAAAAAACGGGGAAAATTATTCATTTTTGAAGGCTTTCTTTGCGTGCGCTGCGAAAACGGTTGAAGATACACAAAAAATATGTATGAAAGAATTATTCCTCTATACATGATCTAAAAAAAGTCCGCGACGGCATATGTCTATCTTTTAAGGTTTAGTCACAATGACCGTTTTTATGGTACCAAATTTGGTCGAAATAATTTGTTTAAGTTGTATCAACATAATAATATTAATCTTTATTCAAATATAAATATAAATATGTTGTTGGTTAACCAAAAATCTGCCGGAAGTCACTATTCCACGCGGACGAAGTCGCGGGCAAAAGCTAGTGACAGAATAGTTTTTTTTCAAGCATTAAAGGTATACGAAAAATATATTAGTATATCAGGAGCTAACATTAGACATTCAGATTAGAGGTTAAGAAAAGTTATGCTAAAACCAAGAATTCATCATACAACTGCAGAGTCTATAGTGTTGGAAATTTGAAGATATGAGCAGCGTTACTTTTGATAAATTTGAGAGTAATATAAATTAAATTAATTGTTATTTAATGCAATGAATTTATTTGAACGTATTTTCAAATTATTTTTATTGTTTGATTTATATATAATTTGGGAAATTAAAATAACGGCACCGATTGAATACCATCGCTGCTGTCTATCCTGACGGTAGCATAACGCTAAGTTGGTGACCAGTTAGGTTCACAAATTGACTATCCGATATTCTAATTGTTATCATTTTATTTTTTTAAGTATATTTATGCAATCTTTTTTCTTTATTCGCATAAACGTTTTTTTGTGTAGCATACATACATACACTCACGCCTTTTTCCCACGGGGGTAGGCAGAGATTACGTCTTTTCACTTGCTACGGTCTTTACATATCTCTTTCGCTTCATCTACTTTCATAACATTCCTCATACATGCTCGACGATTGCGGGTATTTCTGACCTGGCCTTTTTTGAGGACACTTTCGATTTGTTCGAAATATGTTCGCCTAGGTCTTCCTCGTCCCGTATCTCCACTCACTCCAGCTTCATAAATCATTTTGGTCAGTCTACTTTCATCCATCCATTTTGTGTAGCAGCTGTAGTTATCGATGCTCTTACCTAGCTCTAGCTTTTCTCTCTGCCGGAATCATATTATAGTGGTTATAATGGTTATAGCCTCATGATTTCTCAGATCTCCGACATATTCTGAGGATATAGCCGCTTATAGCGGAATATATTGGTCATGGCTATGACCTCATGATTTCTCAGAACTGTGACACACCCTGAGGAAGCCTATATCCTCAGGATGTGTCGGGGTTCAGAGAAATCATGAGGGTGTAGTGTCTCATTTTTATTTGTTATATTGTTGATTAGCGGTTATAACGGAATATATTGATCATGGCTATGACCAATATGATTCCGCGATAACCACAAATGTTACGCGTTCCAGCACAGAGTTTATTTAATATGCAAACATTGTAATGTCATTAAAATTGACTAATCATTACTTAACATTTATGTCCTGTACGTGTATTATGTGTAATAATGAACCAGAATGAACATTCACTTCATAGCTACCGACATAAAGATAATATAAAGGCCATGAAATTTTCTTGTATGATAAATACTTAGTTGTAATGTAATAAAGTTTGACTCTATCTCGTCGGGGTTGGGGCGAGATGGAATTAGGTATAGCAGGCGAGATGACCTATTTGATACGAGCAGGATATGGGGAACGGAGGGTAGTTTCATAAAATCTTACGAATTATTCAGTTTTTTAGAAAACTCGATTTGATAATACGTTCTCAGTTCTCTGAATAGTTGCCGGATTATTACTGGAATTCAAAGTTAACTATCATTATTTAATTAATTTTGATATTTCATATCATTTACGCAATAATATTATAACCGTGAAAGTTTGTATGTATTATATTATATTTTGTATAAGTATGGATAGACATTTGTTACTCTTTCACTAAATAACTACTGAATAAAATTTAACGAAATTTTACAATAATATGCTTATTCATCAGAATGATATAATATACTTATACCAGTGACGACTTACGGCTCTGAGTTGCTCAGCGAGCTATGCTCTGTATTTCTCTACGCGATCGAATCAGAAATGAGGAGATCCGTAGACGAACCAAAGTAACTGACATAGCCCATAGGAGAAGTTAGTAAGCTGAAGTGGCAATGGGCCGGCCACATAGCACGAAGATTGGACAGTCGATGGGGCGAAAGGGTTCTTGAGTGGAGACCACGTACCACCAAGCGCAGTGTGGGACGGTCACCTACCAGATGGACCGACGACCTAGTGAAAATCCCTGGGTCTCGTTGGATGCAAGTGGTAATGGACCGGTCGCGCTGGAAATCGATTGGAGAGGCCCAGCAGTAGACGACGATAGGATGATGATGATGATGATGATGACATCAGAATAACACAAAGGCTACAATTTATAAAGATATACGTCACATTTATAAGTTAATAAAGATATAAGCAACTCGAAATAATTATCGTGCGCAGACGAAATCGCGGGAACTAGCTGGTATTTTGTAATATCTGTGTCCGTGCCCAGTCAGTGTCAGTGCCCAGGAGTCAAAGGAGTTAGGTCATTGGGGTCAGAGGACATAGGAATAATAGGTCTTGAATTTAATATAGCCTCTATCTGGTGGAATAAAGTTGCAAGTTCCTCGAACGTGAGATGAGTATTGCCTATCACTCGTTTCATGTGAAACTTTGCGGATTTCACAGCTGATTCATACAGTCCCCCAAAATGGGGCGAATACGCTGGAGAGTGAAAAAACTTTATACCTTCATCGATAATGTCTGATACAGAAGTAAAACTCGCAATAGCTCGATTAGTCCCTACAAAATTAGAGCCATTATCACAATAAATTACTCGCGGTTTGCCACGACGGGAAATAAAACGACGTAAAGCTAAAATAAACGATTCAGTGGTCAAATCACTAACTAGCTCTAAATGAACTGCCTTAATCTTAAAACACACAAACACGCACAAATAACATTTCAATAATTTTGCTCCCCGCCCTTTCTTATTAACAATGTAAAAGGGGCCGGCATAATCTGTTCCAGCTATTTCGAAAGGAAAACCAGGGTTAATTCTATGCGCTGGCAGGTTACCCATGATCTGTTTTGCCACTACTCCTTTCATTCGTATACACATAACGCAACTATTACATATATTCTTAGCTAAACGACGTCCGCCAATCAACCAATATCGTTCTCTTACTAATGAAAGAAGTAGTTGTGGACCTGCGTGTAAATATTTTTTATGAAAATATTGCATTATTAATTTCGACAATAAATGTTTCGCATCTAACAATACAGGGTGACGCTTATCAAAATTATAGTTTGAGTTGTCTAGTCTCCCCCCAACTCGAATAAGGCTTAATGTATCTATGGATGGCGTTAAATTGAATATTTTTGGAAAACTCTTAAAATCATTTTTATAACTAGAAAAACTTTGCATTTGTGATAAATAAGCTAATTTAAACTCTGCTGCTTCCAATTCATCCACAGTAAGCATATCAACTATTTTATCCTTATGTCGACAGTTATTTATAAAACGCAATACATATGCACATATACGACGTAATTTTAAAAATTCTGAATATTTAGAAAAATCAATACAAGAAATAAAAGGTGTATCAATATTACAAACGTGGACTCTCAGCTCAGGTAAGTGAATCTGTGCCTCATGGTGCTGGTCTGGCCACTGATCAGACTTGTGTTGTAAGAATGAAGGTCCCTCCCACCACAACGATAAGGTCTCTATTTCGTCAGGGTATACACCACGACAGAGTCAGCGGGGTTTAGTGAAGAAGGTACGTACATCCACTTTTTATTATGATTTAATTCATTGATCTCAGCGACCCTATGTGACACAAATGCACTTAGCTTGTGTGGTGGCAACAATAGCCATCCTAGAACAACCTTTGAATCACACCACAAACAGATACTTTCGATTTCACAGCGCAAAGCCATTTGAACCTTATTTACTAATCGTGAAGCTAATAAAGCTCCACATAGCTCCATTCTGGGAATTGTTACAGTCTTTAAGGGTTTTACTTTAGCTTTCGCGCATAAAAGTCGAACTGTAACATTTCCCAATGCATCAGCAGAACGCACATATACACAAGCCGCATATGCATTCAGCGACGCATCAGAAAACACATGTAGCTGTACTATAACAGGATTTTCACACATCACGTTACGAGGTATCTTGAAATTTTCTATACGCTCGAGTGACGTCACAAATCTCAACCACATCTCTTTTATATTTTGTGGAATTTCATCGTCCCAGTCCAAGCTTTCTAACCAGAGCAATTGCCAAATCATCTTACATTTTATAATACAAACCGATAATAACCCTAACGGATCAAAAATGCTTGAAGAAATGGACAATATAATACGCTTCGTGAATTTATTAAAATGTTCATATAATTTAGATTTCAAAATCGGTATAAGTATATGATCTGTATTTGGATCCCATTCTATACCCAAAGTACTAGTAGCAGTGGACAGCTTTAACGTCTCCTGACTTGAATTATTACATTCATTGCAAAGTGCATTGAATAATAATTTAGAATTAGTTTTTACTTTGCGTAAATTAAATCCAGCTGATTGCAACACCTCTGTGATTCGTTGATAAATTAATATTAAATCGCATTCATTTGATTGACCTGTGATTAAATCGTCGATATAAAAATCATGTAGCATTATTTGCATTATCAACGGATACTCACATTCATGAGCTAACTGGACCAAGCATCTTGTGCTGAGAAAAGGAGCACAGGACGTCCCATATGTTACGGTGTTTAACTGCAGATATTTTATTGCGTCGTGCTCATTCTCTCGCCATAATATCATCTGATATTGTCTTTGACTAGGCTCAACAAAAATTTGACGATACATTTTCTCTAGGTCTCCCGTCACTATATATCTATGTTGCCTAAATCGAGTAAGAATAGAGAAAATGTCATCCTGTACTGTCGGACCTACCATCAATGTGTCATTAAGAGAGAGTCCTGAGCTACTTTTAGCTGAAGCATCAAAAACTACTCGACATTTTGTCGACTCGCTCTGTTCTTTTAGCACAGGGTGGTGTGGTAAAAATACAGCATTCTCAGGACGCTCTACGCATGACAACTGACCCAAGTCTTCGTACTCACGTAAGAATTCCAAATAGTGCGATTTTATGTCAGGTTGCCTTTGGAAACGCCTTTCTAAAGACTCCAACCGTTTTTTAGCAATGTAATAGGATTCGCCTATTTGCCGGGGATCTATTTTAAAAGGCAACGTCACACAAAACCGACCATCAGTAAGTCTCCTCGTGTGTTTTACGAAATGCTGCTCGCAGGCTTCTTCTTCAGCTGACAACCTTGGCACTGTAGGCACCTCCTCCAACTCCCAGAACTTGCTCAATTGGCGCCTTATTTCATAGCTGAAATTGCATACAAGTTTTTTCTTACTCCTAACATAATTATTATAGTTACACGCCACCGGCCCTGCCACCAACCAGCCGAGAACGGAGTTCTGTAATATAGGTTTATTGATACCTAGTTTAATTTGACCTGTACTAATCAAATCCCAAAATACATCTGAACCTAACAATATATCAATCTCAGCTGGACAGCAAAAGTTAGGGTCGGCTAAATTTAAATTATCAGGTATTTGTAATTCGGAAATATCAATTTCAGTAGAAGGTAACTTACTAGTAATCTCACTTATTATGAAAGCATTGACTTCTGTTTGATATGAATTAATTCGTGATTTTATTTTAATAGTGCACCTTTGTAAAGCTTCGAACGATGTTCTGTTTACTCCAGTGACACAAACCGAGTCAACTGATTGTCCTTTTATCATCATTATATTACATAACCTCTCACTAATAAACGAAGATTGACTGCCGCTATCTAACAAGCAGCGTGCTTCATACATCGTATTAGACTTGTTGTCGGATACAGTTATAACGGCTGTCGACAACACTATTTCGCTCATTACACACGTTGTTGATACCGATAATGTCATTGTTTGTTTTACAGAATTTTTGTGATCTTTGTTTAAATGCAAAAGTGAGTTATGCATTCGTCTGCATACTTTACATGGCCTTGATTTGCATTGGTGAGCGAAATGCCCGCTACGCAAACAGTTAATACACGCTTTTTGTTTAGTTATAAAATCATACCTGTTTGCGGGAGTCATATTCAAAAATTCTTCACAATAGTATATCAAATGCTCACCTCCGCATATCAAACATTGCAATTGGCTGGTGTCTTTGTCCTCCCGTGACGCCGCTACAAAAGATTTTTGTTGCTTGTCTAGTCGCTTATATGATTGTTGTGACTGTTGTACAGGCAACATCAATTGTTTGCTGCATTTATCACTACTGATTGGGCAGGTGAGGTCAAGGACGCCAGCACGTTTTCGTAGGAATTCATAAAAATCCTCCAGCTTAGCATTAACTGACATACTATTTTTATGTTCTTCCCACTTCGAGCTCGTAACGCTGTCTAATTTATTTGAGTAAATAAAAATAATTAATGTGTCCCAATTATCAGTATTTTCCTCTAAATTATTTAATGCCCTAAGGTTTTTACAAATATGATCAATCAAACTACGCAATGACTTTGGACATTCCTTACTGATAATTGGAGCATTTATCAATGCTTTAAGATGAGTATTAACTAACTGTTGTTTATTGTTAAAACGATCCATCACTAAGTTCCATGCTACAACATAGTTTTTATTTGTAAGCTCTAACGATTCTATAACACTAGCAGCAGTGCCAGACAAGGAACCTTTTAGATATTGATACTTAGCAATGTCAGGTAATGACTCGTTATGATGAATTAATGATGTGAAAGTGTCTCTAAATTCAAGCCATTTACTAATATCCCCTTCGAAAATTGGCAGTTTTATTGTTGGTAATTTAACATTGCAGCTATTGTAATTTAATGATTTTGTACAATCTAAATCTTCAGATGTTTGATGTTTGTCTATTATTTCTTGACCCTCAGCTGTCGCCTTGTAAAATCTATTCTCGGTTCCTTCTCTTTCACTCTGAGCTGATGAATCTTTAACCTCAATAGCCAACTGAATAATATCATACTCGTTAAACAATTCCTCTATCTTTTTTAACCTTAATTTTAACTCTTTTATTTGACACTTATTTATTATCTCTAATTGTTTATACTCCTGCAAATATTTTTCAAATGTTGTCAATCTCCCTTTAATGGAAGACCTTTTTGCTATGAGCTCTTTTACCTCTGTATCAGTCATCGCAACGAAGTTAGTAAAATAAAATAAAACTTTAATTATATTTTTTTTGTTTTTTAAATTATTAATTAAATAATGAATATTTATAAATACCTTTTTATCAGCAAACCTATTCAATGAAATCAGCTGTGAGCGCACTGACACGATAAAACATCCGCGTCGTCTTTATGTGTCAAGGTCAAGTTCACAGGTATTCGTTTAACCCCTCACATATAATCACTGAAATTGTTATAGTAGAAACTATTAATTACACTTATTGCCTTTAAAAGGTTATACAATATTTAATACGTAATTGGAATGACTGAATGCGAAATTAAGTTCTAAAATTAGTTTAAATACGTAAACACGTAGGTACCAATATAAACAAAGCAAAACCGTACCAAAATATTATGTTAATTTTATTTGTGTAATATAGGTTTTGCAATATAATTATTCAATATCATTCGTGACACAAATAATACATTAAAGTAAAAATTATAAGATTCAATCAAAACTCGCTGGTATCAATGAAATTTTAATTTTTTGGAGGTGGTTACATAAAATTTGCCAAATTATAATTATTATCGATATACATTAATTTGCAAGCTAAACGGGATAGATAAAATGGTATAGGAACGGGCAAACCTCCCTTAAGAAGCCAGCTGACACACTGCACCCTCAATTCCTTCTTTTTATTCTCCGTCGTTGCTTGTCGGTTCAAAATTATCCACCGCTTGTATTTTCTTGGTTTATATTTCCTTGCTTATAGTTCGAGAAGAGCTACGACTAAACACGTAGCAATTATCACGGTCGCCAATATACTGTTAAGTATTTGATCCGGAGCTTTGACTTGAATAATAAAAAACTTAAAGTTATATTACTTGATATATTGACATAAAACAAAACATAAACAACAGATTCGTGCGTTAGAGAGCGCGGCGTACGCGCACGTCCCTTATTTATGGCCAAGGCCCGGTCAGGTTGGGAGGGGGCTGCGCGAAATGTCTTGTTGTGCCAACAATATGTCATATAATATTCAGATATTTGGCATAAATAATATTGTATTTACTTCAAATTAGAAACCAGCGGATAATCACATAAATTCAAATTCGTTGGATTTGTATTAACTGTGAGAGTGAGGGTGACACTGGGTATATAAAAATACTAAAAAAATGGATTAATGGACGTTTTTCAGCCTATACATACTTATATACTTACATGCTTTGTATTTACTGTGGGAGTGAAACTGGGTATTGTAAATAAAAAGGTAATTTAATAAACTAAAAAAAACTGCGTGTCTTTGTTTTTTAGAAATAAAAAAAACATTAAAACATAAAAGATTTGTACTGTTTTAATTAGTATTTTATTATTACAAATAGGCTTGACAGGAGACTTATAAAGTATTTTTTAATTAAAAAGAAGACCCCGACTAGCAAGTCAGCTTGCGGTATGGATCTCATTATGATGGCGGTGTTACCTCTGCACCGCTAGAGCTGGGCGAAGGTCAGGGGGTTAGGTAAGGTTAGGTTAAGCCTTAAGGTCTTCTGTAGCTTAGGCCAATCGTGCCGACAAAATATTTATGACGTCATTGATGAATCAAATAAATAAGCACTGGAGTTAGTAAAAACTGTTATATACAAAATAACGACTTAAATACACAGTAGAAACAAAAACTGACGAAAATCAACTCAGACCAGGCGAATATGCGAATTGAGGAACGCAATCTTTTTGATTAATTAATCCGACGGGGCTCCCTGAAAAAATAGCTTTCGTCCGCAGTTCCGGGATTTCCCGCAGCATCGCTAGATACTTGGCAATGGTCCAGGGGCACTCCGTCCGGCCAGTCATTCTGGGTCCTCGATCAAACTGGCACTATAATTATTTTACTTTTCTATCGTTGCTTAGAAGTCTATTTTTGTTTAAGGCGCAATTTTGTTTTATTTTTTGTAACTTATCTTTATTTATTTAATCACTTCCTCGTAATTCCTAGTTACCCTTAACCAGCGCCAATTCGTCAAAACGTCATGTGCAGATGATCCGGTTTGAGCCAACGCTGTCCAAATAGAGCGGTCGCTATCACGATAAAACCTAGAAAGTCTTAAGGTTGAGTATAGTCGGTAGACAGGAAGACAGTCTGAGTTCAACAGAATCTCCGTGGTACTCTTTTAAACGGGGTATTTTCCTGTTTTATGAGAATTTTCAGCCTCTCTTGTGAGAAAAAAAGTAGGCAGTTTGTCATTTACAGTGCAAAAATCCTGTTTTATAAATACTAGGCTCAGCGGCAAAATAAAATTGAATGCACTGCAAATTTATTATAAACAAGATACATTTTATAAAATTTCGCTGTCTCAGATATAAAAAAAAAACTAGGAGACTGCAAATTTGTACTTAGCTAGCCAGTTCGATTAAGATTTCAAATAGATTCACATGGATAGCGAAGACCGGATTTCTCTTTTTCATTGCTTCATTAACTGAAATATTTGTACAGTGGTTGGCGTTAGTTATTATATTTCTTCATTAATGAAGAAATCATTGCGGAGGTGCATATAGCCTTTAATTTATGAGAATGTGAATTGAGTATGTTTGTATGAAAGTACAATAGAATTTAGGAAAATTACCGCTTAGCGTGTTAAGCAATCAGGCTGACGGTTGAAGATAAGTATCAATAATTTTTCCCTTCTTTTAGTAATTGCATCGAACCTGCCCCCTCCAATATTTCTAACATTGTGTATTCTTAATAAAAAGGGTGCTATTATCATTTTACATCTTTATATATTTGTATCGAGTATATTTTAGATGTGTGTCTCCCTTTGTTGTATAGACATTTCTGTGAAGTACTTTGGTATTGTGAAGTAAATTAGGAACATTGACATTAGTTCTTAAAAAATGTTACTTAGGAATACTGTCTGTCTGAAAGTTATATCATAAATTATAAGATGAATTGACAAATCTTTACATACTATAATAGCTACCATTGTTATGTCGTTTTCCGTGATCCACAAGTAATACGCGAGATTGGAGAGACAACTCGACTAAGTAACTACGATACTGCTACGATTAAATAACTACGAAACTACATCGACTACGTGACTACGAGTCCGCTACGACTGTATGATGGACTACGAGACAACTCGACTAATTGACTACGATACTGCTACGATTAAATAACTACGAAACTACATCGACTACGTGACTACGAGTCCGCTACGAATGTATGATTAGAAGACGGCGTAAACGTGTATTCCGCACTATTGTTCACAGCTTTTTTGCTACTAGTGTTTGTGAATCATGATGCGATCTGCACTTCACCAACTGACATTCTTCCACTATGGCCGACGTTATCTTATTCTCAGTGTTACACACCTACATTGGAACATTACGTAAGCAAGCGATACCTCGCCTGCGGCGCCAGGAGTCGTCTTGTTTAACTACTGTGTGACGCCCCCATGCACATTTCAGTGTAGGGTAGCCATGCATGTAATAGATTTAACACTCAATACCAGAATTATATTGTTATTATTATGTCGCTTAATATCATTCGTCGTTATAACACACTGAAGCTCCAACATCTTCGGGCCGAAACACCGGGAGATGCGCAAGGAACCTTTTTTTTTTCTGTTCCCCTGAGGAAAATGCATTAAATTGCATACCCCGGCTGTGGCGAGCCGGCGGTTATGTGGGGCTCTCCTCCCCAGAAGGGGGAGGCCTACTCACTAAAAACCTCAGGGATGGCCTTCCTTAGGCATGTAGAGCCCCTGGGAACATCAAGCCACTTCCGGGAACCCCCAGCCTTCGCTCCCCTGCCTAGAGGGGAGCCCTCCTCGGGGGAGGCTACCTCCCCCGGTCTCCTCCACCGACGACGCCCCCCGGCCACAGCCCGGCGCCGCCTTCTTCGAGCGGGATCGGCCATCTCCCGACCCCGCTCGGCGGCCTCCTTCTGGAGCATCACTGCTTCACAGAAGGAGGCCAAAGCTCTCCAACCTCCCTCGTCCGCCAGCATTGCCGCAATCAATGCCGGCGGAGACAGATCTCGCCCGATCTCTGCGACCAAGACTCGGCGCTCGGAGGCCCACGCGGGGCATATGCGCAAGGAACCTACATACGGCACTCTGTCGCGCACATTTCTTGACTACCTACTAATTCTTTACGTTTTTTTCCATTGTCACTGCGTCCGTTACCGCATTCCAGGATGGAAAAACACAAACCCTACCTTATAAGACACTGTGCAATTTATAAAATTCAAATTCACAATTTGAATAGGCGAAATAAAACTAAACTTGTTAAGTGCTTACAACAGCCTACGTTACTATACTCACGCCTCATTTTCAGAGAGGCAAAGATAACAGTTTTCCACTTGCTACTATCCAAACATACTCCTGTAGCTTCCTCCACTTTTTCAATAACACTCATCCACGCTCGTTGGTTACGAGTACTCTTGACATGGCCTTCTTTTTCTTTTAAAGATTACTTTGATTAAATGTTTGGACAGGAATATCTCAACTGGTTCTGAATGATGGTCAACGCATCTTAATGTTGTTGGAAGACGTTATATTCAGCAGAGTGCAGTTGCCGTTGGGCAATTACTGGAGTGAGCGATGCCCAGATATTTGGAGACTGTTCAAATTCAAAATCAAAATCATTTATTCAGTCTAGGCTGTTACAAGCACTTGTAAAAGTCGAAAAGCTACGTCATCGGTTCGCAAATCTACGGCGGGAGACCTTGTACTGAGAAGAACCGGCAAGAAACTCAGCAATGGCTGTTTTTTTCCCTGTATTAAATAGATACAGAGTCGTCAATTTGGAAAATAACTTCAATATTGATAATTTATGAAGTCACTTTCTATTACATAATATAGGAAATACAATTAATAAAAATATAATGTGAAAACATGCCTATATTAGGAATGTCGTGTCATACAGTTTTAAAAGAATATATTAAAGTTAAATATAAATTATAATAAATACGAGTAGTACCCAGTATAGCAAAGAGCAGACTCATCTCCGCTGGCAGCACCCGTTCACGAGCATGACGCATGAACCAGCCATATATAAATATATATATATATATATATATATAAGTGCCAAGTGATTAATATGGGCAGTATGAATAATGCCCAGCCATATAGGGCTGGGTGATTAATTACAATCTAAACTCACCTATTTATTACATTGCCCGGGCATTATGAATATGGCCACATGATGATCGGGCAAATGTGATAAATAGGTAAATTTTATGTGGTGCGCTGCGATGCGGGGCCGGACACATATTCTATTCTGTGTTGTTCTGTTCTATTCTTCACTTTTCTATTCTGTTCGATTACTGAGGAGATCGGGGGAGGTATTGTAGCCTCCCCCGCGGAGAGCTCCCCTGTATCGGCAGGGGAGCGGAAACTGGGATTTCCCGGAAGTTGCTTGGTGTTCCCGGGGGCTCCCTACATGCCTGAGGAAGGCCATCCCTGAGGTTTTTAGTGGGTAAGCCTCCCCCTTCCGGGGAGGAGAGCAGGAGAGCTTCACATAACCGTCGGCTCGCCACAGCCGAGGTATGCAATTTAATGCATTTTCCTCGGGGGGACAAAAAAATTGGCTAATTGATGTGAGTGTAAGGAATATTTATTTATTTTATTTATTTATTTTACTTATAAATCTTTTTTGTTTTATCATATCCCAAATATGTCTTTCATTATTTTCTCATAACAATATTTTTAGCTCGAGTGATTTACTATAAATGCCTTTAAAATGTTGTTTCGTTTAAATTCGAACAACACTCTAGCTTTAAAAGTAGTTATTTACTTCCGTACCAAAAATGTACGTGTCAACCTTACAATTGGTCACTATACAATTCGATTACGATTATCGATAATAAATCAACCAGAGACGTTTATTTCACCCTCATCGATATTTCTGAAGTAAAACACTTGGAATACTATACAACTGTTTACATTGGAGTTCACGTATACGATGCCAATCTAATCAACCTTAAGTTTGGTCCATGTTAAAAGAACCTTACAGTCTTACATATAAAGACGTATTTACAAAACTTGAAATCCATCATCAACACAAAATTGATGTGAATGATTGTTAGTTACTCTTTCACGTAAAAACTACTGAGTGGATTTAAATGAAACTTTACAATAATATAGCTTATACTCATATCTATACATCCTATTACTATTATAAAGGCGAAAGTTTGTAAGTATGGATGTTTGTTACTCTTTCACGTAAAAACCACTGAATGGATTTGAATGAAACTTTACCACAATATAGCTTATACATCAGAATAACACATAGGCTACAATTTTTGAGGTTTCTATGAGGTCGTAAAAAAACACATTTTTTGCGCTTACATTGCAAACGCTGACTGAATCGTACAAGATAGATCAAAACAATTTACTACAGTATTGTACAACTTAAAAAGGTCTACAAAAAAGTCCGTGATGGTATATGTTTATCTCTTAGGAATAACCCACAAAAGGAAAAAGATCGTTAAATGTAGTTTGTAGGAGCAGACTGCAGTAGCTACCTATAGGCCTATGATTAGGGCTCTGCAGTGCTTAGTTACCGTATTTCTTACTTATCACTAGACTAGACGGGATGAACCTGAAGTCCACGCGAACGAAGTCGCGGGTAAAAGCTAGTACAATAATATAGCTTAAATTTGACGACCTTTGTAGTCGAGTGATTAATATATCGATTTCAAGACGCCAACTCTGAGGTCCCGGGTTCGAGTCCCGGTGGGGGCAGATGTTTTCGTGATGAATGCGAGCATTTGTACCTTAGTCATGGTTGTTATAATATATTTCTGCCAAATTTATTTATATACTAGCTTCCGCCCGCGACTTCGCCAGCGTGAAATTAGTTTTGGTCAATCCTGGTCCCTTATGTCTAAAAAACTCTTGAACAAATGTTTAATGATTTCTTATCAAGTGCTTAAATATAAAGTTTCATGGTTTTATCTTTTAAAATTAAGAAATTCCATACAAACTTTCAACCTCTATTTCAACCCCTTCATCCCTTTTTTTAAATAATGAGTAGCCTGAAACAAAAAGTAAATAATGAAATAAAAAGTAGCCTATATTATGTCTCAGGGTCTAAAGATTGTCTGTACCAAATTTCATCAAAATCCGTTGCGAGGTTTAAGCGGGAAAGCGTAACAAACAGACAGACAGAGTTACTTTCGTATTTATAATATTAGTTGGGATATGTATAATATGTGTTGTCATGTTTGTCTATCCGTTACCCTAGATCCCATAACACAAGACTGACAGAGCTTACTTTTGGCTAGGCTAATTGGTGTGAGCGTAAGAAATATTTATTATTATTATTATTTACATATCAGAATAACACATAATTTGTAATTTATAAATATCTAAGCTACTCGAAATACTAATCCTGCGCAGACGAAGTCGCGATCACGAGCTAATATAGATAATAAATCAATAAAAACCTGAAAAGGGGTATGTTTAATAAATATTATTTTGATTCAGATTTCAATTGAGGGCAGTTTTCTCTTTCGTACAATCATTTTATTGCTGTAATTCCGACCCTAAGCGCGTGTATTGGAGTTGAATTAATGTCTTACAAAGGGAACTTAAATTATGTTCCAGCTCCCAGTTACTAGCCAGTTGATAGGGGACGACTTGTGGATCGTGCGAGGCTACCGTACGATCTCGTACGAGGCGGCGACGGTTCTGGGGCGGTCCCCCCCTTTCGAGATTCTTGCCGACATGTACGCGGTGATGTACATCGTACCGCGGCAGTCGGTCGGGGGGACGACGGGGGGAGTCCCCCGGCACTAGCGCACGGAATGCACAGACGGAAGTTGCACCGACAGGCCGAGAGGGCCTGGCGTGCGCAGCTAGAGCGTGGTGGTTGCGTGAGTCAGCGTTTGGCAGGAGGGCGGAAGTCACCTACCGCTTGACTCAGATACTCACCGGACATGGTTGTTTCGGTGAGTATCTGAGTCGAATAGGATCCATTTTCCTCAGTGGAACAAAAAAAAAGGGGACGATTTATACGAACATATTTGAGCCAAACAGGTATTATACCGAGGAAGGCCCTGACTTGATCTGACTTAAGTTTTTTTTTTGGATAGGGCAGCAACCTGCGAACGGATCACCTGATGGTAAGCGATAACCGTTGCCCATGGACACTCGCTACACCAGAAGAGTCACAGATGCGTTGCCGGCCTTTTAAAAGGGAACAAGGGGGGAAGGGGGGGTTGGGCCTCCGGTACCCTCACTCGGCGAAACCCAACGCAAGCGCTATTTTACGCCGGTCTTCTGTGAGGCCGTGGTCACTCTGGTCGAGCCGGCCCAATTCGTGCCGAAGCATGGCTCTCCCACAGTAAGTCGGGAGTTCCCGTAGCAGACGAGCGTGCACGAAAGTAATAATGCAAATCGAGGAACCCAGAGAAGTATCTTTGGATTGTAGCAAGTGGAAAAATGTGATCTCTGCCTACCTCTATGGGAACGAGGCGTTAATATATGTATATACTCGTATGTTCGTAGATGATAGCTTATAACTTGGACCGTTTAGTTTGGAATCCCTCCAAATGCTTGCTGCAAGTTACCTCAGAGGTTAAACGTATAGAAAATTGCTATAGCTATACCCTGGCGATTGCAAAAGGTTCTATTGTTAACGCCGATATAAAATAACCAACTTGATGTTCTGAGTTCGTATCTGATAAGAATTGTTGTATTTTAACAATTGAAAGATATTTCTGTCCTGCTAGTGTTAAATTTGAGCAAGGGTTTGTAGAAAAAGGGGTAAGTCTAGTAAATACTAACTTACTATAATAATATTTCCAGGACACGTGGCCCAAGGTGTAGTCATATTTTCTTTCTAACTAGCAAAAAATAACGTCACATACAAATATACACACATATACATACACGCACACATCTCCAGCGAATACATCTTTATATTATTCATAATGTTCTTACTGACACGTTTTTTTCAAATTTTGTAATTCTCAGTTATGATGCTTCGTCATAACGTTACTGCGCTGGTTTTCTGTCACACCTGGGCTGCCTGTGCGCATACAGTTTACCTACAAAAACAAAATAATAATAATAAAAAAATCTTTTCAAAGTTGTCCTTTTCAAAGTTAATGATCCTGAACTACCTCGGATAAAGATGAAAACCACTATCAAAAATTTGCTTTGTGTTAGTATGGCTACGAGTATCAGCCACGTTTTATAATGCTTTTTAAAACTATTTTAGTACCAAATTTTATTAACGGTGTCGGAATATTGTTGATAGCGAAAACACAAAAAACTGTCTTCGAAGGCCCTAGTACTTTAGAAAGGCGTTTTGATGGTTTTCAAATACATAAGTGTGGAACTGTAGTAACGATACCGTTCAAGTTTATTATATACGTAAGTATGTACGCTCCTATTTACTTATGACGGGAAAGTGATAATTTCGCCTGAGTTCCATATTAAGGAGACCAGCGTTAAATAAGGTGTTATATGATTTCGTGATGGTACCTTATAGCAAAATCTAACACACGCATTCTGTACTCTTTGAATGAAGTTTTTTTATTGGATTATATCTTTAAAGTAAAACTTGGATCTTGGAGAAATATGTAGTTGTTTAGAATATAGGAAATTTCAATTGAAAACACTTACAATATGAAGATTTTCTTTTCTATTTTAATTTTAAATTGAAAATTATTTTTCAATTATATATTGCCGTTTTTCAACGAATTTCACCCTCCAACAGCTTAGTGTTGTGCTTCTTGACAGCACTCGTGACACAGCAAACGTATTTTGTAGATGTAAGCAAAATTACAGACTTTATACGTCGTTTTGCACCGGAACCCGCGACTTTAGCTGCAAGTAGTGTTGCCAGGTGTCCCGATTTGCGCGGGACGCCCCGATTTTCAGGGGTCTGGGGACGCGTCCCGATTTGTGCCTGATCGGGACGCTAAATGTCACGATAAAACAAAAAATGGGGAAATAAATTATAAAAACTATTATAAATATTTATTATTTCCCCAATTCTCGCCCGTCGCCAGGATCGGCCCTGTATATAGCATAAAAATTTTGTGTATATATATATGTTTATTACATTATTTTGACGACCTCCATAGTCGAGTGGATAATACACCGGTTTCAAGGTGTCGCCATCTCTGAGGTCCCGGGTTCGAATCCCGGTGGGGGCAGATGTTTGTGTGTTGAATGCGAGCATTTGTACCTTAGTCATGGTTGTTGATATATATTTCAATAAAAATATTTATATATGTATAATATATGTATTTCTATCCGTTACCCTAGATCCCATTGCACAAGCCTTATAGAGCTTAGTTTGGGCTAGGCTAATTGGTGTAAGTGTAACAAATATTTATATTTTATTTATTTATTTATTATTTATTATATATGTATAATATATTATACATTATATATAACATATATATTATACATTATAAATATTTTTAACAATACATAAAAACTCTAATGGTTTTTATAAAATATTCCAAATAGGACGTTTTAAGCCCAGAGGCTGTAGAAATTTTGCAAAACGACACATTTTATAGTGTAGCTACTGATGCTTCCAATCATGGTGCTATAAAAATGTTTCCACTGATGGTGAGATTTTACAGCTCTACTTGACCTTCAGAGTTTCTTGCCTGTTCTTCTCGAGAAGGCTCTCCCAATTTCCGAACATGTGTCGAGTCAATTTTTTTTTTCCTTATTCGTACGTACGGACAAGGTTTTTGTTTTTTTTTAAAGCTGTTTTTTTAAGCTTTTTTTTTGTTTGTTTGTTTGTTGACGTCGATAAGTGCCTGTAAAGGTCTATGTTGAATAAACATTATTTTGATTTTGATTTTTTGATTCTACTACAAACTAAAAACGTGTGTTCTTGACTTTTGTGAAGATGATAATGAAACTGCATCAGCCATCCATATGAATTTAGTAACACGGCTGAAAGAGTGCAATATTGATATTAAACACCTTACTATACTGTGCAGATAATGCAAATGTAAACTTTGGTTGCCGAATTGGTTGCATATATCTCTTACAGATCTCTTATAGAGATAAGTCCACCTTTGTACAATATTTTCAAATGTTATTTACCTTATGTTTTTTAATATGCAGTAAAGAGTTATATAATCAAATTAAACCCCGATTTTAAAACACCGTGTTTTTGTTTACTGCCCGATCTCCAACCCAAAATCCCGCTTTTTTCGACCTCATGTACCGATTTAAAACAAATTGGACCTGGCAACACTACCGAGCACACACACTTGATTTGATTGGTGCCAGAATAAACTCAATTCGTCTTGTATTGTGTTGTTATTACATGTCTTCTATATTAATTGCTCATTAATATATACCGTAGGATATTAATATACCCGTAGGATCAGTCGATTTTTCCGGGATAAAAAGTCGCCTATTATTTAAACCGGACTTTTATCTTTACGTCAAATTTTCAAAGCAATCGGTTTCGTAGTTACGGCGTGAAAGCGGAACAAACTCACTTTCCGATTTATAATATTAGTAAGGATTTTCATTTCTTTACATATTGGCTTAAATGTTGATAATGTATTGTAAAATTCAAAAGACGATAATGTTAATTAAATAATGATAATAAAAACATATTCATGTACTAATAAAGAAAACTTTTAAAATTTTAGATAAGCAGTACTATAAATCTTTCTTCTTCTAGCTGTTAGAACAATAGATTAATTGATGTACCAACAATTGCTGAACAACGAAACTAATGAACAATTTGATAAAGAGTTTGCTTAATAGCACCACTATCTTTGCACGGGCGAATGAATCTATTTAGAGCTTATCAACTGTCCATTGTTTTTGAGAATAAATGATCACAGGCTAAACATTGCGTTAAGTTTTCAATGGCATATCTAGTCGCAAAGACTTCTCTCTTTATAAATGGAAAATATAGACATGATTTTTCAGCAGTCAATGTCACTATATCATCAGAAAGCTAGTATTTTAAACTAATAAGAAATTATATATTTTCACCGTTAACATATTACCTGACGGAAAAGAAAAGTAAGATTCACTACTTTTTCACTTCTAAGGCAGTTGTTCCACTACCGGCGAGGATGCGATTAACTATCGGCTATTTTCTCACACAAGAAACATACAGCAGCAAGCACTTTTTATAGTTGATCGCTGACTAACCACACTGCTGACGAGGACTCACTTCACTAGTTTGTCACTGAATGACAAGTGCTATATAGGATAATTCTCGCTCAGCAATGATCGCTTGACAGTTGCGACTCGCGCCGAAAGACCAACTAGCGGTCATTTCTCTACAGTGCGGCTTTGAAAGTTCACGTATTGTTATTTATTATGGATATGAAGCTTGCTTAGCCGCAAACTTATCGAGCGAGCGGCGCGAGTAATTGCCCGCCGCACTCGCTAATATCCCAGAGATAAAACTATCAAAACTATATACTCGCTTTCTGTTGCTCGCTAATTCTAGCTGCTACTCGTTTGTCGTACGTCGTCGGCGCTGAGACAACTGCCTAAAACAGTCAAATGCCTGTCATATCATGTTTATATTGATACAATCTATTGTACAACTGGCTTCATCCAGTTAACGGCAGATGTAATTTTAATGAACTTGTTCAAACAAGTCGAGACACTGATTTTTTAACTCTGAGTCAATTTTAGTACTATAGAAGCATAATCAAACGAGTTATTGATCAATATAATTTAAAATGATATCAGTATCTCGTCACTCCCATCCATGCCTGTTCAAACAAGCCCGGAAACTTCGTAAGGCAGACAGCAACGAGGCGTCAACCAAGTTGTGATATAAATCAGTATTGCAGGATAGGGGCGCCGCTCGCGACACACTCTCCATAACTCGGACAAAAAAACATGAACCTGTTACACAATAAAATTTATATTCGGTACGTTCTCTTTCTCATGCATATTGAGATCGTATTGGCGGCCATCTTGCTTCACATTAAATGATAAGAAGCGAGTGTTATTAGAATTGTATAACCAAAGAAACGAGAGCAATCCTACAACTTACGCCTAAAAGAAATTATATAGTAGACGTTATAAATTTACTAATTCTCTAGAAAGATATAATTTCCCGCGGTACAAAATATTGTATGTTCTACTGTTCTACTCTGGGTGAAAACGGTTTTGATGCAATTTGATATGACTATAATATAAACAATTTGTATTGACTATATTTGTGTTTATTAGATGAAAAGTTTACAATAGTTTTAATTATTGTCTGCGCCATTTCATTGTATCTATGCCTTGTTACATTAAATTCGCCTTTTTTACTTTATTTATATGTGCAATTAATATTGAAATAAAGAAGTAAGTGTAAGGAATGCTACGTCAACTTAATTCCAAAATTTGTCATTATCTGGGTCCTGCTTATTTATTGACTACCTCCGTAGTCGAGAAGTTAGTATACCGGTTTCATGGCGTCGCCATCTTGAGGTCCCGTGTTCCCTTTGGGGGGAGATGTTTGTGTGGTTAATGAGATCGTTTGTGCTTTAGTCATGGCTGTTAATATATATTTCTATAAACAATATATATATTTATTTATACGTTAACTTAGGTACCAAAAAACAAGTCTTATAGTTTTTCTTTGAGCCAGGCTAATTAGTGTCAGTGTAAGAAATATTTATTTACTAATGTCATAAATGCAAAATTTTGATGTTTGTTACATACACTTTCACGTAAAAACTACTGAATGGACTTTAATGAAACTTGACAATAATATAGCTAAAAGGTATATTTAGCTATAACAACTATACGTAGCTATATGCTATATTAGACAAGCTATATATAGCTATAAGCTATATTATTGTCAAGTTCATCAGAATAACACATAAGTTACAATTTATAAAGTTATACAAGATAATACTCGAAATATCATTTCTGCGCAGACGAAGTCGCAGGCTCCAGCTAGTTTATGTATAAACTATGATAGATATGAAAGATATAAAGGAGAATGCCCACATTTGCCCCACTGGTCCCAAAGCTATAACAAAAGCAAATAAATATAAAAATAAAATAACGAATTTCAGTGGCATTTATTTCGCAAATAGGCGTGCGAGAGTAAAACACAATAAAATAAAGTGTTTCTTAGAAACGGAAATGGCAATATTACATAAGTACGAAACCGAGTAATTAGACGCATTAAATTAATTAAAATTCTATTATTAAACTGCATAATGTAAGTTACTTAAAATCAATGAAAAGGCTAAAAATACTGTAATTCAAACTAAATAAACAAGCTTTCTTATTTCATTAAGTATATTTAATAAACTTATTTTTACATTGCACATGTGCTATGTAAAAATAAGTCCTCTTTTTTACACTATGGTGTAAACTGCTAAAAATACACGAAAATGCTAGGAATATACTGTGATTCAAACTAAGTACATTATACATACCTTTCTTTTTATCAAAAAATATTTTATGTCAATCAAAATGCATATTGCAAAAATTCTGTAATTAATGTTTCAATAAATAAACAAGGCATACTGAGTCTCAACTGTACTATGGAAATATTGACAACAAGCAGAAAGTAGTAATATTGTTTGTATAACGCGACACGTTTGGCGAGAGCTCACCGGAATTGTTAGTTTTTGTCGGAAACTTACACCGACTACGTGTTCTGTCCAACGCTACTTTTATCACGTGCGACAAAACTGTATTTACTTTCAAATTATTTATACCTGCTTGATCGAGAGTCGCTTCTATTGATTGTCAATCTGAGATAGTAAGTAGTGCCAGTTCTTCTATTGATTGCGAAATTATTTTTTCATTTCTCATACTCGGAAAGTTATGTTGTTTTGATCTGATTATTGGGTGGAAAATGCTGCTTCCCGACATAGGGAGGGAAAAACTCATACAATTTACTTCCCACCCAAGGGCCGGAATGAACTTTAAAAATAGAACTACGAATGTCAGCTACGAACTGTCAGCTGTGAACTATAAAAAAAAATGCTGCGGCCATGTGAGTTTCTAAACAGGCAGTGTGAACTTGGCGCAAACTACTTCCAGCGGAATAAGCCGCAAGAAACACGCGGTGAGTTCCATATTTAAAATTTAAACAGTCGACATAAATTGGCGGGATGTGAATTCATTATATATATCTGTGACGGAATTTAAAAAAAATCAAATAATCTCTTATACTAGTTAAGATTATAATTTTAAAAATGAGTTCAAGTGATTCCGAAATATTGACACCAGATTCAATTAAAGACGAGGCAAATTGTGTTCTGTCTACTGATATTATCATATATTATCAATAAATAGATTAAATAAACCAATGTTTTATTTTCCTCATATATTCGAAGTGAAAAGTAGAGTGTTTAACACGGGTAAAAGAATCAATTCCTTCTCGGACTATCGGGAATTGATTATTTCCACCCTCGGTTTTCAATCTACTATTTCAACACCATTGCTCGTAATTGTTATGTAACTACACCAATTTTAGTTTCACAATGTATCATATTACCAACTTATAATATCTTTCGAATTTCAATTTTCAGTTTTTCAAAACATTTTTTCTTAACCTATAAAGTTTGTATTAATTACTCGCAATTGTGTTGAAAAACGTCGTATAACACTCGTGAGCAGTTAAAATATTGTAGGAGTGCATTAAAAATAATTGGTCCGCCATATTGGATACGCCGCCATGTTGGATTTAGAATGACGTCACATTATTTTTTTCTAGTTATTCTTGGCAAGCCCTTTTATTTGATACCCATATTGTAGGAGTACATTAAAAATAATTGGTCCCCCATATTGGATACGCCGCCATGTTGGATTTAGAATGACGACACATTATTTTTCTAGTTATTCTTGGCAAGCCCTTTTATTTGATACCCATATTGTAGGAGTGCATTAAAAATAATTGGTCCGCCATATTGGATACGCCGCCATGTTGCATTTAGAATGACGTCACACAGTTAATCATGCATTGTTATCCAAACTAAACGTGTATACCAAATTTCAGCTCAATCGAAAACCGGGAAGTGGATCAAATTTAAGTTGCAAGATTTGATTACAGACAGACAACGGGACAGGTGAAAGTAAATAAAAGCTTGTAAATAAAAATATATTCTCGGCTGAATATTAAGTACTCGATGCGCTCGTGCTCAATGTCAGCCTCGAACGTAATTTCCAACATTACTCACTTGTATTATAATGTACTATAACTGCACAGATACTTTCATTTATTCATTTATTGCATGACATATTCATAATATTAGATGGTAATTATAACACATTTTTTATAACACATTTATGACCTATAAGGGCATTGCAATGTTTGCATTATTGTCAAATAAAAGTAATACATACAGTATTAAACATCCACACACATAAACAATGTAATACAATACTTAACAGTACTTTATTTAGTTAACCCTATGATTTATATTTAAAAAATTCGTCATAGAGTAAAATTTTCTCTGCAAGAGTCAGAGGCGCAATTCCTTTTTAAATGCGTTATATGGAAGAAACTTTATGTGTTCTGGTAATTTATTAAAAATCTTAATACTCATTGCATTACAATTTCTTTGGAAGCATGCGCTTCTAGGTGTTAGATCTAAAACAAGCCTATGTGGATATCTTGTATTTCTCGGATAATAGTATTTTACCTATACAAATGAAGTGTAATTACTTTTCAACACACTTCCTCATAAAATAGCTCTAATCCCATGGCAATTAGGCACATAATGACACCTATAATCAAACTGTGACTTTTTCATTACTATTATTCACGAGTGAGTAATAGTTTTTTTTAAATATTATTGGTTGAGTTACGCTTACATTTGCGCTAAAAAGCTATCCGCGAAAAGCCAAAAAAAAAGAAACCTCATTTTTTAGTCAATGGCCGATGCGCGCGCATAGGAAAACTAATTAATTTTTCCCGCCATTACGAAATTTATTAGTCTATGGCCAATGCGCGCGCATAGGAAAACTGATTAATTTTTCCCGCCATTACGAAACATTTTTCACAACTCGTCTCGTTTTCTCTTTTGAAGTTATTTAGTTAATTATTAATTAAGATGTCTGCAAATACAATTTATGAAGAAAATGGTTTTTTATTTAAGTATTATTTTATCCAGAAGTGTGTTGTATGATACACGTGTGTATTGATGATTACCGTCCTCGGCTCCTTAAGACTGACCGAGCCGTCAGGCGAGAGGCCTGACGGCTCGGGCCTCAATGCGCCTCAGCGGTAATCACCAACATTACACACTTGTACCATAATGTACTATTAACATGCTTTCGTACTTCGAGAATGTATAGGGATACAATAGTCAGAATGTTCAATTCATGAATATATGGTACCTACAATAAAAATACAGATATTGCAAGAAATCCTAAATCATAATGAACAACACAGCCCAGGATTGTTACGTGACAATTCGACACGATCCTGGCTCATTTTAGAATATTACTATCATTATTAAGAAAACACAATTCTTATCAATTCTTCGATAAATCTACTCAGAGCTTTCGACAAGAATTTGGTACGTACCAAATCATATATACCATACATATAAAACAATTATTTGTAATTACCATTTGAGGAAGTTAAAATAAACTTCGATTTATTTCTCTGTAAATGAAGAATGTATTAAATAATTACATACGTACAAAAAATAAGTAACGGA
The DNA here is from genome assembly GCA_036419045.1 of Scirpophaga incertulas. Taxonomy (NCBI): domain Eukaryota; kingdom Metazoa; phylum Arthropoda; class Insecta; order Lepidoptera; family Crambidae; genus Scirpophaga; species Scirpophaga incertulas. The sequence goes on from JAYEAL010000208.1 coordinate 66,275, forward strand.
AAAAATAATCTGTTCTATTAATTGGGATTTTCTATTTTATCAATTTAAATTTGATCATGTTGCCAATTCTAAAAAAAAGGATATACTCTTATATATGGGGTTTAAATCCATTACATATAGTCTGCCATATTAGAAATTACTTAAAATAGGAAGTTCGTTATCTATATATCTTGTATTGCTATCATCTCTTATTTTACACACACTGAATAAATTACAAAATTTAATTATATTTATTAAAATACTTAAATTAATCTTTATTTTAAATTAATAAGTTTGTCACTCAACAATAGGGTAGACGACTACAACTGATTATGGCCGTTTTTATGCTATAATTATCTGATTTGAGCAACTTATATCTCCGGAAAGTATGTTAATATAGACATTTCAGTATAATTAATTAATTTATATTGTTTTTAGATTTCTAAGAAATGAGCAATTATTATTTACGTAATTTTAATGAAACGAACACATTTATAGCATTCTCACATTAAATGTAACATTTTTTATATAGAAAGTACACCTATAAACGTACAAATAACAAAGTTATTTTAAAATTTGTTTATACGCTCATACAAATTAGGCGAGTTTACTGAATTATGACGTCACGATTGCAGTGTTTTTAGTATGGAGCGTTTTTGAGCGACCCGCGACAGCGCCGCAAACATACCGATGTATCTTCAAAAGTAATAGGTGCAGGTGTACTATTGGTTCTACAATATTTCGCACTTAAAAGAGTACTCTTATTATATATAGAATTTAAAAAATTGTCGTCTACCCAATTATTCCAAAAACGCAAAATAAATAAATATTTTGTAAATTAATAATATTTCTTACACAAGTGTAAGTACACCGATTAGCTTAGTCCAAAGAAAGCTCTGTAAGGCTTGTGTTATGGGATCTAGGGTAACGGATAGACATACATATATCATACATATATAAATAAATTTGGTAGAAATATATTTCAACAACCATGACTAAGGTACAAATGCTCGCATTCATCACACAAACATCTGCCCCCACCGGGACTTGAACCCGGGAGCTTAGAGATAGCGACTCCTTGAAGCCGGTATACCAACAACTCAACTATGGAGATTGTCGAATGATACACATATACAGATTAGAACGCGTGGTCAAATTTAAGAAAGCATTTCTTTACATACATATATAAATACCTAGCTTTCTGCCCGCGGCTTCGCCCGCGTGGATTTCGGGATTGGGTATATAGAGGGTTGAGGGTCATAGCTTTTGCCCACGGCTACATATGCGCGGAAGTCGGTTTATGGCGCAAAAGTTTTATCGCGCTTCCCGTGGGACTACCCGTTTTTCCGAGATAAAAAAATACCGCAAAACCTTGCTCAAGAATCACTCTATCTATTGATGAAAACCGCATGAAAATCTGTGCAGTAGTTTTTGAGCGAAGCCTTTATTGCGCATCCCGTGGGATCTGACGATTTTTCCGGAATAAAAAGTAGCCTATTATTTAATCCGGACTTTTATCTTTACGTCTAAAAAAATTCAAAGTAATCGGTTCAGTGGTTACGGCGTAAAATCAGAACAAACAAACAAACTCATATTCTGATTTATAATATAAATATAAATAAATATAAATATATATATAAATATTTGTTACACTTACACCAATTAGCCTAGCCCAAACTAAGCTCTGTGAGGCTTGTGCTATGGGATTTAGGGTAACGGATAGACATACATATATTATACATATATAAATATTTTTTATTGAAATATATATCAACAACCATGACTAAGGTACAAATGCTGGCATTCCTCACACAAACATCTGCCCCCACCGGGATTCGAACCCGGGACCTCAGAGATGGCGACACCTTGAAACCGGTGTACTATCCACTCGACTATGGAGGTCGTCATTCATTCATTCATAATATTAGTAAGGACGATTGATTAAACTTATTACACAGAGAACGCACTACATCAACCCATTTATCTCCCGTTATATTGGTTTTTAAGCTAATAAAGTAGGACCTGATTGCACATCTTCAATTTCTGATCGGGGGATAAACCGCGTACATTATGCACGGTCATGCAGACCCATCAGAATCGTTACCATGAACGCTTAGAGTAGAGTTAAACCAATATCGAAACAGAGACAACGCTCTTGCAGCGTATAGCGCCATCTCACTTGTACTGCCGTCTTATTTCTATGTTAAATATCGCAGTAGTTCAATCTGATCTAGACTCAATAGCAGGGTTAACGCAATCTACATACGTACAGTTGAACGTTTCCGGATCAGTACACTTTGATCGTAGTATCAATGTAATATTCACTATATAACACGTTTATTAAACTAAGCCATATAAAAGTAAAATTATACTCCAGTTTTTCGATAGAAACAGGTAAGATAGATTACCCAATCAAATGATGATGGTAAACTCTGAATAGTCTCCTCGAATAAAACACGAACAACCCTTATTAGAAGGAGACATGTCCAAAACAACGATAACGTAATGAAATGCTTAATTTATACAATATGAATTCAAAGCAAGCTAAATGAAGAATTCAATAACGTAAGCAATCTGTACATCGGAACGCATTTATACGTCTTTTGTGTTTTTACGAGTAGAATCGCGCGCCGTCCGCTACTTTAGCCTTCACATTTAAGACGATGAGTTTACTTATTTTCATAAAGATTCATAATTTATGGTAATTATTTTAATAATATTAATAATTTAATTTTCTATACTAATATTAAAAAAACTACTTTTTGTAACTTAAATATAAAAGTTAGACATGCTGTCGTTGACCTTTTTGTAGGCATTTTCAAGCTCCACACCTTTTCTCTAGAACTCAAAAATATATATTTCATAGTTAAGGCGGCGTTCGTAAGAAACGCTTTCATTAGACCGGTTTTTCTCCGATTCACTTTGCAAAACGGACTACCACGTAAAAGCCGTTTTATTTTTCGTTTTTTTTATTATATAACCTATGACACTCAGCAATAATGTGGCTTTCTATTGGTGAAAGAATTTTAAAAAAAAATCAGTAGACCCCGAGATTACCCGTTACAATTTAACAAATATACAAACACACAAACTTTACTACTTTATAATATTAGTGCAGAATATTGTTTTTTTTTTCTGTTGTATATAAATGTTAAAATGTCTCACAGCGAAAAAATAAATAAAATAAAATAAAAATAAATAAATAAAAATAATGTTACGCCGGTGGCTTAGTAAAACTTCAAAAGTGATTTTCTGTGACTTAGAAACGTTTTCAGCAGGCTGAAACGTTTCAGGCCGTTTCAGAAGTAGCTCTTTCACATACTAAAAAATCTAAATTACACCCAAGTTACAGTAGTTTTCAGGCGCCTGAAACATGTTTTCAGTACGTTTCAGGCTACCCTCTATCCAACGCCGCAATAACCTGAAAACCCGTTTTCAGGCGTTTTCAGGACTCCTTATGAGCCATTAAGCCTACTTCAGTAAAAGGACATAAATTTCAATAGGAGTGAAAGAGATAGCAATAGTAGAAAGAGACAGATATAGTTGGAACATTCGAGAAGTATTAGAATGAGAAAACATCATTAGAAAGAGATAGACAAACTCAGAATATTCGAGAAAGATAGTACGGGAATATTCGAGTATTGTGTGACAAGGATAGCACAAGGAAGAGACAGTTATACTCGAAACGTCTCGAACACGCGACGTCATTCCTACGCGCTTATGTATTGGACTACACATTCGAGTGTGTCCGCGAATGTTCTGGTAAAAGTGGCAAGTACCTTAGGGGACTATATAAGGCTGTGTCCGGCTGCCGGAGAGAGTATTGTTTTGCGATACAGTGCGAAAACATCTAAGAAGTGATATTGGAGAACTAAGAAGTGACTTTCAGTGCTTTCAGTGAAGTGATTAGTGACTGTTAGTGTGCTAATTAATAAAAGTTCAATGTTTTGGTAGACCGCCGTTTGATTTACTGACCCCGGCTCGTAACATTAGTATAGATCACTCGTGGGTATTAAACAACGACTCTGTAGTACTCGTATTTATAACCACACATTTCATGCCATTTCATACCAACCATGCATTCCTAAAATGTGATTAGTGTTTTATCTGATTAAGTGTATGGTCGAAAATAAAACATAGTTGGATATTCCAATTAAATACTGCTCGGAAACATGCTCAACCTGTATAGATGCAGTGACCAGTAGAGGCTTTAATTTACTTCAGTAACCTTTGTTTGCCTAAGGAGCCACATCCAAAAATAAAATGCTTTTCATTCCACTTCATGAAAGGTTGTGAAGTAAAACTGTTTCCACTTCCCACTCCAGCGGATCACGTAATCTCCCTTGTATTGTGCCTTACAACAATTTCCCTCTCAGGTGAAATTTTACTAATAAACTTCGGGACTCAATAAAAGAAAAGCGACAGACTAGAGGAATTTGAGCTTTGTTTTAAGGTCCGAGCATACTGTCGCACAGACTGTCGGATAGTTCTCCCAATTTATTTCCAGGGGTTATTAACTTGCTTACACTTATATTGGTGGGGCCGTTAGTTCTTGTAAATTTACGTGGACACTAACAACAAAAAAAACCGGCCAAGTGCGAGTCGGACTCGCGCACCGAGGGTTCCGTACAAACCTGCAAGGTTTACAAAGTTCGTTCATATATTTTGTAATGTAACTAAAAATTTAAAGTTTTCGGAATTTTTCCTTTATGTGTGCTATAAAACGTTGCTTCATGCCAAATTTCAAGATTCTAGGTCGACTGGAAGTACCCTTTAGGTTTTGATTCCCTTGCGAGTACTTGCGAGTTTCAAAATATGCAGCTTAAATTGCTGTTTCTTTTGATTGCGTTGACATAGAAGTTTGATTTTGTTACAGCTTAAAGGTATTATAGACCTGAGTATTTGGTATGAATTTCAATTTAATACCTCTACGCGTTTATGAGGAAATGGGTAACTAGGTAGTAACTTAAAAATTATTAAAAAAAATATATTATGTGATGTAACTAAAAATTTATGGTTTTCGTAATTTTTCCTTTATCTATGCTATCAGACGTTGCTTCGTACCAAATTTCAAGATTCTGAGTTCACGGGAAGCAACCTGTAGGTTTTGATTCCCTTGCAAGTGTCGAAAATTTGCGGCATAAACGGCTGTATCTTTTGATTGCGTTGGCTTAGAAGTTTGATTTTTTCACAGCTTCAAGGGACAGTAGACCTGAGTAATTGATATAAATTTCAGCTTCATACCTCCACGCGTTCCTGAGAAAAAGGGTCTTGACAGACGGACGGACAGACGGACAACAAAGTGATCCTATAAGGGTTCCGTTTTTTCCTTTTGAGGTACGGAACCCTAATAAGGGACTGTATATTGAAGATATATAAGAAAGAAAGAAAGATACAATAATAGTTGCCAATAATATATTGTAGTGCGCGCAGTGCGAGCTTATGCGAATGTGAGATAACGATGTGCCGAGTACGGTTTGACTCTAGTCAGACTCGATTCCTGCTTACCACTCGCCTACTCGAAAACCAATTTATTTTGATTTGAGTACGCCGGACTCGATTCCGGTACTCGAGTCAGGAAGAATCGGTTCGTAAGGTTCGTACTCGCTAACTTGACTCGAGTCTAGTATTCTATATTTGTTTAACTCGCTTGTACTCGCAAACTATTTACATAAGCTCTTATGCTATATGTCCTGATTCAATGATTCAATCTTTTAATAAAAGTTACAGTATTATTATTTTAATGTCATTGTGCTTAACCTAACCTACACGCTGTTTGAAGCAAAATTTTTCCATTTTGTTCTAAAATCGGACTCTAGTTCTGGACTGGACTAGAATTTCCACACTAGAATTTGTAGACTCGAGTCTAGGAATCGGACTCGAGTCTAGACCAAACATAGAATTGAAGTACTGAGCCCGAATCAGGGAATCGAGTCCTGATTCGAATACCGTATAAACTGGCTCGAATCAATTCGATCCACCAAAACGGCGACTCGGCTAATCACTAAAGAGTAAGAGAGTAGTCATTGACGGGTCGTGTTCGGTTGTCTCCACGACCCGCGCCTCTGATAAGTCCCGCGGTCCGTATTGTCTCCACCGATATATTTAAATAAATACTGACTATATTTAGATATTTTATTATTTACATCACAGCGAGTAGCGTTATTATTTATTTACTAACGGACCTGACAGAATTCGTCCTGTCAAAAAGATTTGTAAAGTGACAGTTTTTTGTTCGTCCTTATTCTCTTGTACAGAACCGTGACCCTGGTGGTAGAACGTTGTGAATAAAAATAATTAATTGCAAAAAAGGTCCAAATGAACTATTATATTTTGTGATATTAAATCCTCCAACGATGAATTCTGTGCTTCATTGCACACACGCACACTGTTTTGATAAAGCGTTAATAAAGTGCAAATTGACTCTGTGATGTTTGAAACACACCTAAATTGCTTAGACAACAGTGAATGCTTGCAATAGAACTTTATACAATAGCAGTAAAGCTCAAATTGACTGTACGTTTTAGTTAGAAAACATTTCTATACGAAGAAAGGGTTTACACTTTTGACCTTGAATATTTTTTTTTTGCAGAAGATGGATCGATGGGGACTTTTGGTATTTTGATTCTAATGATGTATTAAACATCTCATCCAATATTCAGCTCTATGCGATTTTTTACGAACTGGAATGTCTAGTTTGACTGGATTACAGGTGAAATATACCGGCGACCACACGTCAAACTCTTGATTTAAGATTGATCTTAAAAGTATGTACATATAAAAGAATAAAATTTAGTTAGTGGAAGAATGTTATACTGAAACTAGCGTCTAATTTTCTGCCACGCACTACTAAACTGTGGAATGAATTGTCGCTTGCAGTATTTCCGAACCGATGCGATATTGAAACCTTAAAAAGCATATTCCCACTTGAAAGGCCAGCAAAGCATCTGTGACTCCTCTGGAGTTGTGGGTGTCTATGGGCAGCGGTTACCGCTTACTATCAGGTGATCCGTTTGCTCGTTTGCTGCCCTCTCCTATATTAAAAAAAACTAACTCGAAATATAAATATTAGGAAATCTGCTTTGGTAATATTAAAAGTTTTATAACCTTTTTTGTCGACTATTAAAACTGAACTCACTATTCACATTATATATTCAAAACATACTGAACGAGTTTCTTTGGCCTTAAAAGAAGACATTCACCTGTGAACTTATCAGCACGATTAAATTTTGATAAGAATCAGTATATAGTTATCGGGCGGCAACAAATTGGTTAATTATATTAGGTTTTGGTAGCCAGTCTTGCCGCAGTGATGGATTAGAATGAATGTTTGCAAAAAAGAAAGAAAAGATCACCTTTCAGAGTACATGCTATTACGTGATTGAGCTGCTCATGATTTCTATAACTCGTATTTTTTTTTTGTTGAAAATGTTGCCCTACTTTCGGATTTTTATCCTATGTCATGGGACAGACATCTCGTAGGTCATACAAAATATTTGTCCCCTGTGGAAATGAACCCGCGTTCCGTTGCGTAGAAGTCGATCACTCAACCACTGCATCAAACGTGTAACGTAAATATTTTAGCACAATTTTTGTTACATTTTCGCATGGAAATGCTTTACGAACTAAACGACTGTGTGTCCGCGTCGTAGGTATAGGTACTGCTTAACTTTGCCAATAAAATCGAAGCGAAATGAAAATTGGAATTTAGTACCGGAATGGGAAAGACGCAAGTAATCGCGAAGAAGCGGTATGGCGGATGATGTTAATTTTGGAGATTTCCACCAAATCGGGGAAAATTAATTTTTTTCATCCTCTTGATAAGCTCTCGTCAATGCTTTGCCTGACCTCTGTTAGTAGAAGTGGAGATTTTGGCAATAGGCCGTTGAAAATTACATTTTCACCTTAGCAGCTCAAACATACTGTGTTCCCTGCTTAAAAAGAGTGAGGGAAATGCGTTTTCCCTCACCGAGTGAGGAAAATTGATTTGAATTTAGAATGCTGCGAATTATCATTATGTACGAAACACGTCATTCGAAATTCGATTTATTAAATGTAACTTTTAATAACTGTAATTTTAAATTTTAATAGATACTTAGTTTTTGCAAATATGTGTGGTTTCATTTTAATTCATATTGTTTCATTTATATCTCTAATAATGTTCTCACTGCTAAGGTGAATAATTGTATGTGTCACGTGAGAGAAAAGTTATTTCCATCTCGTGCCTTTGAATCCCTCGCGACGCTCAGGATTCTAATGTAGAATCACTCGCGGATGCTCGTGATTCAATTATTAGAATCCTTCGCTTACTCGGGATTCAAAATTAGCACTCGCTTGAAAACACCAACTTTCCTCTCTAGTTGACCAAATAACTATAGTACGAGTACATTTATAAAAAAATATATATTTGTGTTCATTAATAATATGAGATATTGTAATAAAACTCAGGAACAACAGCAAGTCGTTTACTTTAAGCAACCATACAGTTCATCGGCCAAGTGAGTTCTTTTTAACCCTACTTTTCGTATAACTGAATGTTGCCAGTTTGTTAAAGCAAAGTATGGCATTTATAATTTATGTCTTATTTTATTTAATATTCTAATAATTATGTTCTATTATTTTACATTATTATTATTATATTTCTATTTTATTAGACATTGAACAAAAAACCTACAATATGTAATAATTTCTATAAAGGTTCTGTTATTCCAAAATAATAATAATAATGATTAGTTATATTACTAAAATATTAATATAAGTGCGTAGGGAAGTGATGACCTCATCGACCGCTGGTGGAGCTTTTAATGCCCTATAACTACCATAAATTCCCCATCAGCGTCTCCCTCAGAGCAGATTATGACGAGCTGTCGGTGAGCTTAGTCACCGTTGTGCTTCAAGGGGGCGTACGTCAAACGCTTCTGTCTCGCCTTTGCCTTAGCTCGAAGGGTGGAAGAGTAATAATGTCATAACGCCGACGGCGCGGCGTCTCCATTGCTGCCGCTGACACACCTCTCTACATCCTTAGCTGTTCATACCAATATTGCTCCCTTCGTATCAATATTAGTCTCCTTTATTAGGGGGGCCATTCGGGCCGACGTAAGTCGACTTTCCAAATTTAAATAAATTCGGACGCTTTGAGAAAGCAAGTGACCGGAGTCTCAGTCATAGCACGGTTCTTATTACCAACGAAATCAAAATGTAATAGCCCACAAACGCTTTGACCTGGAAGGATAATAATTTCTGAGTATCTACGTATCTATCTATCTACGAGTATGTGTATAGTCTTTAGCTGCATTTCTCATTGTGCAAATTGTGATTAGACACAGTTGGTACACTCCACGCACATTTCATAATAAAATTTCATTTAAATGGCCTCTACGCGTTGGATTTATATCACCATGCACGCGTTATAAAGGTGCGTCTACACTAATATTATAAAGAGAAAATTTGTATTTTTGTATGTAACGAATAAACTCAAAAAGTACTGGACCGATTTTAATAATTCTTCATTCATTAGAAAGCTACATTATTACTGAGTAAAACAGGCTATAGTACTAGATAACTATCTTCTCAGAAATCTTGAGAAATTCTTATCAAAACCAACCGAAGGTGTAATTAACCATAAAATGTATTTCATCTCATACGCTGCGTAGAGTATTAATGATAGGACAAAAAAAATGTTCGACAATTATCTAGAAAATAAGTAGGAATAAAAAACTGCCACTTTATTTATTATATGTATACAACGTTCACAGTTTTTCTGTAGTGTATTTAATATCAGCATTGCACCCGTGCGAAGCCGGGGCGGGTCGCTAGTCTCTTATAAAGACGGGTGATATAAGCAAAATTATCATATATTATTTAATAATTGTTCCGATAATTATCATATATTATTTAATAATTGTTCCGATAATTATCATATATTATTTAATAATTGTTCCGATAATTATCATATATTATTTAATAATTGTTCCGATAATTGCGTGCGAATGGTTTGATTGCAAAGAGTCTCGATTAACATCTTAAAAAACTCTCGCCTTACGGATCGACTAAAAACCGGATATAGAACGCTGTGATTCTTTAAACAGCACGTATTGTCCGGAGTTTCCGCTTTCTGCAGGCGTAACTACCAGCAGCTTGGACCTTGCCTCGCTGCAAACGGCATATTAGGTTTAAGTTTTTGCTATATTTATAGTTGTTAACGCCAAAAACCTGTTTCGCGCTTCTTACCCGCACGCGCTCACTACTATTAGTATGTTACAACGTGGTGACTGGACTGACGCGACAATAACAGACCGACCTATACGCAACCCGCGCCCTTACATTTTATTCATATTTATTGTGAGTGCATCTAACTGTGCCACTGAGAATATTGAAGAGAAGAGAAGAACTCAGTCGGTAATTCCTATGGCCGAAATATTGTACTCTGAAGGCGTAGTAAAAACGCAGAAACATTTTATTTATATGACACTAGCGGACCCGACAGACTTCGTCCTGTCAAAAAGATTTGTACAGTGGCAGTTTTTTGTTCCTAATTATTTTACAGATAATGTCGCTTGGCCAACCAAATCGCAAAAAAAGTCTAAATGACCTTTTACATTTTGTGGCTATTCAATTTTGGAACGTGACATTAAATACTCCAACGATGTATTCTGTGCTCCAACGCACGCACGCACACTGTTTTGGTAGATATGATTGAATTTCAACTATATATAGCGTTAATAAGGCGCAAATTGACTCTTTGATGTTAGGAACACACCTTCATTCCTTAGACAACAGTGAGTGCTTGCAATATGAACTTTATACAATAACAATAAAGCTCAATTCGACTGTACGTTTTAGTGAGAAAACGTATGCGTGCATGGGAAAATAAAAGGGCTGTTTTAGGGTATTTCCGATAATTATTCAAATTTTCCTCATTGTAAAAACCCTCCTTGAACTTCAACGAACATTAACAAAAAAGAATTAGCCAGATTGCTCCAGGCGTTGTTGAGTTATGAGCTTACCAACACATTTTGCGATTCATTTTTATATATAAGATTAAACAAAGAACGATAATAGGGCCCAGCACGTTATTTATATATACAATTTTTCCTTAACAATTGTGAAATACTTAAAATTACGAATTTTCACAGAATTTTTTTTTATAGGGTAGGGCAGCAAACTAGCAAACGGATCACCTGATGGTAAGCGATAACCGTTGCCCATGAGACACCCGCAACACCAGATGAGTCGCAGATGCGTTGCCGGCCTTTTAAAAGGGAATAAGGGGGGAAGGGGGTTTGGGCCTCCGGTACCCTCACTCACTCGGCGAAACACAGCACAAGCGCTATTTTACGCCGAATTTCTGTGAGGCCGTGGTAATACCACCTCCGGTCGAGCCGGCCCAATTCGTGCTAAAGTATGGCTCCCCCAAGCTAAAAAAGTGATAGCGGAATTTTTGAATTCGATAATAAGATCCAAAACGAATTCTCATTACATGTACAAAAACAGCACTAATTAATGTAATACAATCAAATTTAACAACATTTCGAATGACAAAAATTTTTTGTAATAAATGTTATCATGTGAATGGTATCTGACATGCTGAATTGACCATCAATTTCGCACAATGCAGTGGTGGGACAATACATTATATGTATATATTTGTATATAGTTTGATAATTCTGCTTTTTTAAGGATAATGACGTATCTCATTTTGTATAAGAAGTATTAAGAACAGAGATTGACCATGTTACTAGAATATTTATGGACGTAAAAGTGGATAGGCGTGTAGGGAGAGGACGCCACCATGGCCGGGAGGCGTCGTCGGCGTAGAAGATTGGAGAAGGTAGAGGAGTTGTCTCCTCCGAGGAGGGCTCCCCTGGAGCGGAGGCTGGAGGTTCCCGGAAGTCGCTTAGCGTTCCCAGGGTCTCCCTACATACCTGAGGAAGGTTTTTAGTGGTTAGGCCTCCCTCTTCTGGGTAGGAGAGCCCCACATAACCGCAGGCTCTCCGCGATATGCAATTTCATGCATTTTCCTCAGCGGATCAAAAAAAAGGGAGAGGAAGCTCCAAGAAAAGATGGATGGACTGTGTGAATGATGATATGTTGAAGAAACAGCGAGTGATAGAGGACGGTGGAAGAGGAAGACAGTCTTGCGCAGACTCCAAATAAAATTGGGAACAGAGCAAGAGAAAAAAGAACATTGTATTCCAATTTTAGAATGTCGCGAGTCCTGTGTAAAATCAATGTTCCTTTCTTTCCAAGATACTAGGTATCGGTCTTTAAACCAAGAGTAACTTCAGTTATAAGAAAGCTTTGGATCAGCATGGATCACCGCTACCAAGTGCACGGTGATCGATTATGTCGGATTTCAAGCAGATCGAGGCGGCTTGACCGTGATGAACTATCGACTAAACTTGCCGTGGTTCCTTTTGACAGAGTGCAGAGAAATGTGACTTCTCCACTGCAAAAATCTTTGTTGGAGGAACTTGTAATTAGGGCAATACCTTCAGTGCAATATAATAATCAAGGGTTAAGTATAAGCGTTGATTTGAGATTCCCTGTACATTATCTCGATAGGAGCTTTTTGTTTAGTATTAAAAATTCTAAACACAAGCAAAAACTTGAACGGCAATTACTCCAGCGTCTACGTAATAACATGTTCTGTTCCCGTGCTTAATCGGTGCGTGCATAAAACAGGATACGTCATAAAGTTGAATGCTATAAAACGACTCCATAGACAGGAACCTAACTAGACAGCTAAAATCATATCGTAAACAAAAATCCAATTAATTGACATTAGAATAAGATCTAATTTACCTAGAAAAATAAATATGATGACGCCTTTTGTGGAAACAAGGAGAGCTTTTTCAGAGGACGGACAAGAATCTGGATACAGTACAAGAAATTCCCTCGAGTACCAATTCGATGCCACCTTTCTATGTATCTTGGATTTCTTTACCTGTTGATTTTGGGCTCTTTAAGAGGGGTGTGAAAAGTGTCTCTCTGGACCAGTAGGCTGACGACCACTACTTGCTAAATAATGGTATTCACATTGGTAGGTTTCAGTATTTTAATATCTAGCAAGCTTATCATCAAATGCAAGGAAATTATTTTGACGTGTTTTGATAAAGGTAACCTCTATGTTCCTGCGTGAAAGGTAAGATAGGCAATGAAATTACCTGTTACTTATTACCTGGTACTTGGTACATATTACCTGGTCTTGTGTTACATTTTGGAAACGTACATTGTGGTTTTTGTGAGTGTCATGCCATTGACGTTTATATAGCATTTTTTTTATTTGTGTATGGTACACATTCTCCTTCTCATTTTCCGTCCCACTCTTGTACCTTGTCTATATACGTGCCTTGCTCACAAGAACATGAGACAGCAACATCCACAAGACAGCGCACTCTTTTGCAAACCAAACTACCTCAAATATATACTTTCGTTGAGTTCCGGGCTTATCAGAGTCAACTCTTTTTGAATTCTGTTTATTGTGTTGTGTGATTGTACTTATATAAAAGTAAGCTTCTAGAGAAGGAATAAGAAAACCAGACCTAAGGTCAGGCCCTAAGCAACAAGAGGAAGGTACCGTCACCTTTCGATTTCTTGTACTACACCGCATTAAGTTGATTATAATAATTCGAGATGCAAAATATGCTGTGAATCTCGCAGGAACGTCACCTACTGCCACCTGATGGCGATAGGCAGTTTCCTTGTTTATCAATATATCACATAAAAAAAGCTTTTCCATTAATTCTTAAACCTTCAATCACATCATTTAGTATGCTGCATTATTAGCACATGTCGTGGCAGAAACATACAAAGAATAGTTTTCAGTTTCTTCAGGAAATTTAATAACATTAACTACACATCATTCTTACTTTGACCTTGACCTTACTGCGTCCTTATAAGGAACATTAAGAGCCTTATACATATTCTTCTTTCTCCTGCCCTGTTCCCAATTTCATTTGTGTCGGCGCAATATGTATTTATTCCTCTTCCACTCTTCTCTATAATTCGTTACTTCGACACCCACTCACTTCTTAAATATATAATAATTTACACAGTCCATCCATCTGTTCTTCGGTCTTCCTCTCCCTAAACACAGATCCATTTTCATGTCTATAATTTGAGAGATTTAAATCTAATCTACATTATTTTTTACGAGATTAATAGTAATGTAACTTCCTTTCCCTGCATGCCATTCACATAGAAAATTTTAAAACTTCTATGACTAGCTACCCTTGTGTTGTTTATTTAGTTTCATGTCTGCGGCCGCTGCCGAGTCCAGACAAGGCGCCCAGGGAGCAATATAAAACTACGCCAAGCTACGCACGTTAACAATCTATTAAAGTTAGCGGGATGAATTAAAATGGGTTGTAAAGTGAAAGTCGTTTTAAGACGCTGTCGCTTGGAAGCCATGCTGGTTTATGTGAGAGGACCTAAAAATATTAATCTTTACTTATATTATAAACGCAAAAGTTTGTATGGATGAAAGTTTGTTACTCTTTCACTGTAAACTAGCCAAAGGTAGACTCAAGTTTGCGCGTTCACCACTAAAAAAGCCCCCTTTGTCGCATCGCCACTCTTCGGAAACACTCACCTTTGTGCCAAGCCAAACATTGGCATTCTGGGCGTCGATATTTAGAGTGTTGTCCAGTTTGGCGGTCATTTGAAGAGCAAGGCTAAAATGGCCTCCAAAAAAGGCTCACCGCCTTAAACTGTATAAGGCACAGGTGCGGCCTCACATGGAGTATTGTTGCCACCTTTGGGCCGAGGCTCCGGGTTATCAGCTATCTCCATTTGACCGAATCCAACGTAGGGCATCTCGGATTGTCGACGATCCTGAACTTGCCGATCGGCTAGATCCTTTGGCACTGCGTAGGGATCTATCTTCCCTATGCATACTTTACAGAGTCTACAATGGGGAGTGTTCCGAGGAGTTGTTTAATTTAATAGAAGCTGCTGATTTTCGCAACCGATCGTCTCGCCGGAACTATCATCCGCACCATCTGGATGGTTGGCGTTCCACTACCATGCGTTTTAATAACAGTTTTCTGCCACGTACAGTAAATATCTGGAACTAGTTGCCATCAGCGGTCTTCCCCAACAACTGCGACATTGGGTTATTCAAGAAAAGAGCATATTCTTACACTGGCGTCGCTGGTGACGGTGGCGGCGGTGAATCACTTACCGTCGGGTGATCTGTCTTGCTCGTTTGCCTCTTGTTTTACATAAAAAAAAGGATTTTATTGAAACTTTGTAATAACGTAGCATATATATTTTTCCTCAGGAGTGAGTGGCTGAGAAATCTCACAAGGGGCACGAAACGTGCCCAGGATACCACCGTAACGGCAAGTGTCACGATGATTACGTCTGACTCCACTCCGGCCAGAGCGGTCTTACCAGCGTCACCTACCGACTAAACTCAGCCTTAGCCATAAAAATTCCTACGGCTTAAATGGATCACATAGTATATACTTCTTCAAAAAACTAGAGGTTCGTTCTTAGGGAAATGTGTAACTTTTTATAACACACTTCCAGAAAATATTACTGCTTTACCGTTTCATGAATTTAAGGCACACATCAAAAATACTCTAATGAAAAAAGGGTATTACAAGGTCAATGATTTCTTGAATGATAAAAATGCTTGGATGTAATTTTTACGATATATAATTTCCTGAATGATTAAAAATGCTTGGACGTAAATATTGCGATATATAATTTTAATGATTCTACAATAAATAATATTTTTGTTTTGTACCGGACATATACATATCAGATTTGTTTAATGCGAAATGACTCTTATGACGGAAATATATATTTGTTAGTTGTTTTAACTTGTATCGAGGTTGAGTTCGAGAAGCCGGCTTCCTACTGACGACTCTGTAATGATATAGGGAGAAAAAAAATTGCCCTTGCTGGTTTTCTTGCTGGTTCTTCCCAGTACTAGGTCCCGCCGTAGACTTGTGAACCAATGGCGTAGCATCTTTGACATTCAAAAGTGATTATAAAATCCTATTTGAAGAATAAATTTGATTTTGATCGATTTGATTCATCAGTATAACACAAAGGCTACAATTTATAAAGATACTAACTGGTGCCCGCAAATTCGTCTGCACAAATGGTAGAGGGTGTTTAACCATGATCTGTTTTATTGATAATCAACATGATATTCTCAATAAAGCATTGTACGAAAATAGGAAACGTTTAATAAAATGCGCCGAGTACATTACCTCATAGGTGGTGCGGAAATATGTGCATACTACTAAGATTATGAATTTCTCAAACTTTTAAATGACGATATCTCATGAAACGAGTATCGTACGAAAAAAAGTGTTTATGTGACTTTTGTAGAGAATTGTATAATCTACAGCTTTGTTCTGGACTATTTTTACAAGCTTTTATTTACTTTCACCTGTCCCGTTGTCTGTCTGTAATCAAATCTTGCAACTTAAATTTGATCCACTTCCCGGTTTCCGATTGAGCTGAAATTTGGTATACACGTTTAGTTCGGATGACAATGCATGATTAACTGTGTGACGTCATTCTAAATGCAACATGGCGGCGTATCCAATATGGCGGACCAATTATTTTTAATGCACTCCTACAATATGGGTATCAAATAAAAGGGCTTGCCAAGAATAACTAGAAAAATAATGTGACGTCATTCTTAATCCAACATGGCGGCGTATCCAATATGGCGGACCAATTATTTTTAATGCACTCCTACAATATGGGTATCAAATAAAAAGGCTTGCCAAGAATAACTAGAAAAATAATGTGACGACATTCTAAATCCAACATGCCGGCGTATCCAATATGGCGGACCAATTATTTTTAATGCACTCCTACAATATGGGTATCAAATAAAAGGGCTTGCCAAGAATAACTAGAAAAAAATAATGTTACGTCACTCTTAATCCAATACGGCGGAACAGCAAAAATGGCGGATAATTTTCTTTTATTCGTTCCTACAATATGGGTATCAAATGAAAGGGCTTGTTCTCAGCAAGCCTGTAGAGGTACTAAAAAGTTAAAAATAAAATGAACTAAAAAGTTAAAAAAAATTATTAACACTAAAACTTTTCATCATACATAATTATTCAATCTCGCCCAGGGGGGACGAGTTTATCATAGTCCCCATTAATAAATAAAAGCGTGATACATTGTGATAGCTTGAGAAAAGTAACAGTTTGAGAGAAAAACTAAAAAAAAATTAATTTCGCTTTTTTGACTTTGAATAATTTTTTTTGTAGAAAAGAGATCGATGGGGACTTTTGCCATTTTGTTTTTAATGATGCAAATTATTCCGAACTTATGACTTTTTTTTTCTATTTTGACTGGACTAATGTTATTGCAAAGTTTGATTAAAATCCATAAAGTAGTATTTACGTGAAAGAATAAGAAACTCCATCTATTCTTAAACTACGATTTTTAATTCGAGTCAGTAAAATGACAAGTGCAACTGTCACTGATACAAAAAAGGGTGACCCACTACAACCCACTACAATAGTGAAGTTCGGCAATCAATAGCTTTAGACATTTAGTCATGCTTTATTTTATTAGGTATCAAAGCGTTTTTTTATTGTAAATATGTAATACATACCATATTAAATAATATGATTTGTGACACATGACACTGGAAATGTCATTTTACTGACTCGAATTAAAAATCGAACTTTACAAACTTTCGCCTTTATAATATTGGCAGGGATTGTGTGAATTGTCCAAAATATGACGGTACGTATCAAGTAAGTAGCTAGCAGCTTCTGTATTATTTAGTAAGTTCACAAAACGTATATTGATCGAGGCCAGAGCAGAAAGATTTCTAGGAGTTCTTTTCTAAAAGGCTGGTGAGGAATTCAAGATTAAAGTTTCACGCACGTAAATTTGAACTTAACACGTTAACTTCGCAAAATCAAAATCAAAATTAACTTTATTCAAATATAACTTTATAGAAAGCTCTTTTGATTCGTCCAATTTTTTCCCCCACCACCCATTCAGGACGTATTTTTAGCTGATAAGAAGAATGGGCGCAAGAAACTAATCAGCTTTATCAAAAGTAATAACAACATTTACAATAAATTATATCGATATCATACAATGTACAATATATATACTTTATTGCCATAATTAGTTACAACAAAAGTAAAAAAAATGTGGTTCACAAAGGTGGACTTATCTCTATTAGAGATTTCTTCCAGCCAACCTGTGAGTGTCTACGGAATGCTACTTATAATGAGTACCTAACGTCAAAGCAACCAAAACTGTTATTCATAATACAAACATATATACATATACCATGAATATACATACAATACAATAAATAAACATATATATATATATATATATATATATATATATATATATATATATATATATATATATATATACATACACATATACATGTAATGCTATAAATAAATATATACGTAAGATGATGATGACAATGTGACATTTATGACGAGTTGCCAACTAGCGCCTGAAAATGTTGCTTCAGGCTATGTTTAAATGCATGAACGGACTGGCTCTGTTGAACTATAGAAGGCAGATGGTTCCACATTTGGGCAGCACGAAAGCTAAATGAGTTGAGCAGGAATTTTGTGTTGCACTTAGGCAATGCTATTCGGACACACTTGAGTGTGTCCGAATAGCATGGGCGTAGAGAACGTGAGGAGGGAGGCAGCATATGAAACCGAGATCGAAGGTATTGTGGGGAATTAGGGTATTTTAGGATTTTAAATAATGTGGTCAAAATGTGGATATTACGACGCTCCCGGACCAGAGGCCATCAGAGCTTGTCGCGATAGTGAGAAATATGATCATATTTACGTAGCCCAAAAATAAATCTGATGGCCAAATTTTGCAGTCGCTCCAACTTGTCAAGCAATTCTTCGTTTAAATCTAAAAAACAAACATCAGCATAGTCTAAAATAGGAAGCAGAAGAGCTTGCGCAAGCATAATTTTAGTGGGAAAGGGTAAAAAGTATTGGAGTCGCTTGAGAGAGTGAATTGTGAAGTGCACACGCTTACTCATTGCATTAATTTGTGGTCTCCAAGACATATTACAGTCCATTATTAGACCCAGGTTTTTTACTGCGTCACTGAGATTAATGGTTACCCCGTTAAAGATAATAGGTTGTACCTTCTCTAATTTTAGTTCGCATCTCAGTCTGCTACTACCTACAATCATTGCCTGAAATTTAAACGGGTTGACAAGTAGACCAAATTCTGCCGCCCAAACTTGTATAGCTGCGAGAACTTTATTCAGCAACGAGATCATTGAGCATGCTTCAGATGTGTTTACAATTTATACGTATGTGATTACAATTTATACGGGAAAACAAATATTTACAATTTAGAATGTAATATCTTCAAATCAACACCAAGCATTGGCATCATTTAAATAATCATTGACTTTGTAATAGCCCTTACTCATTAGCGTCTTTTTAAAATGTTTGCACTTTGATTACTACTTGTACTTCAAAGCCGTGGACGAAAAGGAAACATTCCATAATTTGCGGCCTCTGAGGAGGCTGAGAATCTTCATCAATATCACCACAACCAAGTGCCATGGTGATTACGGACTCGAAACCGATCGAGCTTGACCAGAATAACCTACCAACTAAACTCGACATATACTCGTATACCTACAGCTTCGACAGAAGGGAGAATGTGTATATCTCATGTAGTTTATTATCTATACATCTATACAAATAAATAAAATTGGAGTGTCTGTTTGTAATATTAAAATAACCGCTTTCTACTACATGCATATGAATACTCCTTGTTACATAAGCTATCTGCCAGTGAAAGTCCCGTCCAAATCGGTCTAGTCATTCCCGAGATTAGCCGGAACAAACAGACAGACAGACAAAAAGTTAAAAATATGTGTTTTGGTATGTGTACCGTATATACATTCATATGCATGTAGTAGAAAGCGGTTATTTTAATTTTACAAACAGACACACCAATTTTATTTATTTGTATATATGTATAGATTATCGCAACCAGACTGAACCTACCAAACTATGTGCGACTCTTTTTTTATGTTTTATGGTAATGTTGTTAATGAAGATTTAAAAGAGAAGATAATAAAAAGACCTTCAGAGTCTCTTCAGCAGAACGCTCTCCCTAATTTCCAAACACGTGTGGAGTAAGATTTTGAATGTAATTCATTCATTCAAATGTCACGCACAAAGTTTTTGGTCACTTCAGATTTTGTCTGTTTTGAATAAAGATTATTTTGATTTTTATTTTTGACAAATATTGAATAAAATATTATTATCATATCGTATTTTGGTGCTTAAATTATCCTGGCTGAATAAAAAAATAAAACAAATCTAAAAATTTCTTATAAAAACAAGGGATAGTTCTTTAAGCCTATTTGAATTTAAAAAGCGATTGTCCGCTTTGAAACTTTTATTCCCATGGCTCCAATGCTGTAGGCTTTAACAAATACATAAGTCCGCGACAAACTTACCCACTTGTTATGTATGCGGCGCCACGATCGGCTAAAGAGGACGTGACGGTGGAACCTTTGGATATTACACGACCATAGCCCATTTGCAAATTTGCACTTTAAACGGTGCAAAATAGAATGCAATCTGCAACATTGTTTGTAAATATTTAATTATCAAAATAATATGCCACTGTCATTCGAAACCATAATTTACAGAGATGCATGGAATTAATTTTATTAATGCATGTGTGTGCGCGCGCTATATGGTTTGATTGTTTTTTTGCACCCGTAAATAAAAATACCTGTAAATTTAGAAGAATATTACTTTTAAGGATTTTGTACCCCAAAAAGGAAAACGAAATCCTTCTCAGACCGCTTTGTTATACATCTGTTTCTCAAGATTCAAGTCAAAAGTCAAGAAGTTGAATGTAAAATCGATTATTTATGTCTACGACCTCTGAAAGGTTAAAAATACCGTGATCCTAATTCAATGAAATCCAAGGATACGACATTTTACAGATTTTAGACAAAAAAAGCACGTCGGTAAGTTTACAAAATATACGCGGAGATCAAAAATATGAGGGTAGTTCTAGGAAACCGCCGCATCGCAGAGACTTGACATCGAAGCTCCAGTCCGCTTGCGACCACGGCCGGTGCAACACGCTCGAAACGTCAGGCAATAAAATGTTATGTCGTAATAATTCGCGTTACATATTTATGTTAATAAATATTTTTTACTCGAGAGCTTTTCAGTACGAATACGAGGAAAGTAAAAAAACAAATAAAAATTTCCAGAGCCCGTATTGTAATGTGTGGTATCCATATTTCAATGATAAAGGAAAATAAATATTTCAGATATGACTGTATGAGCTTGGGTCCCTTTGCCTTCTGATTAAAAAAATAGAAGGCCAATATCTCCAGCAGAGTTCATTGAAGTATGTATTATCGATATTTTTTAATGATAAAAATACAAATCTTTATGGGTCATTACCCTTTGCCTTCCCAATTTGGGAAAACATTAATAAAAAATATAACTATTTTTTATAATTTGATATCTACAAGCCTGTTTCTCAGGCAACTTCAGACCTTTATGCCGAGTATAAGTAATGAAAATAATATTTTATCGTTATCAACTTAACTGTGATGTCAATAAAGGTAATTACCATGCCTTACTCAAATAAATTTCTGTGCATTGAGAAAAACCTTCCTAAATTATTAACAGGACTTCAAACGTGATCAAACGAAAATATACATAGACGCGTCTTTCTACTGAAATCGTATTTCCCCTGTGTCACGAAGAGGCACAACTAACGACATGTTTCTATTTGCAAGGTTCACCGCCATGATTCTTATTTACAGAAATCGCGGGATGTTTCGCAATAAAAATGCTATGTCCAATAGGACATCGGATATTGCAAAAACTCTGTACAAGTTTCGTCTGCGAATGATTCCCGTAGGAAATACACGCCGCGAGTTTTTGCATGGGACGTCTCGATTTTTTGCGCTTGCGGCGCGGATGTTGAGTTTTTGCTGTGCTATCATTACTTTGAGGTGATTTTATTTTAATAAAGCGTTTATTAAACGCCACGGTTATTATAAATTAAACTTTACAGTTGATTTTTGTTCGCGTTTTATCTTTTTTCACAACTAATTGTTTTACGTAGTTTATACTACAATAACTGTATTTTCTCAAAATCATTTGATTTGAGAGGCCCTTATTTTAGGACATAGTTTGAAATGCTTATGTAAACAAATATTTACAGCTGTGTATGTCATTATCATTAATAGATACCTAATAGCGGATATAGGTCTTCTCCAAGGATCTTCACACCGGCAGGTCCTGTGCTGCAAGCATCCTTCCCCTTCTTGCGATCTTCAACAAGTCGTCTGGCCATCTTGTGGGAGGGCTGCCAACGTTGCACTGCATATGCGTTCCATTCAAAACCTTCCCGCCGCAGCGGCCGTCAATACTTTGAGCAATGTCACTGCTATGTGCCCACTATCAATTAAGATTCATAATTATTCGGGCTATGCCGGTGACCTCGGTCATTCTGCGGATTTCATAATTTCGGATACGATCAGAGAAACTGCAAGCATAACCTTCTTCATCGCTCTTTGGGTGACTTTGAGCCTTCTTATAAGACCCATTGCGCATGGCTAGATTTCGTTTCGATACGCCATCACTGGCAAATGACACGAATCAAAATCTTGAGATACTGTGACAGATGAAAAAAAGCGCACGTAATCGATTGAAATTTAGAAGTCCTGTATGGAACCCATTTCAAAAATACATAAAAGTAGAAAGAATTCAACGTAAATTTGTAAAAACATAAGAACTGATAATGGATATTGCATTACATGGTCATGGATATTGTAACTTAGGGGCACGAGCCAAATATATTAAAAAATCTATACATCCTTCAAAAAAATCTATCTCAAATAATGCTAACTAACTCTCCTTCAAAATAATACTAAGAATCAAAATCTGTTCATTAGTCTCTAAGATAAAAACAATATACCCCTCTGGGTAAAATTTTTATATGAACTCGAATTTCATATTCATGTATCTTTATTTTAAAAGATATCTTTATTTTAAATTCTTATGTACATTTTTGTATCGCGAATTCCACACATACTCGTACAAGCATAGGTACTTGGTTAAGTTAAAATAGCAAAGTTAACCGTGCCCGCGTTTCATCTCCGGTTGATGGCTGAAAATCTGTGTTCTTGTCAACAAACAACCACACACCGAGGCTAGAACCTTCTTGCTGCTGTACATACATCCATTTCTACTGGAAATTTCTCTGTAACATAGTATTCTATATAATATGTACTTCATGCAATAACTATCAAACAGACTAAGTTCTGCATATGCTGTAAAAAAAAATAAGACAACTTACAGATTGAAACGGCAAGATTAATTTACTTTAGTTATTTTCACAGTGTTATGTCCTATGGTTTACTTTTATGGGGGTCGGCTTCTATCATAGAAAGTATTTTTCTTCTTCAAAAAAGAGCAGTTTGCACTATTTATAATTTACGAGCAAGGGATTCTCTTAGAGATTTATTTAAAGAGATTAATATAATGACATTAGCGGGCCAGTATATTTATGAAAATTTTGTATAAAAATTGTGACACGTTTCATACAAATTTTCAAATGCATAATTTAAACACAAGAAATAAAAATAAACTTGCCGTTCCAAATTACAGTCTACAAAAAACTAGAGGTTCTTTTGTGGGCAAATGTATATTTTTTTATAACAAGATTCCACATGGTGTAGCTGAATTGCCTTTTAATAGGTTCAAGGTACATTACAAAGTCAATGATTATTTAAATGATGCCAATGCTTGGTGTTGATTTGAAGATATTACATATTTACAATTTAGAATTGTAAATATTTGATTTCCCGTATAAATTGTAAACACATATGTACATTGTATGATAACGACATAATTTATTGTAAATGTTGTTATTACTTTTGATAAAGCTGATAAGTTTCTTGCGCCCATTCTTCTCATCAACTAAAAAATACGTCCTGAATGGGTGGTAGGGGAAAAAAATTGGACGATTTTGATTATGTACGAATAACTTATTATCTATCTATCTTACATAAAACGCAATCGCACAGTCAAGCAGTTGAACCGCTTGAGAAAAGATGCCTTTAAGTCGCTCGTCTATGACGCACCGCGCTCATATTTCACGAGACGCCATTTCTTCAAACTTTTGATTGCTTACTCAGCCGCGAATCATATGCCGATGTGGAAACTCGACTTTTGCGAGTTTCCGCATCTTTATTTATGGGAACGCTCGTTTACATCCGATCGCGTTTTTTGCTCAGTAAGTTTCTTTAGTTGGTGTTAACTTTCTTGGCAGCCTCCGGGCCGCGTAAGCAAGTGCCAAACTGATTTTGTATCGAGTGCTGATGTTTGGTCTCCGGTTCGGTGGCTCGCCGCATTCAACTTTTTTATTTTCTTTTTTATATTTATTATCTGCTTTGTTACGAACTACTTGCGTGGAGATTTTAACTACAAATGGAATGTGTGCGAATTAAAGCCCTTCAACTCTTATATACACATTTGGGTTGATGATGAAATAACCAAACTGGTGGTTTCGAATGATGTTTATTTGTTTGCTATTTACACACTGATTAGACACTGATTATGCACTAAATTTAACTTATGAATATGATGATTTAAATATGAATTTTATCTCACATCTTGGAGTCCAGTAGTTCGTAAGGCGGACGGAAGCCAAGAAGAAAGACGCAGTATATTTAATGATAAGTTAGACCGTTCGACGGTAGCGCTCTTTTACAATATTTGAATGACTTCTTGCCCAAATAGCTCTAACAATTTCTAATAGTTAATATAAAATGAGCATAGATGGCGCTACTAGTATGAAAACATGAATATGAGAAAGTAAAGTAATTACAAAAATATAAATTGATGAATGATTTGGCATGAACAGAATGATAATTTTTAGCTTTTAGTTGAATGCAAATCAAATAGAGCATTAATTTAGGTGAAACGTTGCGGCATTGACAGAAAACAAAATATTTTTGCTAAAATTTGTTAAATATGATACTACAATTTTTAATGCAACACACATTTTATTTAACTCGATACGTATAAAATCTTACGTAATTAAATTACTCTTAAATTCAAATTTTATATTAAAAAATGTCAGTATAAAGAAAAAATTTAACTAAATAATATTAATATGAAATTGATATTAATATATAATACAAATGTTCAGAAAAAATACAGAATACTTGATGCTTAACCGATACTTTCAAATTCATATATTTTTCATATACAATTTTTGTCCCCTGGAACACTAATTCATATTTTTATTGTCTATAAAATAAAATATAAAACCGAAAAAATTAGTCTAAAATTTTTTTCACGTGACTACGTGTTAAAAAAAATCGAAACAAGATCCCGGCTAAAGTTTTCATCATACGAGTAATAGAAGGAAATATTTAAATCCATTAAGTTTTAAAGTAACAAAATCTTAATTTTGACGACCTATATAGTCGAGTGGATAGTACACCGGTTCGAGATTCGGACTTCGGACTTTCGGATATATATATATATATATATACTCCCGCCCTTTGCCATGGGGTTGAGCAGAAATCACAGTTTTCCACTTTCATGATTTTCGTCTTATCTTATATTCATTTTAAGACCCACTTATTAGGAAACTTTACTGAGATATTCGAGCATTATTTTCGAATCTTCCATAGTCTTTCCAACTTCTATATACTAAGTCTAACCATAAATACTCGTACAAGAAAAAAATATGAAGAGATGTGCGATAATATAAATATGTGATTACATAGAGAAGATGATACATTGAAAAAAGAAAAGAAAGATCTCTATTGGCTGCAATATTGTCCTTTAAACTTTGAAGTCCATTATAAATAGAAGCACGCACTTTTTTTGAGAAAATTCTTCACTGCCAATCTTAGCTTGCCTTCAGAACTTTTACTTATGATGGCGTTTAGAATAAGTACCATTTTCCCTAAAACTGCCATTTATTTTTCTTTAATCTAAATATCGGTACTACATGACGGCCATTTCTTGTGTCAAAATTAGTAACAAACCTATTACTATTTGTTATAAAGACAAATGTACATTTATTAATATATTTTTAGGAATCAGAAGAGAAATTCCTTAAAAAAAAATAATTTGGCAACAACATAATTTTACAGAGGAATAAAATCAGCCTAACGCCTACTTTACGAATTACGCAACGTTACGCAACGCAACACGTAATAACGTTACGACCGGTCTACCCGCTCCGAATGCCCGATGATAAGTAAGTCGCTAGCCAACCGCAGCGACTTTTATAGGCAACGGCCGGCAACCTTACGCAACGTGTGGGGGGTATCCGCTTATACGGCCTCTCCTGACATTAGTGTCGTCCTCGACACGAGCCTCGGGGTTGTCACCACTTTGTATGCTGCCATCTGCCTGCAAACTCCACCATCCTCGTCTGTCAGTCATTCATTCATTCTTATACCTGTATCATCATATTCAAGCTACGTCCACTCGTACGTTCAATACATACAAAACTGTATGTCTGCCGGACATAAAGTCCAATACATACAAAACTGTATGTCTGCCGGACATAAAGTCCAATAAATACAAAACTGTATGTCTGCCGGACATAAAGTCCAATACATACAAAACTGTATGTCTGCCGGACACAAAGTTCCAATACATACAAAACTGTATGTCTGCCGGACACAAAGTCCAATACATACAAAACTGTATGTCTGCCGGACACAAAGTCCAATACATAGACTAGGGTTAGTTAGACTAGGGTTAGATAGTGTTAGTTTCACTAACCTCATGCTGATCTAGGTACCCTTTCACACAGCAGTCGCGAGACTTCACTTAAACCTTAATTCTATTCTTATTTTTAAGTTTCTGCATGCATTATTTTTGTGTCCCTGTACCTGTAAGATTAATTTATATTGTGTCACGTGTCTGTTAATGTGAATAAAGAATTTGGAATTTGGAACATACAAAACTGTATGTCTGCCGGACACAAAGTCCAATACATACAAAACTGTATGTCTGCCGGACACAAAGTCCAATACATACAAAACTGTATGTCTGCCGGACACAAAGTCCAATACATACAAAACTGTATGTCTGCCGGACACAAAGTCCAATACATACAAAACTGTATGTCTGCCGGACACAAAGTCCAATACATACAAAACTGTATGTTTGCCGGACACAAAGTCCAATACATACAAAACTGTATGTCTGCCGGACACAAAAGTCCAATACATACAAAACTGTATGTCTGCCGGACACAAAGTCCAATACATACAAAACTGTATGTCTGCCGGACACAAAGTCCAATACATACAAAACTGTATGTCTGCCGGACATAAAGTCCAATACATACAAAACTGTATGTCTTCACACTGAACGCCAAGGCCGCACCGCGATCGATGACGTCCCCGACGCACCACACCCGTCCGCACCTGCATCCGCCCAACATTCCGAGGCTCAGCCGAGCCAATCAAAGGTCCAACCCCCCCCCGACTCGGCCCAACCTGACCCTCACCCACACTGCCAAGATCGACGCAAGACGGTCCATGATCGAATTCAACGTGGAATGAATAGCCAAATCCGGGGTATGTGACCTGCTTGAAGACCGCGATCTGTTCAAGCGACGATGATGGCGATCACGATTAGGCGTTTTTTTCTGACGGTGTGAAATTTTTCATTACGCGTCCTACTATATGACCGACGTCGCGATCGGCGGTTCCTAGTGGACACTTCGTGACGGCTACGTGAACGGTGCCGCGACTTATCACGGGAACGGACTTCGCGACCTACGGTCACTCCGACTGGATCCGCCAGCCATTATCACAAACACGAACACTAAAGTACGCAGAAGACTTTGTTCCTCGTAATTGTGGGCTAAGAGTTGCTTATCCACTTCTGATTTTAGGAATCAGAAGAGAAATTCCTTAAAAAAAAATAATTTGGCAACAACATAATTTTACAGAGGAATAAATCAGCCTAACGCCTACTTTACGAATTACGCAACGTTACGCAACGCAACACGTAATAACGTTACGACCGGTCTACCCGCTCCGAATGCCCGATGATAAGTAAGTCGCTAGCCAACCGCAGCGACTTTTAATAGGCAACGGCCGGCAACCTTACGCAACGTGTGGGGGGTATCCGCTTATAATATTTATTTCTCTCTGTCTAAATTAGAGACAGCGCAAATTGATGTTTTCTAGGAGTATGAAAATACTTCCAGCGAATGCAGCAGAGCCCGCATTGTTTTCTGGTTCGCTGCCGTCCAATACAAAATAACAAAGAACATATGTTATCAATTTAATTCATTTGGAAGGACCACACACAGTTAGAATGACTAATGTGCTTGAGACAGCTTTGTATTCCATAAGATGGCGGCCAATTAGTTTAAGCACTAAATCCTACGGCACTAGTATTTGTAGCACATCACAAGAATATTTAATTGTTTGGATTGTTTGTCACTCGCGACATAAACCTCTACAAGTTCTTACTATTTTTTTATATAATCTATGCGGAGCGTTTGTTTTGTGTGTAAACGGTAGCCGTAGGACTGGAGAGGAGTAGATTGGGGGAAAAGTATAATAAATCTATACAGAGATCAATTCTGTACATGAAATATATTTCCAAAATAACTATCCAATCAATAAAATTTTTGTCTGTCTGTCTGTATAACCGTTATAGAAACAAAAACTACTTGACAGATTTTAACGAAACTTGGCACAATTGTTTTACATACTCCTGAGCTGGTTATAGTGAACTTTACTGTATGACACAACAGCATATGTCTATCTTTTATGATTGACTCACAATAACACGTGTAACTGGCGATAGCTTATCAATTCGAAGCTTTCTGATTATATTTGTCTACTCTTACGTTTATAACACTCTCAGTCATTAAAAATGCTACCTAAAATTACGATTCCACGCGGACGAGGGCGTGGGCACAGGTATTATAAAATATACGTGTTGTGTTGAGTCAATGTGTGTGTCGGCAGTTATATATTCATATTATACTTTCAATTAATTATTATTATACCTATATCTAAACGATGTTAACAGTTGCATATCACTATCTTAACATTAGGTAGTTATGTGTTGCCGAGTCTTGGTCGCAGAGATCGGGCGAGGTCTGTCTCCGCCGGCATTGATTTGCGGCAATGCTGGCGGACGAGGGAGGTTGGAGGGCTGTGGCCTCCTTCTGTGAAGCAGTGATGCTCCAGAAGGAGGCCGCCGAGCGAGGTCGGGAGATGGCCGATCCCCGCCGCGGGTCGCCGCGCGGGCGCAAGGGAAGTCGCGACCGCTACGGCGACCCGGGATGGACCACGCCCCTTCCGTGGCCGGGGGGCGTCGTCGGTGGAGGAGACCGGGGGAGGTAGTGTAGCCACCCCCGAGGAGGGCTCCCCTGTATCGACGGGGGAGCGAAGGCTGGGGGTTCCCGGAAGTAGCTTGGTAAGTTCCCGGGGGCTCCCTTCATGCTTGAGGAAGGCCATCCCTGAGGTTTTTAGTGGGTAGGCCCCCCCTGGGGAGGAGAGCCCCACATAACCGCCGGCTCGCCACAACCGGGGTATGCAATTTAATGCATTTTCCTCAGGGAAACAAAAAAAAAAAGGTAGTTATGTGTTATGCCATCATAGTGTTATTGAAGAAATGACGTGATTACTACATCACGAGTGTGTAGGCTTTGCATAACCAGTGTAAGGTGGAAATTGTATTAATCTGTTGCCCTGTGTAACCTGTACAAAACAGGCTTAACGGACCACATAACTCGTAATAAGCACGACAGCGGCACCACCTGCGTGACACGTGACCCCGGGCCATATTGGAAATAGCTGCCAATGTAGGACGCACTTTATGTAGAGCTTAGGGCAGATATTAATCGGAGTGAATAAGTATTCTTGTTATTTCTATTTTTAACGATAACTATTAA
The DNA here is from genome assembly GCA_036419045.1 of Scirpophaga incertulas. Lineage (NCBI taxonomy): Eukaryota > Metazoa > Arthropoda > Insecta > Lepidoptera > Crambidae > Scirpophaga > Scirpophaga incertulas. Next base: position 96,209 of record JAYEAL010000208.1, read on the forward strand.
CTGTCGCATTTGATATAAATGTCAAAATATATAATTGGTGTGTCCATATACTGCAAAAATTAAAAAAATAAAATATAATACAACATTTGAATTTGGAATCTGTTATACTTCTAAGTATGTTCATTATATTTTCTTATTATGGCGCCAATCAATCATAATAAATGTAATACGTAACGGGGCGATGTTCTATGATAATCTTGGCGGCAGACGGTCTTTAGGTCTCATGTCCCAAACTTGACGACGAGAGGGGGGGGGGGGGTTTCCCATTTCAGATCGGCCTTTCGATTCAGAAATCATCTTTAGTTCCGGAACGTGTTCCTGTCCAAAAAGGAAGTACCGAGCGTTCCGCTCGACAACACCACTGCAGGTAACTGCCATAAGAAATGTTGATTCGACTATCTTGTTCCTGAACTGGTGTCTGCGAATGGCTTGATAGCGAAGAGTCTCGGTCAACATGTTAAGACGCTCTCGCTTGAAGGATGGATCAAGGGCCGGATACAGAAAGCAGTGATTCTTCGCACGGCACGTATTGTCCGAAGGTTTCCCCTCTCTGTAGCCTTAACTACCGGAAGCAATGCCAGACCTAAGCCTGGCCTTGCTACTGTCAACATACTAGGCTTAAGTTTTTTTTATAATATTTTATGTTTACGTTAAGAATATTTCATGAATAAATAAGTATTTTATATCTAATAAAGAGAATCGAATCGCTATAATTGCTTCTATCTGCTTGGTCGTAGTCGCATGGTTGTGTAGTGAGCTATTGATAGATTCAATCACAAACAGAGGAGGTTTCTCTTCTGTTTGTGACAGAAAACGATCTGACCTCGACGCAGTTTTTGTACGAAACAGGTGATCAAAGCTGCTGGGAAAATAATTTGAAGAATTCCTGTCAGAAAACAAATGATTTATATCACGAGATGTAGTTAGCATTTACTGGTAAATGCTAAATGGTAAACATATAGAAATAATTTAATATACTAATCTGAAAACAATTATTTCAAAAAAATACTATTAAATTTACCTATTTCTAAAACAAATCTTTAAAAAAAAGTGATATATAAAAAGAAAACCCCGTCCGGCGGCGTTACCTCTCTGTACCTCCAGAAATATTTACGTCCTTATTGAACGATTACGACTTTGTGGCGCTCGCGGTAGAAACTCTTGGCCCATGGTCAATCGACATGAAAGATTCTGTTAAAGCTTTGTCAGCAGGACTGGTCTAAACTACAGCAGATCTTAAGGCTGGTGCTTACTTACCAACGTACCGCTCTGGCGGTGAAGAGAGGTAATGCCTACAGCATAATGGGATCCATAGCGCAATCCATGCTGCAAGTATGCGACTTGCTAGACGGAGCTTAATTTTTATAACTGGGTTTCTTTTATTTGTGTTTCTAGAATCAGTATATTTTTAGAATCAGGATATTTGATTATGTTAATTTAATTTTAGATGTTATGAATATTTTAATTACACAGTTAACTGTGCTCGCGCCACGAATTATGAAAATATGTATACATAAAAATTAATCTTAGCGAGACGTCTCATTTATTATAAACGTATTGTCCTTGTCACATATTATTATTATAAATTTTTATTTTATTATAATATAATAAAATATAATGTAGAAATATTTTTTTACTGTAACATTTCAATGTTACAGGCGTCATTATTAAACCTACAATTCATTAAGAGCCCTCTTCAAGTCTAATTAGCAGAGCTTCATTTGTTTACAAATTGAATTTAATTAATTAACTGTAAATAGTCAATCAAAAGGTAACTAACTAATGATGCTGTATTATTTCCGAATTGTTACCATGACAGTTTGTTCTCGTACAGTATTAAACTTGCGATTAAATACATTAATACCCGATCAACTAAATATTAGTTTAAAAAATATATTCAGAAAATGATATTTTATAATATAACTTGTATATGACATAACATAGTGTTTATTACAGCTCATATATGCACCCCAACGAAATACACGAGCCTAACCTAGTTAATTCGATTGGACTTGAGTCAACCGGGTTGGACTAGTGTGGATGAGTTGACTAAATATATCTTTTGAATTTCTTCGCAGGAGTTTGCAGGTTCGGGTGCGATTTCAGATAACTTCCTCGTGGTGCATCTTGGACAACGTCTTTTGCGGATAACAGTCTGACAAAGGACAAAGGTCACCCACAGGGCAATGGAGAGGGCTATGCTCGAAGTTTCTCTGCGTGATCGAATCAGAAATGATGAAATCCGCAGAAGAACCAGGGTCACCGACATAGCCCGAAGAATTGCGAACCTTAAGTGGCAATGGGCGGGGCACATTGCTCGCAGGACTGACGGCCGTTGGGGCGGAAAGGTCCTGGAGTGGCAGGCATATGCTGGACACCGCAACGTTGGTAGGCCTCCCACAAGGTGGACCGACGATTTGATGAAGATCGCGGGAAGGCGCTGGACGCTTGCAGCGCAGGACTGATCTGCGTGGAGATCCTTGGGGGAGGCCTATGTCCAACAGTGGGCGTCTATTGGCTGAAATGATAGAATCATTACAATTTACAGGCATATATATACTAAAAATTACAAACGATACATCACTTACAGTTATTTTTATCGCCGCAATCCGAACGTTATCACAGGTCAGTACCGACACTGAATCGAAAGCACTCTTCCTCCACAGAAGTGCAACACCACCATACGTCCTCCCTCGAGTGGTCCTAAGGACGTATCTACTGCAGACCTGTTGCTCCAAAATCCGGGTTGATAGCGTTAAGTATGGGCAAATCATGGGCGAGCAGCCACGTCTCTTGCAAGGCCACAATATCAGCTGATCTACACAGTTGTCTGATACATTCCAGCGAATTCTTTACAGTTTATTTTTTATTTATTTTTATTTTTATTTAAGAACATTGCCACTTTGCACTTAGTTACGAACACTTTGTAAGAGTTATAGTTCTCTTCGGTTTTCATTTTTATTTTCACAAGAGCAACCTTTTCTACTGTTTTTCAGTATAGTTAATAATATCATGCTCAGACACGTCTTTATAAACGCTTGAAATAAAAAGCGCAACTTTTGATTCAGCCGCTTTAAATTTTTCATTTTTCTCACTAAAATAGCATTACCTTTTTTGCAAATTAAGCCACGATTATTTTTCTACGCTCCACTCCACTCCTTTGAATGATTGAACTCGGCAAACGTTAACACTTGTATCGGTGAAGTATCAGTGTTCTGGTTATTATTTATAATAGGTGACGTAATCGTCAATTTACATGTTCCCTCGTTTGGCGAAATCTTGTGTAGAGGTGTCATTTCACTCGCACCTAGCACAGTTTCGCATATTTAGTCGCGCTGACTTCGTTCCGTCTCTGTTGCACCTATCTTATTCATAAGCCAGTTGTCAATGATAGTGCATTGCTATTCAAGAACATTTTAGGGAGTGCTCCAAGCGGTTCTTCAGAACCGCGGAAGAGCACATCAACCCGCTAATCCGAGAGTCAGTAAACTACCCGTCAACACCGCCTTCAGCGGACACATCCCACGACAACAGTCCATATTGGCAGAGGACACGCAGACCGCGACATGTCTTAAGCGACCCCCCTAATCAATTAACGCAGGACCTTCTAGACCTGCGAGCGGCGGCGTCTGAGCCGTCGCCTCCCTTGTCTCCCCTTATTCGGCAGCCTTCTGCTACGCCACGAGTAGGTTCCCAGTCAATACAGGCCGGTCCCACTTTGGAGAACCGAGCCTCTTCTAGTGCTTATTCTTCTAGCTCCATGGGGCAGCGCTAACCGTACCTCTCCTGAGGTGCGGCCCCCTTCCACATAAGCCAGTAGGGTCATTAGGACCAAAGGCTCCGGCTGAGTTTAGTCGGTAGGTCTGTTGGGGCGAGCCGCCTCGACAGCATCCAGGAGTCCGACATAATCAACGCATCCCTGCTTGCCTGTTGCGTTGGTATCCATGAGGATTCTCAGCCTCCTCTCCTGAGGGGAAAAAAATAGTGCATTGTAATTAATTTGTATTTATACCCCACACCACATATTTTAGGTTATTGTAAGAACAATATGTTATAATTACGTCATTGATCTAGCTTCTCGATTAGAGCTATTCGGCTTTATCATCACTTATCAGGTATGCTACGAAAAAAAAATAGTAATAGTAAATAACTTTTAGTTACTTACAAAGCCAACGTAACTTGTAAGTTCAAAGTTTTATTTTATCGAATTGGGAAAATTCCTCGGAATAAGACCTAAGTAACATTTCAAAGTTGCGTAGAGTCTAAGTTTCCGTTCTATTATTTTATGTATTGTGTGAACAGAAACTTCGGGGCGACTTTCTAGGTGAACTCTTAATTCAATTCTTCTTGTACAAAGATTGAACTTATAGAGTTCTGTTTGGACAATAAATAAATAATAGATATAAATAATTCTTAGACTTATGTATACCAATTAGCCTAGCCCAAAGTAAGCACTGTAAGGCTTGTGTTATGAGATCTAGGGTAACGGATAGACATACATATATTATACGTATATAAATATTTTCGATGGAAATATATATGTACAACCATGACTAAAGTACAAATGATCGCATTCATCACACAAACATTTGCCTCCACCGGTATTCGAACCCGGGGCCTCAAATATGGTAACATCTTGAAACCGGTGTACTAACCGCTCAGCTGCGGAGGTTGAAATTATATATAAATACCATAATTATATATTGTATACATATTTACCAAAAGTAAATTTTTGGGTAACATTTTAAAGAACATGTTTCTTTATATGTCATTTTTAAATCCAAATGAAATATTAGGATTAGATCTTTGCTTTGCTTTTATTCGAATATCTATAGCACATAAACCGTGCAAGTGATTTCTCTTTGCACGATCATCGCAGCTCGTTTACTAAGTAGCACTTAACCCTTTTTATTTTTGTTCCGTCGAGGAAAATGCATTGAATAGCATACCCCGAGAATCGGTGTTTATGTGGAGCTCTCGTCCCCAGAAGGGGAAGGCCTGCCCATTAAAAACCTCAGGGATCTCCCTCACTAGATCGAGCGCTCAATGCAAGCGCCCACTACACACCACCACGAGGGTGGCCGCCAGATCCACCGACCCAAAATGGGTCCCCTGGACGACAACCACCCCCTCTTAAAAAAAATCTCAGATTGGACCCGGTCATCTCATGCCCTCCCTACCTCTCCTCCTCTCGTAGCGCCTTCTGTCAGACGTCAGACTATTAGCCATCAACAGACGTTGCCCATGGTGCACCAGGAGGAGGTCATCTGACATCGCAAGTAGCACGTAACCCTAATGTAGAGAGAAACCCTAATAATTCATATGTACATTTATCCAATAATCCAGTTCAGTAAACTATGGTGAAGCCTGCATACACTTGCGAAGAATTTTAAAGATATATAATCGTCCAATCTGTACTGAAGCAGCGCGGACGTCGTACATTTCCAATCAATTTAGTGGCAACTCAATACTGGCACTCTGTTAAATAATTTTACTCTTGTCCTTAAGAGTAATTATAAATTATCATAAGGCTATAAAACACTCCCACGTTTAATATCAGCGTAAATGACTGAAGTCACGAAGGATTGGTAGCGCTGTAGTCTCAGCACTGGCTTACGAATCGGATGATCCGGAGTACCCGGGGTCGATACTGCCATGTACTAATGTGTTTTTAGTTATCAAATTTCACATGTAGATCTGACGCTCCTACAGTGAAAGAAAACCAACCTTTATACAACTGCGAAGAAATTAAAAGATGTATGTAATCAACCAATCCGCACCGAGCCAACGTGATTGATTAAGTCCTAATTACTCTAACATATTTAGGGTAGGCTCTAACCCCTCGGTGGAGATGTACATGAACTATGATGACGAAATAAATAATTGCTGAATTTATTTAATTTTAATCTCATACATGTTATTTAAATATTTTATTAAAATGTAGGTTTATTTTTTTCTTTTAAATCTCTTTACATCAAAGTTTACAATTTACATCCATTTGACATTTATCGGAAGTCGTTATCGTTCCCGGGGGCTTGTTGGTATCACCAACAAATATTCTAAATTTATTTTATGTGGCAACACATTTTTTTATTTCTCTCTTCTACCGCGTCCATGGCGGCGATTACATTGTATTAGTATACGTGCTTGCAATAAAAGTTAATTTCAATAATTCGTTGCTGTTTTTACTTCCCTCAACAACTGGCACCACATCAAGACTCCTACAGGGCTCCCTACATGCCTGGGGAAAGCCATCGCTGAGACCGGGGGAGGTAGTGTAGCCTCCCCTGAGGAGGGCTCCCCTCTAGGCAGGGGAGCGGAGGCTGGGGGTTCCCAGAAGTAGCTTGATGTTCCCGGGGGCTCCCTACATGCCTGAGGAAGGCCATCCCTGAGGTTTTTAGTGAGTAGGCCTCCCCCTTCTGGGAGAGCCCCACATAACCACCGGCTCGCCACAGCCGGAGTATGGAATTTAATGCATTTTTGCTCAGCGTAACAAAAAAAAAATATTTGATCTGTCTGCATTCTTGCAGACATGGCATGAAATTAAAGGTGTATGTAGTCAAGGCTTAATTGCTGATATAGGGTTGACATGTGCATGCTATCTCGCAGAAGGAGGTTGCGGAGCGGGCGTGGGAGGAAGATCCTATTGCTGCCCCGCGCCAGCGCAGACGGCATGGTTGGAGGAGACGTGCTTTTCTAAGCAATCTCCAACTTCCCTAGTGACGGGAATGAAACCAGCCCGATTAGTTGATTACTCACCGGGATATATGACTTTAAACTTGCCACCCGTCTGAGGGGTCGCAAACGCATATCCGGGCAATTCCGTCTATGGCGAAGTCCCAGTTCGTAAATACGAATAGACTTGTCACACAGAGGTCCATCCACAGGATCCTACGGCATACTTAAGAAGTACAAATTAGTCAACTGTCTTCTTGGTATCGGAAATAGATTACCCCGCCTTAAAAAAAAGGGTTGACATATACCCCTCGGTGGGGACGTATATAATCTGTCCGGCTGTAAATAATTACACCATGACACACTTTGTCCAGTGTAAAATTGATCGATGTTTATACTTTCTTATTTTCTTTAAATATTGTATTAAAACATGGGCAGTTATAAGCAACTCTCATCCTAGTTCAGAGCGGTAGAGGTCAGCTTTATCGGGTCGTGCAAAAACCACACAGCCGCTATTGTGCGCCGATGACAAACGGCGTTTCATTAGCGGGCGGCGGCCAGATTCGGCCCGCATTTTTATATTAGAGTGCGACCACACCGAACTTCTGGAACTTTCTTAATCAGGCATGGAAGTTACACAAATTTTTCGGTCAAAAAAGAATCTTATTAGAGCTCCGTGAGATTTCAAACTACGGAACGTGCGAATAATGTTAGAAAGTAAAGTAATTTTAAATATTTGAAGCATTTTTTTTGTGATAGCAACAAGCAAGTCGCTAATAGTATGTATGGTTCCTGTAAAAGTCGCGGCATATTTACAACCTCCACGAAACGACTTGTACGTTACAAATATGTGACATGTAAATGTTTATAAAACAAGTATTTGTTAGATACATCCCATAAAAAAAATCCCGAAAAATATATAAAGACTAAAATTAATTTTGATAAATATTGGTTGTACCATTTTCATTGTAGAGAATAAATAATACCTGCAGTCAAACAGCGCCAGCAGTTTTGCGAAGGATAATTAATACAGAGCATACTGTGAAAATATAATAAATAATTAAAAAAGAAAACAATAAATAAAATCACAATTAATGAAGTAATTTGACAATTCAAAATATCCAATAATTGCTTTTGATTTTGCTATAATTTTCAATTGATTTAGTCAAAATTGCTCGAATAAGAAAAATGCAAACTAAATAGGCAGATGCGTTTATTGCGAGTAATATAGGCAACTATGTAACTCTAATGTTGTCAAAATTGATTGATGATAATTGATTGATGTTCATATGGTGAAGTTACATTGCTGTGTTATTAAGATTCAATGTAAAAGTTAGTTTTATAAAACCGCCCTTTATCTGCACTGTGAGTTACAATCAAAATTTAATAGAAATAAAGATATACAATGCGAGTCTTGAAAAGGTCTACAAACGAAAAGAGATGAAATTATATTTAATCTAATCGATAAAAAATTATAAAAAAGGAAGAATGAAATTGATGCCATGTTTTTGAAATTATTGTATTGATAAAATAGCTATTAAGTTTTAGAGAAGTGATCTATCTTGCTAAGAATTGCATAAAGATAATTTCAATTAAAATACTTATTGATTTCTCAAAAAAGTTAATAAATGAACCAGTTTGTGAAAAATTTGTTTTTTTTTTTGAGAATATGTCATTCACTGAAATATCACTGAAATTCAAATAACAATTTAATTACTAAATCTTTTACATTATATTACCTATACAATAATAAAAAAAAAACAATTTCTATCTAACATAATACGTGTGCGGTGACGAGATAATTGCAACCCTTTTCGGAACTAAGGTAGAGAATTTGTTCAACGTGAACATTTCATTTAAGAAATCAAAATAGGTATGCATATGATATACCCTGAAACCTTTCTCAATAAACGGACTATCCAACACAAAAAAATTCAGTTCGATCTAGCAGTTCTTGATATCTGCATGTTCAAACATACAACGGAAGCCCTCAAAGATGAATAACTTTCCCGGTATTTTCCGCATTTTCTCCTGATTCTTCGTTCCTATTGATTGCAGCGTGATGTTATATAGCCTCAAGCGTTCCTTGATAAATGAACTATTCAACACAAAATAATTTTTCAATTCAAACCTAGGGGTTTGAATTGAAAAAGCTCTTGAGATTAGCGCGTTCAAACAAACAAACTCTAAAGCTTTATATTATTAGTAAGTAAGTATAGATTATATTAGACTAAGTTTTCCCGCTAACAACAAATGCTTGTTATGACAGCGCCTTATTTTCCTAGGTGAGTCTATAACGTAGCTTTGTTTGCCCTGAGGTAAGTAGATAATAAAACACATAATAGGCACCCGTCGTTCTAAGGGTCTCGTTTATTTTCCTTTTCGAGGAAATGTCGTCATTAGTTGCTATAATTCGGTGTGTTTTATATTGAATGAAAATTACTTATAAATGTTTTACGATTACTGATTTTTTTTTAAATATTGGACAGAGTAATTGATACTCATATTTCATAAGTTCCAGCGTTCTTGGCAGGAGCCTCAAATTCAAATATTCAGCACGCCTTTACTTTATTTGATTACAAATATAAGTTATAGTTAGAGATGAGGTGACTTCACTACATAGTGTAAAACATAGTCGCTTTCTCTGCCCCTATAACCCGACGTATGCTTAAATCCTCAAAAATACGCAACGGATTTGATGCGGTTTTTTAGTATCAACATTGCACCCGCGCGAAGCCAGGACGAGTCGCTAGTTTAATATTAATTACATATGTCACATGTTTTATAAACATTAATTAACTTTTTATCTTTGGGGGAAAAGCACTGTCAGTTTTGTATAATTCAAGCCCTTGATTGCAGCGTCCGGGCGTCTTTTATACTCATACTTGATCTGCAATTACCTATTTAACGACCTTTGCAATGTTCTAATAGGCAAGACTTAATTTGTGTAGAACTTTTAACTAATTACTAAATTGTGCCTTATAAAAAGATTCAAAGTCCCCGTCAACACCGCCAACTGCGAACCTATCTCAAGGCAACACTAGTCACTACCGGCAGAGGATACGTAGACCGCGACATGTCCTTAGCGACCCCCCTAACCAACTCACGCTCACTCACTCAAGGAACTTCTAGACCTGCAAGCGGCGGCGTCTGAGCGGTCGCCTCCGTTGTCACCCCCTAACCGGCAGCCTTCTGCTTATCCACGTGTAGGTTCCCGTCAATACAGGCCGGTCCCACTTTGGAGATTCGTGCCTTCTTCTAGCGCTTATGCCCTCACCATGGGGCAGCGCTAACCGTGCCTCTCCTGAGGTGCGGCCTCCTCGTCAATAAAGCCAGTAGGGTCAATAGGACCAAAGGCTAGGCTGAGTTTAGTCGGTAGGTCTGAGTGGTCGAGCCGCCTCGACAGAACCAGGAGTCCGACATAATTAACGCATCCCTGCTTGCCTGTTGCGTTGGTATCCATGACGGATTCTCAGCCTCCTCTCCAGAAATACATAGACATATCCCAAAGAATTGTGAACCTGAAATGACAGTTGGCAGGGCACATTGCTCTTAAAATAGTCAGCAGCTGGGGCGTAAAAGGTAAGCGGCACGCATATGCCAGACACTATATTGTAGGTAGGCAATCCAACAAGGTGGGCAGACGATTTAGTGAGGACCGCAGAAACGGCCTTGACCAACCAGTGTGAATATGTAGATATATATTTATCGATATTCGACGCTCTGGTACACACTGGAGTGATTTCTTAAGATCAATATGATGATGATGGTCACAGGGATATTTTTGGCCCGGCGTCAGCAATGTTAAGACTGAACATAAACATGTTCCATATATTTTAATGTGTTAAACAAACAAATACACACTAATATTCATTTTTTATTATCAAGAGTACCGTTTTAGTATGTAGCATTCAAAGAATACATTAAAGTATCATGTCCTTTGAAGTTTGCCTGTAGATTCGTAGTAATTACGTAGCAATTTGTAACATAGGATGTAGGTATAGTCCGTAGCGATTTCAATCATAGTTAGGAATATTTTGTAGTACCGATTCGTGACTCAAGCAAGCATTTTTGAAAACTTTAATTTGTTGCATGTCGCTTAATGTTAGAAATCCTAAGAAATTACCGACATTATGACAATATTATTTTGGTTATAAAATTTTTTGGTTACTGTATTTTGTACACATTACCTCATGATTAGTTGAAAAAATATATAGTCGAAAATTTTAACTCAATAAATATAGATACTTAGATTGTAATCATTTATCGCCGGAGCTTTTCTAATGCCAACATCGTGACAGAGAGTAGCATGTCTCATCCCTTCATGTACAAAACTCAGCAACATTACAAAAACCCTCTTAATAGCACCCCAAAATAGATAGTCCCATAATTCGTAGCACGTAGCAAATAGTAGTTGAGTGACACAAACACCGCACCGCATCTTCCATCAAGCGCAAATTTTTATGACTTAAATACAAACATTCGCTAAATATAGCCTCCAGCGGACACTTGTGCGATGTAAAAACTAAAATACATAAAAACCGACAAGCGTGAACCAATAAATAAGTATCCTCACATCATGATAAAAGATGCGAGCGTAAAACTAGGGAGACCATTCTTCACGCCTTCTGCGGGATCGTATAAGCACAAGATACAAACGGATGCTTAAGAAAAAATTTCAAAAATGTGCCTTATCTCAAAAAGTCACATACTAATTTTACCTCTGTTTTTGTTATACCACGACGGTGATACAAAGATGTACCTGCAGCTTGATAGTAAGCAGTTAACGTAGCCAATGGACGCTTGCAACACAAGCGTACACAAATATTGCAACACAAAATCCTTCAAAGATATATTAACCACCTTTTTGAAGAACCCTATAGTTTTCACCCCAGAGAAATTCTGGACTAGGATTTGGTTCTACAATCGGCGCATGCGCCAATGGACAGTTCTCACACTGTGGCATCATTTACTACTTAGGCTCCAGTTGTGAGGATGAGCACCCTGCAGTTGGCGAGCAGTGTGATGACAGATTGTGACCGTTGACATCATAATTTTTCGGAACACAACCCATCAGATTGTGGCCGTTGGCATCATGTCAAATAATTCTTCGGAATGCAACCTATTAGATTGTTTCGGTTGGCATCATGTCGAACAATTCTTCGGAATACAACAACCCCATAGATTGTGGCCGTTGGCATCATGTCAAACAATTTTTCGGAACACAATCCGTCAGATTGTGGCCGTTGGCATCATATCAAATAATTCTTCGGAATACAACCTATTAGATTGTTTCGGTTGGTATCATGTCAAACAATTCTTCGGAATACAACAACCCCTTAGATTGTGGCCGTTGGCATCATGTCAAACAATTCTTCGGAACACAGCCCGTTAGATTGTGGCCGTTGGCATCACATCAAACAATTCTTCGGAACACAAGCCGTGAGATTGTCTCCTTTGGCATCATATCATGCAATTCTCCGGAACACAATCCGGTAGATTGTTTCCGTTGACATCATGTCAAACAATTCTTCGAAACACCTCAGTAAGTGAGTTTGGGGTCGACTATATTACTTTAAGCAAGTAACGTGCACTCGTAACAACTAAAGTGGACAATAAAAATTTTGTGAATAATAAGACACAATTTATTTCTTTTTCACACCTGTTTAATTGTTTCTATAAACAATTATTTATATGCTGACATTTGATTTAATTGAAAAATTAAACATGAAAAAGTAACAGGTTGAAATAAATTTTATATTACGCGGCTGTTTTTTTCCACAATTTTAATTTTATGAGGCTGCCCTATCATTCTCAGATATTTCAATGTTTGTTCTATTATAATTAATCACTGACGTTTAAACTAACACAATTTTTAAAACCAAAACTTGTTATGTAATTTTCGTCCAAAACATTCCGCATAATTTTCCATATTTTAATATATACACATCATAAAAACTCACACGCATTAAAGAATATGAAGCAGAGTATTTTGTTAATTTTAGATGTCATGTTCCATAGTATTATTTACCTAACCAAATATAACAAAATATAGTATTTCGATCGACGATCCTGCAAGTATTAACGAAAGTCGAGAGAAAACTGTGATCTGGGGAATCTTCTCCGATGGCGTAGCTTTTCGACTTTCATAAGTGCTTGTAACAGCCTAGACTGAATAAATGATTTTGAATTTGAATTTTGAATTTATGGGAAAGATGCGTGAGTATGTGAATGTATGTTTCATTTTATGCTATGATAGGTTATATATCTTATTTTACAAGCTTTTTATTTAACCTGCAATGTATGTATGTTTGTATGTTCGGGTGAAATCTTACAACTCAATTTTAGGGCCCTGGCCCACAACCGATTGAGCTGAAATCTTGTATACATGTTTAGTTTCTTAGTTTTAAAATTTTAACAGACAGCAAGTAAATACGAGTACTTAAATCTTGCGACAAGCTTTTTTAATATACAAATTGTTTTAATTGTGTTAATTTTGAAATGACGTTATAAGTTAACAGTAAAAGTTTATTTTCTCTTTCTAGCGCATTTAAATATAAAGCTTGTTTTTAAAGATTTTTTTTTACCTTAATTTTATTTTTACAAACATGTCCATACTGATTGATATTAGTCCAAATACTGGTCTATTTGGTGTTGTATTAATAATGTTAAGTTAATCATTAGTGAATCTGTATTTTTATCTCTTTCTAACTCATGATATTTATTGAAAGATTGAGAGACGATAACAAAGATTATCGAAACTAAATAAAATATAATTAATGTAATCGTTATTAATACAGTTCATTATGTTAAGTTCAATATATATCCAGGATTTCCCTCAAGAGTAGGCCAATTTATCCCGTTTTAACGACCCCGCAATTGGCACCTCCTACATAACTGCTGGGGCCAAATGAGAAATGACTAAACAATAGTGGCGTATAAAAATAAATGACTCCCTTACTTCCTTCGAATAAGTTTTTGTGTGAGTTCATCGGAAGATCTTTAGAATGAGTTTTCTACTGATACGGACAGCAAAAACTACTAATTATTTATTATTATATATTTAATGTTTTCTAAAGTTTATATTTGTATTTTTTTAATGTTATAATTTTTGAAATACTAACTTCCTTATCGATTAGTCATCAGCTAACCAGCTTTTTCTTAAGATCTATAACAAATTAACAATCCAACTTCTGAGTGGACAAACCGTTTCAGCTTCATTATATTTCAGTGTATTTATTAGGAAATTGTAATTTATAAGAATTTTATTCTCTAATTAAACAATATAAATAAAAATTGTTATAGAACTGGACTTTGATGAGGCAAATTGGTGGTACTAACTTGCCGTACCAAATTTCGAAAAATCTAGAGTCGATGATGGGAAAATATTTATAATAAAATTCGACAAAGTGTTATTGCTTCGCTTTTTCATAAATTTAAAGCGTATCTTCAAATCGTTTTACAGAAACAAGTTTCTTTTTTATTTTTATGACATTCAGTTTAAAATAATAAATGACATTGTGCATTTAAATAATTCAGTTCTGTAAGTGCTTTAAAATCTTTATGTTCAATATTTTTCACCTCCATGACGGATATTACAGTTGTTATTACAGTAGTTATTAATACGGATGGATAGTACACCGGTTTCAAGGTGTCGCCATCTCTGAGGTCCCGGGTTCGAATCCCGGTGGGGGTAGATGTTTGTGTGATGAATGCGAGCGATGCGGTTTGTACCTTAGTCAAGGTTGTTGATGTATATTTCAATAAAAAATATTTATATATGTATAATATATGTATGTCTATCCGTTACCCTAGATCCCATAGCACAAGCCTTACAAAGCTTAGTTTGGGCTAGGCTAATTGGTGTAAGTGTAACAATATTTATTATTATTTTTGATTTGGAAAATGAAATATATAATAAAAATATTTTTTGAACCAAGGTCATGTAATAGTATAGTCAATCTGTCGTAAAATAATTCGTTTCAGTGAAAAAACTTTCTGTCGTAAAATGACGTCACTAAGCTATATTGGCGATGAACATTTTCAACTCGTAGCAGTTTTTTGAAAAACTCAAAAACACCTCAAAAAAGTTTTGTAATACATTTTTTTCGATTTGTATACATTTAAGAAACTTTTTTTACCATAATTGTAGAGGGCGTTAAGTACTACAATTTGTCATTGTTGCAATGTCAACAATGCAGTCTCAAAAAGTGTCGTCATTTTATTTGACAGAAAAACAAGACTTACCCTTGGGATAATTGTTTCACCACTAAACCTACAGATTTACTATAATACTAAAAATTACTTTATCATAAATTCAAACATATCACACCATACGCTCGTTTTTGTAATTTCAAGTAACGATGGATAATTATAAGAACAATTATATATTATTAAGTATATTAACATGTTATCATTCTTGCAGAGATAGCATCAATCATATAAACAAAGTATTTTATAATTTTTTTATAATTCTGATCCAAATTCTACATAATATAAAGAAATCAAAATCACCAAGCATTATTTTGACTCTACTATTTTTGTCGTCTGTACTCCCGTATCCGGAACCAGAAAGAGGGGGGTAAAGAAAAGTGGTGGGGAGGGCTGATATCCGGCGCGGCGCCGCCGCGTCGCGCTCTCTTCATAACTTTTACTGTCAACTCAATTACTCTATAACACGCCTTCAGGACGTCGTGAGAGACAAAAACCTGGAGTCACTAACGATTTGTACGTTTTCAAGTTCAATAAAGGAGATTGATGCTGAAGTGTAATATTTTCGGTTAGCTAATGTAATACTATGATTTAAATGCCAAGTAACCTAACTTTTCTTTGATAATAAAGGTAGTTTAATAAATTTACAAAATCTATTTTTTTTCCTCAGGAGAGGAAGGCTGAGAATACATCACAAGGAGCACGAAACGTGCCCAGGATACCCCCGCAACGGCAAGTGTCACGGAGGTTATGTCGGACTGCACGCGACCAGAGTGGCCTGACCACGTGACTTACCGACTAAACTCAGCCTATGCTTAAGTTCAAAGAACCATAGGCAAATAGGCTTGTTGCCTAAATTTCAGTAGTTAGATACTAATATACCTTGATGCCTATTCTATACAAAATAATAATTATTTTTGAAAAAAATGCTTATTTATAAGAATAATTTTGCATTTAATTAAATATTTGACATTAGTCATCAAAAACGCTCATGACTGTCATGGCGTCTTGAATGACGTCACGCCGTGCAAAACACAGCTGTTTTGGTATCGGAATATTCGGTATTGTGAAGTTATTTTAATAAAAAATGGATTCATCGTATTACAAGTACCGCATAGTGCCCCAGTGTACAAGCACAAGTATAAAAACACCAAAAAAATTATTTATATACGTGCCAAACAATCAGCAGATACGTAAAAAGTGGCTGACACTCGCGAGAAGGAATGATGCCCATTCTTTTTCGCACTTCCACAAGACACTTGGGAATGACATTTTGACTTTGACGTTTCGCACGGCGTGACGTAATACTTTTTAATTGGTGTTTGCTATCACGTGACTTATGGCTCATTTTGTGCAATTTTATTTTATAAAAATATAAATAATCAAAACTTATTATATTATAAAACTTTGTTTTTTCATAATTAAATGATCATCTTAATAGTTATGCAACCTAACGCATCAGATTTGTTCATAGTGGATACAAGCCTATTGTGAGGAAATCTATTTCAAGAGGGTCAATTATTATTTCAATGCAATAAAATCACTAATTAAAACTACGAGTATAAGCTGCAAAAATAACTAAAAGCTCTTTAGTAGGAAAACGCATAGCTTTTAACAAAGTTCCACAAAATGTTATCAATTTGCATTTTCAATTGTCAAAAATATTCTTATGAAGAAAGATTATTGATTATACTGATTAGAATCAGTTAAATGAAAACAATACTTGGGTTTAATTTTAATAACTCAATAGTTACGTTGCCCAAGTTTTTTATTATAGTAAATAGCATTATGAAACTATAGCTTTTATAGATATGATGCAAACTTATAAAAGAATTATAAATAAGCCTTTTCAGTATAGGATCTTCCGCCGTAGCATTTTAAATGTCATAGCATTTTAGACATGCAAAAATGTTTGAAAAATGTCTTTTTTATTGTGATAACTAAATATAACAAATTAAATTTATTTTACTTATAATAGTATTACGTTGCTTCCTTAGGTATACAAATAGATGGGGTTTGGACAGATATTTCAAGTACAGCCACGTAGCAGGGTGTGTAAGGGATGTTTTCAAACCCCAATTGTTATGCAGAGTTAGTCTTTACCTGAGTGAATTGATACTGACGCTCTGTATCTATTGTGATCCGGTCTATAGGCCTTGTGTACAGTCCAGAACAGTTAAACTCATCTGTGTAGAATGTCTCCGCGCGCTTTTGACTATAGGTGCAAAACTGACACAAATATCGTCTTAACAAAATACTTGTACAGAATAACTGCATATTAAAAAAAGCCTTAAATGGATACACACTTACTTATTATTGTACAATGTACAGAATATAAATGGCCCGCCACTTCGTAAAACTTGGTATTTACTTAATTTGCCGGCACACCTTTGCAACGGTAAACTTGTTCGGCTAATTAATATTTACGACCGCCATCTTGTAGCCGCGATGAACTGGTTAGAACTGGTTTTGTAGAGTGACCAAAAATTATTTGAAATTGCCATTATACTGTTTTGCACTAGAAAATAAGGTCAAAAATTCTTTACAATCTATAATGCTAAAGGATATTAATAATCGGTCTTTGCCCGTGAAATTACCGGTTATACGGAGATTTTTAAGGGTTAACTATTTCATAATAACGTTTTTATTAATTATTTATAAACCGAGAAAAGAAACTCTGTGAAACTTTTACATGCACCTCAATAAACATAAAACTAACACAAAAAATAAATAATTGCTTAAACGCAAGAAAAATTGTTTTCAGAAAGTTATACACAGTTAACTGTTACATTTAAGATTTGATTTATTAATTTAAATAAACAATATCTCTAAGCATATTGTAACCAAAACGTTATATAACATAAAGTTACCACCACAAATCATAAATATAAAAGTTATGAACTTGAAGTATTTACGAAAAAATAAACAGAAAGTTTATAGGTTACTTACTTTATAGGTTACTAGCGACCCGCCCCGGCTTCGCACGGGTGCAGTGAAAAAATGTTTATGGTGGGTTATCCCTAAGAGATAGACATATACCATCGCGGACTTTTTTGTGGATTTTTGTAAGTTGTACAATACTGTAGTACATTATTTTGGTCTATCTCGTAGGGTTCAGCCAGCGTTTGCAATATAAGCGCAAAAAAACGTGCTTATTTACGACATCACATTAGAAACCTTTAAATTTATCAGTGTTTCTCTACTATATTATGCATTTATTATACATACAAACCTTCCTTAAGAATCACTCTATCTATTAAAAAAAACCGCGTCAAAATCCGTTGCATAGTTTTAAAGATCTAAGCATACATACGGACATACAGCGAAAGCGACTTTGTTTTATACTATGTATTGATTTTTACAATAAAGGAGTTAAAAATCAATCATTTTGCTATCATCCTATTTTATAGGGTTTTCATTGCGATTTCTATTTGTTTATCAAGACTTCATTCAAAAAGACTTTCCTTTTCTTAAGGCGTGTATTAAGAAGAGGGGATAATCATGTTAGGATGGTTATGGACATGAAAATGGATGGTCATGTGAGGAGAAGAAGACCGAAAAAATTATGGATGGACTGTGGGAATGTTGATATGTTGAAGAACGGAGTGAGTGTCGAAACCAGACGTGAGTCGATCGCGATTGATCAAATCACTGTGATTCGATCGCGTAGCATTTATGAATGATCGAGTCACGACCCACGAAAAGATTCGATCACCGAGATCGACTGGGTCACGGTAACTCGGTCCTGAGTCACGATCATTATGCTGTGTATTGAAAACAAATTGTTACAATTCATTTTCGTTTTTATCCTTGTAAATGTTTACTTACCACATTTTGAAAAGTTAATAGTGGTAATTAATAGCAAATCAATCATTAAATTCGCAAAATGACCAATCGTGATGGATTTATATCCATTTACGAAAGTCTTTAAGCGATACAAAAAAACAATAACAATTCAGTGAGTTTTTCGCAGAATTCAACTATGTATGACAGACGCGTACTTTATTTCATTTATAAAATTTACGTCTAGCAATGAACACTATGAGATATAAAATGTGTGTTAAAAGTTATCTATTTATATATAACATAATTATGTAATAATCGTATCTAAAATATTTGAGTACCAAATTTTCTCGTAGCCCAACCAAACGAGCGTGACCCAAAACGTACAATAGCCACCCGATCAGAGACCCAAGACCTATTGAACACCCAACCCGCTACCTCAATCAATCGATCATTTGATCGAATCATTGTGATCGAATCACCAAGCGAATTGGTCGCGATCGACCCGGGTCGCAACAAATGATCGATCGACACAGGCCTAGTCGAAACGTGAGTGATAGAAGAGAGTGTTAAACGAAAATATGTTGTGCCGACTCCTAATAAAATTAAAAACTGGGCAAGAGAAAGAAGAATATTACGTTTCCTTTTATTTCCCCAGGCTCTTAAAACCACGAAAGTGTTTTATACGATACTGAACTCTGTCGAAAGTCTCAAATGGCGTCCAAATATTACGATATTGTCTGAGCTATTAGGGACGTAACTTAAGAGTTCCAAGCTCGCCCAGCTCGCCCAGCTCGACCAGCTCGACCAGCTCGACCACTTGACTCCCTTCAGAGACGGGATGTGCGAATCGTCGATGATCCCAATCTGACGGATAAATTGGAGTTACTGGAGCAGCGGAGGGACTTTGGAGCCCTTTGTGTGTTCTATCGGCTCTTCAACATGGAGTGCTCCAAGGAACTGTTTGACTTGGTACCAGCGGCACCATTCTTCACCGTACCACTCGACGCCGCAATAGACTTCACCCCTTCTACCTGGATCCGTTCCCGTCTAGTACGGTGCGTTTCCAGCGATCATTTCTTCAACGGATATGTAAGCTGTGGAATGATCTTCCTGTTGCGGTGTTTCCCCCGCGCTATGACATGTCCCTCTTCAAACAAGGCTTAAAGAGAGTAATCTCATCACGGTAGGCATTGGCTTAGCTGTGTCCACCCCTGGAATTGCTTAAGTCCATGAGCAGCGGTTAACGCTTCACATCAGGTGTACCGCTGCTCGTCTGCCACGTACGGCAATAAAAAAAAAAGCTAAGTCCTTCAAAAAGTGAAGCGAAAGTTCTTGGTCTTACAATTAGAGTACTTTACTTCTAATTAAAGATATTTCAATGCTACATAATAAAATGTTTCCTGTGTTGCCTTACGAGCAAAATTGCGAAAAAAGTAATACCTTAGTCTGCGAAAAATTATTAGATTTTCCAACGGGTATAATATACACAGCGTACTAAACAAAGCTCGCTACAATGTTTTCTGGTTGGCTACAATTTCGCTACAGCCTGTCGTAGCGTAGCAGGTCGCGCTATGAATTTCCGTGCATCACCACTTTGGGACCCACAATTATGTCTCGCATTTAATGGTTTGCTTCCTTCCCGCAGATTTTGTTACAGAACGTTCTGGTTTTACTGTTTTGTCTTTGAAATAAATCAGTACTAATAGCTGTTATTTTTCGGATGTTTCTTTCTTAAACTGGTAAACGAACACTTTTGCTTTAACAAAGTTTTCAGAGAAACAGACTTAAGACATAGTACATATATCAAATTTGAAGATAATATTTTGCAAACATCACAACACAAAAATAATATATAAAATGTGAAACCTGTAGGTTAGGTTACAACGCTTTTTAAAATACTAAAAAACTAAAGAAAAAAAAACTATACTGTGTGAAAAAGACGAACACAAATATGATCGACTATATATATAATATATATATATATATATAATATATATATATATATAATATATATATATAGACGATATTACTATTACAGACGACTCTGTAAAAATACAGGGAGAAGAAAAATTACCCTTGCTGGTTTTCTTGCTAGTTCTGTCCGGTACAAGTTATCTTACCGTAGACTTGTAAGCCAGTTGCGCAGCATCATTGACGTGCAAAAGTGATTGCATAAATCCCATTAATTGTTTTTTTTTTTAGTGGAACGATAAACAGACAGACATGACAAATCCATAACGGTTTCGTAATTTGCCATTTGGCTACGGAACCCTGAAAAACCAGCTTAATTCAAAAAATCCTTCACGTTAATTAGCTTTCCGTTGGAGTTTTCACACAGTGAGTAGAAAAAACAGCTCTGTATTCTTTATACGAATATACAGGTATTCATAACCAGTCGTATGCATAATTTGTTGGGGGACCTGAATTTTAAATTGGCTGTAGGTATACACTTGAAAACGTTTGTGTCGGGCGTTAGTGAAAAATGTTTCTAACATTATTATTTATTTTCGTTTCTAGTTTTGACGTTAATTAAATGGTAAGTGTTCTCGGTTTTATCATTCTCTTTTTATTGTTTGGTTTGTGAAAATATAAAATAAAATAACCGTGTACGATGTAAGTACTTACGATAGGATTTCTACTAAGATTATAAACAAGACAGTTTGTATGTATAAATCACTACTTGAAAAACGTATATTCAAGATACGAACTCCGTCCGTTAACAGTGAATACACAAGAAAGTACAGCAAATTCCTGCATCCATACATCTCATATACAAAAAATGAATCGCAAAATGTGTTGGTAAGCGCATAACTCAACAACGTCTGGACCAATTTGGCCAATTCTTTTTTTTTAATGTTCGTTGAAGTTCAAGTATGGTTTTTATGGTGAGAAAAATTCGAATAATTATCGGAAACCCCAAAAAATTTTCCCACAAAGATTTCTTAATAAAATGTACAGTCAATTTCAGCTTTATTGTAATTGTATAAAGTTAATATTGCAAGCACTCACAATAAGCAGGTACAAAAAACTGCCACTTTACTAATCTTTTAGACAGGAGGAGGTCTGTCGGGTCCGCTAGTTGCAGATAAGATCCAGTTACAATGTGATGTCAAACATCGCACACCACCATGTAGTGAAGAAGATAGTATCGGAGTGGATTGGGACATGTTCATACTAAATTATGGTAAAACTTCTTCTGGTTAAGAGTACCTACATATGTAGATGATACCTGCTATATTGTAATCCGCCGCAGACGGATAGGTTGGAGAAGGCGAGCACACGCAAGAGCGGTGCTCGCCTAATGACCCTACTGCGAGGCTGCGTGCGCGTCTGGCTACCGCGCACGCCGTGGTAATGTCTCTCCGGCTGGGGGACTGTCCAGGGGTTCTCGGACAGTCCCTCGCTTGGCGTTGGCTCGAACAGACCTAGGTCAAGCCGGCCCCGGAGCACATGGCGGTAGAATCGTGAAAGCGCACCCCGCCAGATGCCCCGCATGGGCCTAGAGAACCCAGGAGGGTTTTAATGGGTAGGCCGGTTCTCCACAACTGCGCATCCGACCTCGACTCGGCCCAGCACACGCTGGCGGAGTGCCCCGCGTGGGCCTCCGAGCGCCGAGTCTTGGTCGCAGAGATCGGGCGAGATCTGTCTCCGCCGGCATTGATTGCGGCAATGCTGGCGGACGAGGGAGGTTGGAGGGCTGTGGCCTCCTTCTATGAAGCAGTCATACTCCAGAAGCAGGCCGCCGAGCGGGGTCGAGAGATGGCCGATCCCGCTCGAAGAAGGCGGCGCCGGGCTCGGTATGCAACTTAATGCATTTTCCTCAGGGGGAACAAAAAAAGAAAAAAAAAAAAGGCCGGTTCTGTCAGACCGGAGAGCCCCACACATGGCTGCGCCTAGCCAGCGCGGTATCACGGTGCATAATGCATTTCCATGGGCATGGGAGCCCTCCGAGGGGGAGGCCGATCCTCCACCTATCTCCTCAACCAACGACGCCCCCCGACCAAGGGAGGGGCAAGGGGGGGAGGTCTACCCACTAAAAACCTCAGCAATGGCCTTCCTCAGGCATGTAGGGAACCCCCGGAAACGGTATATATACTGCAAAGAATGTGAATGTGAAATAAACTTATTATTATTATAAAAGCTTCCTAAATGTTACATACGGTGCTGGTATAGTGTGAGTTTTAATTAAACGACATTTTAAGAACGAACATACCATTTTATTCCCAAGACCATTGAGAACCATAACGTCTTAAAGGTTTTAACATTAATGTTCAATGTAGAATTCAAAGAATACCCTACGAATGGATATTTTTTCTTTGGCAAAATCGATCAAGGTAAGTAAATAATTCTATAACGAGCACAACGGATCAGTTTTGCTCGTTCACAAAGCTCTTCAATAAATGGCTATTTACTTCCAATACCGGTTGAGCTTCGACATCGGTAATTCAAGTTATTTCATGAGCTTTACTATTTCTTTCTATTTCAGCTTCATGTGAGCTTTAGGTACAATAATATCTCATTATTTGCTAAGGAAGCAATTGAAGTTGATATCAGGTTTATTATTAAAGAAAACTAAAAAATAATCATATATTTTATTATTACAAAAATAAAACTGAAACATTATAAAAAAGCCCCACAATATTTCCGTTCGTCGGTACAACAAACAAACAATGAAAGAATTTACAAAAAATACATATTTGTTTATAAAATTATTAAGTTTTCTACAAAAAAAATGTTTTTCAAAATGATCATACCAGAATGACATAACAGTTTTGATATTAGTTGCTATTGACATATCGTTAGTCTAGCCGATAAATTAGTAATTTAAAAAAAACCCAACACTTGTATAGAAATAATAGAAATTAAGAAAGGTAATAGATCTGTAAAACGTAAACCTGTAAATTTTACTATAATTAGGGATAAGTATTATATCAGTAAATATAATGCCTAAAATAGAATTGGACCAATTGGGTGGTATACTGAAGGAAGGTCAGATCAAGTACCTGTTACCGACAAACCTGCAAGATAGTATTAAGGAAAGTCGAGGAAGTTAAGGAAGTATGTTTGGACTTTTGCCTACCAACATGGGATAGAGGCGTAAGGGTTATTTCAGTTATGTGTGGTCACTCAAGAACTATTTAACTTGGTTCTATCATTTCCTTTTACTACCACAACGGAAGATGGTCAGGGCCCTTCTCAATTTGGAAGGCTGCATGAATCTATTTTTGTTTATTTGAGAGAAGAGAAAGAAAATCTTCACAAGAACTATGAAGTCCAGTCAGGATAAGGCAACGAAATGCCGTGAAGATTTCATCGAACTCAGCACGAATTGCGACGACTCGATTTAGACTGTTTACTAACTGAACGCCTCGAACCTGGGACCTCTGGAAAGAGAATAGTGCTGCCGCACGAAGTGGTATGCTTCCTTTTAATTCAATCTGTACAGAAATGTAATTCTTTACCACTCTCTGTGTTCTCGCCATATTTCAACCCGGATCTTTTCAAATCGTGATCTAATTTATTTTTAATTCAATATGCATGTTCGAATTTAAATTTCACCAGCGTTTATCATCAGACGAGATCAGGTCAATCCCACCAACCAACCACCTTGGTTGGTAGGTGGATGGTGGGATGACCTGATCTCGTATATGATAAATTGTTTTACGGGCTGAAACAACAGGAGATGCGCCCGGGACTTGCATACAGCACTCTGCAGCACCCCTTTTCATGACTTCTTACAAGTTATTTAAATCTACATCTCTATTGCCCCCTATGTCCCTCTCCTCATTTTGGGGTAGACCAACAGACGCCGTCGGTGCTCCCCGCGGTCGCTGTGAACCCACCGTTGGTATACCGCTGGCTACGTCTCCCTATCATCTCATTTTTTTCAGGCGGACGCCCTCTTCATACTTCATCTCATAATCCACTCCTGGTGGCGCGAAGTCCCGCAGTCACCAAAAATTCCCTATCGTACCCAAGATGTTACAATAATGAACAGGACTCATGTGTTCACCTTATCTAAAAGTTCTCTACACGCGTCGCTATGAAGTCTACATTGGTGTATTACGTAGGTGGTATAGGTCCTTACCCTCGCTTTCGCGAGACCAGGTCAGTCACGTAATAAAAAGGTTACTAACTTTTATTCTCGAGACTACTCTAGATCAAATACGTAGGTACGTAATGATAGAGAGGGACAAATGCACTCAACAAAGAGCAAGCCAGGCTGCAAATTTCGCCCCGGGTGCTTCAATGTGGCGATGTTTGTACATACAAACCCATATCGTAAATATACTGATGTTGTTCGCTGTCAGGTGCTTACTAAATTTGTTGGCGCAGTACCGCAGAATTTACAATTATCTAATAAATCTTAATAATTAAATTTTGCAACTTTTGGTCATAATTATGCCTGCTGGAAAGAGATGATACGGTCTAAGATATGCCAAGTTTGAGATATGTTCCGATGGTAGTTGAGCAGGAAAACACATTTATTTAGGAAATTCTTTTAATTGAAAGATAAAGCAAATTCATTTGTTCGAATAGAATTCTCAATAATAATCTCTTTCAGATGAATATTAGTGTTTGGGCAAGAAACTGGAGAATTTTCTTGTTTTGTCAAGAAACTGGAGATGGAATTTCTTCAATAAAATCCTTGTTTTATGTTTTACATGAATCAACTTTAATTTTCGATAAATAAATACAGAGCGTGTGTGTCGCAAAGAGATTGTGGGTTTTGAATAAAAATAAAATAAAAATCATCTTGCAACCACCGACAATAACAATCTCCTTCCAATAATGAGTGAGCCGCATAATCGTGACTATTACCATTGCTGCAAATATTGGGGTAGGAGCTTGGGCGCGAACAATTAGTCTTACAACCTTTAAGTATCAAATCAAATGAAATGAAAATGAACTTTATTCAAATATGACTTTACAGAAAGCTCTTTTGAATCGTCCAAATTTTTTCTCCTACTACCTATTCAGGACGTATTTTTAGCTGATAAGAAGAATGGGCGCAAGAATTTTGTCAGTTTTATCAAAAGTAATAATAAAATTTACAATAAATTATGTCGTTATCATACAACGTACATATGATATTACAATTTATACGAGAAAACAAATATTACACTTTAGATTGCAATGTCTTCAAATCAACACCAAGCATTGGCATCATTTAAATAATCATTTACTTTGTAACAGCCCTTACTCATTAGCGTCTTTTTAACATGTACCTTGAACGTATGAAAAGGCATAATGAAGGCAATGCAAAGGGAAGTAAAGTTCGAAAGCCTTCAGCACTGTGTTTATTTTTTGGTTACCATAAAAAATTACTGACTCTATTGTAATTAATGTAACGTGTCCCTTTACGAAAATAAAATAAATAAATCAAAATACCAAGTCCGTATCCATTTCCTGTCCTTAAATTCTTAACGTAATTTTACTTTATTTACTTTCACAATAATTGCACCTATTCCCAAAATTCCTAGTTTGTTGTCGTTTTTCTCTTATCTAAGGTTGCCTGGAAGAGAACGCTTTTAGCAATAAGGCCGCCGTTTGCTCATAATTGTCTTTGTTTGTTTACTTTATTTCTTGTATTTATTTTGTGTGCAATAAAGAGTTTATTATTATGTAGCTTAAATCACGTATCTATATAAGACACGGTCCTTTATAGGGCTTGCGCGGGGATACAGATAGCGTAGAGGCCATTTAAGCGAAATTTAATGAAAGTGTGCGTGGAGTGTACCAACTGGGTCTAATCTCCATCTGCACCATGAAAAATGCAGCCAAAGACTATACCCAGTTAGATGCACAGAAACTATTGTCATTACTGGTCAAAACGTTTGTGGCCTATTGCATTTCGATTTAGGTGGTAATGAAAACCGGGCTATGGAAGAGACTCCAGTCACCTGCCTTCTCAAAGCCTCCTAATTGATTTAAATATGGCAGGTAGTGACTCGCCGCTCACTAAATGGGCCTCCAAAAAAGCAGACCAATATTGATGCGAAGAGAGCAACATTGATGTGAACGGCTAAGGGTGTAGAGAGGTGTGTCTGCGACAGAGATCGAGACGCCGTCGGCGTTATGACATTATTACACTTCCACCCTTCGAGCATTTGCTCTTGCGACTCCACTCTGTCCGGCTGGTTAAGGCAAGACAGAGGCGGGTGGCATACGCCCCCCTGAAGCACATCGGTACCCTCGGTGACGCAACTCACCGACAGCTCGCCACAAGCTGCCCTGAGGGAGACTGACTGCACTGATGGGGCATTTATGGCAGTCAAGGGGCATTAAATGCCCCACCAGCGGGCGATGGGGTCGTCACTTCCCTACGCCATTATTATTATTATTATTAATAAACTATTTTTTACAATAGGTTTTAAATATACACTTTACTCTTAATTATTTTATTTTCAATTATTATTTATTACAATAATATGATTAAGTGTTTTTTGTTTATATTAGAACGCCGCCCGACATTTGTTTGGGGTTTTTGGTAATCTGCAGATGTTGAAAGAATCCGAGAACAGAACCGCTTAATATGTGTTCTGGAGTACACAATAGCATATTGTACCTTTTTTTGAGAGGAAATGCTCCTTATGCACCGTGACGCAGCGCTGGCAAGGCGCGGCCGTGTGTAGGGCTCTGCGGTCTGACAGGACCGGCCTACCCACTAAAACCTAGAGAACTCAGGGGTTCTCTAGGCCCATGCGGGGCATATGGCGGGATGCGCTTTCGCAATTCTACCGCCATTTTGCATATTGAACCTGGTTATTATTATAATATTTGGAATTTTTACAAAAAACCTTTAAGAATTGTTTATTTATTTAAACTTCATGTACGATGGAGTACAAAGGCGGACTTAATGCCTTTTTAGGCATTTTCTATCAGGTCCTTTAGGTGATGCAGAAATATAAATATAAGAGATATAAATATATAAAGAATATTGTAAAGTTATAAAATTTATGGAAAAAATTTTAAAAAAACAGGGCCATCAGTCTTTTTAATTGGACTATTTCAATTTACAAGTGTACAAATACTAGATCTTAAATCACCTCCGTCCAAATAAAAAATAGTCATTATATTCTACATCACTGTTCAAATTTTAATTTACTTAGAAAAGAAATAAATTTGACAATCATATATTGTAATTAACCTGAGATAAGACTCAGGTTAATTACAATATATTTATTTATTTAGATGATTTATTTAATTTATTTAGTTGAGAAATAACAAACAATTACAATATATATAGTATGATTTTTGTACTATTTTTGATTTTTTAATCTTTGACCTCGGCACCACACACAACACTCACACATACTCACACACACATATATATATATGTACATACACCATATACAGCAACCAATTTGCTTTATTTTTTATGTTTAAAATAAACAAATAAAATAAATCAACAATATTTTACTAATTAATATTAATTACATACACATGATTAGAAGTTATTGTTTGAGTCTTATAAAAGAACAAATAATATGTAATTTATTAGGTTTGTTTTCAAATAGCACTTCGTGCGGTTGGTCCCCCGAGCCAAAAGGGTGGCTGGTCGCCGGCGGGCGCGAGGATGTTGCGTCCGCGGATACGGCGACCCGAGAGGGACCACGCCCCTTCCGCGGCCGGGGGGTGTCGTCTGTGGAGGAGATCTGGGGAGGTAGTGTAGCCTCCCGAGGAGGGCTCCCCTATATCGGCAGGGGAGCGGAGGCTGGGGTTCCTGGAAGTCGCTTGGCGTTCCCGGGGGTTGCCTACATGCCTGAGGAAGGTCATCCCTGAGGTTTTTAGTGGGTAGACCTCCCTTTCTTGGGAGGAGAGCCCAATATAACCGCCGGCTCGCCAAGCGGGGTATGCAATTTAATGCATTTTCCTCGGGGGAACAAATAAAAAAAAGGTTTGTTTTCAAATAAAGAAGTATTGAATTGGAACATTTGCAATTTGTAAATATTTGCGCGGATACTAATAACAAGCAAAAGTATATAAAGCAATATACATATATTTATATATATATGTATAAATATATGTGTATATATATAGCAACTATAATAATAATTAAAAATATTAAAACGTAGTTCGCGCAGTGCGATTTAAGTTCAATGTTATTGTATAAAGAATAGTCTATTTTAAGAGATAATCATAATTTGGTACTATTAGCTGCTAAAGATTCTGCATTCTTATTTTACTATGATACTTACTCCAGTAACTGGCTATTTGATGGTTACGCCCAATCTTAGCCCAAAGATATTGTATTAGATCCTGGATGAGACATTTCCTTAGTATTTTTTTCTATCGTTTCTGATTGATATTTCTATTTGCCTAACTAACAGATATGTATCTTTTTATTCTTTATTTTATGGCCATACACCACATGGTTAAGTTGGCCAAATATTGGCTAATAATATGTACATAAAATATATCAAAAAGTACAGTAAAGATATACCAAATATAAAGTTAATTACATTATCTTATCTACCTGTAAATTACAATTCAGTAGTGTCCTTATTTACTTATTAATAATTCTTTAACAAGCTGATCGCAGAGACAAAAACTTATAATTAAAATTCTGAAGGCACAAAAACAAATAAAAAAGCGGCTAAGAGTCGGTTCGACCTGGCCTCAATCTGAGTGATTGGAAAACAAAACCTGTCACTGTGGTTTGCAGAAAAATTGGAACTAAGGCATTCATGTATATAAAAAATAGTTTTTCTCTTGAAGTACCCGTATCACCTTCTCAAGGATTCTTTCCTACCACATTCAAGAAATAGATGTAAAAGATCCTCTTCACGATCGCAATCTTCACAATTTGTACTCTCAATCTTTCGCATTTGTTTATTGGAATGTGGTATGAGCGAATCCCGAAGCAGAGAACGAGCTCATGCCCATTAAGTATTTTATTAGAGAACCAAGGTGTATCATATTCCCTTGGTTGAGGATTCTCTTTTAAAATACTCTGCCCATGTCTTATGAAAGTTTTGTCGTGATAAATAAAGCAAAACAGATAAGTATTATCACTTTCTTAGAAATGTCAAAAAGCTGTGGGGTATGCTACACCTAATTTATGTGGAGCTCGTCAAATCAGCACTTAACATTTTGTTTCTCTGCCAACGGAGCAATTTTGGTATGTTTTATAATTAAACCATCCAAGAGATACATCTAACATACATAAATAATATAATAATAAGGTGATATAAGATGAGATAAAATATTGTTTATTTAAGTGAACAGTAGACAAAGCTTTTACTATTTTTCATCGTCCCGTCATTCGCACTCGCAATAAACAAAATTTGTCTGCTAAAATCGACATATTGATCAAAAAATCTATAAGTTTGTCAAGTATTCTTACGGAGAGCCTAGAATGCTTTCGTCGATCATTATACGTCGATCGACAGGTCCACGCTCGCACTTCTGTAATGCCAGAACAGAACTCTCGATAAACAAAATTTGATACTCAACAAAAATCTGTAAGTTTGTCAAGTATTCTTACAGGGTTCAGCGATCGTTTTACGTCGTTCGACAAGGCCAGGCTCGCACTTCTGTAATGCTAGAATAGAACTCTCGATAATCAAAATTTGACAGTTAAGATCGACACACTAAACAAAAAATCGGTAAATTTGATAGATATTCTTTTGTGAATGCTTTTGTCGATCATTGTATGTCGATCGACGTAAATCATTATAATATCGACAAAAGCATGAGACTTGTAGAAAATTCGCGTTGCAATCCCGCCTAAATTGATTTTTTTTTTCATTGATTTTTAATATTTGTTTATGAAAAGGCTCAACTGATAGAAAAAATATAATAAGAACTTTCCAAAGCCTTTTCAACGCACACGCTTATCTCATCTCAAAATGATGTCATCCTAACCTTTGCAATAGATGAAGAACAAGTCTCATCCAGTGCCAAATGAAGTTTTCAGTCCGCGGCCAAATGGACGTTTTGGACGGAGACCAGGGCAATTAAATGTAGCTGCGGGATGCATACGGCCACCTCCCCGCTCAATTTGTCCTCCATTGGCCACCTTTTAATTTGTCTGGGGTGTATTTAGGGTTGCCAAAAGCGTCAGTGGCTTCTAATCGAGAGGTGCTGGCGATCCAGTCATGTACCAATCTGTTTTATGTTTTTAAAATTTTATTTATCTGATACTGTACGATGAAACAAAAGACCATCGAATAACCTAGTTTCCAGCGAAGAAATCTATTACGAAGTTTCTAATCCGTACTTAACCTAATCGTCCTTACATAAGGTTCGCTCGTGCTCGTGTAAGTTTGGTGAGGACGAAAATATCCTCATCATCAAATAATAAGCTGTGTGGATAATTTTCTAAAATAAAATACCCTACTTCTCATTGGAAAAAATCAATATCGGATACTTATAACATGAGGAGAATGACGGAGGTGTTGTATGGGTTGCAGCCTTTACCGCCTCGATTGACAGATGTTGCGCAATAATGGGTCTTATGCATTTGATCGTATTAGGCTATGGTCTGAGACATAACAAATATGACGGACACGATCGAACAGATGGCAACCCTAGGTATATTAAACCACGTTCTCTTAAGTGTATTAGCTCAAAAGCTAATACACATTTCCGAGTTTTTTAGTGTGACCTATTTAAAACCGTCTACATAATTGAATCTTATATAAGTAATGATCTTCTGATGTCATATAGCTAGTAATAATGTTATCTTTCGCAATATGAAAACTTAGTACCGTCTTTACAATAGGGGCACACGGGGCCCGTGCCCCGGGCCCCTATTCTCAGGGGGGCCCCGAAGGACCTACAATTTCTCTCACACATTTATTCTCAAAATATTTTTGACATATTAGATATTACTTTTTTCGCTAATTAGTAACTCTACAAGAAGGTATTTAGGTGGCATATACTACGCCATTGTATCAACGAAGACAGACGGTCCAAGAAGGCTCATTTCTATCTGCAAGCTGAGGCCGAGAGACGCCTATGGATTTGTTCTTCTGACTTCCAACAACTGATACGCTAGTATCGAAATTGCTTAATCAGTAACGTTATTTTAGTGCAGTATTCCCACCGCGGGATGGCGCGAGCATAACTTATTTAGCGAGCATAACAAACTTATTCTAAAATTTTTAGTACGATTCGCGTTTTTTACTTTGCAAAGGGCCTCCAATTCTTGTGTGCACAAGGGCCTCGGCTTAGTTTAGGGCGGCGGTGTTATACTACGTACTAATCACTCTACTAATTAGGTCGTGAAAGGTCGGTCTTGATGACCTAAGTAGTAGAACTGTTAGTACATTTGTGTCAAGATGTCGCCATCTCGGAGCTCATCACACAAAGTGAGTAATGCGATCGTTTGTACCTTAATTATGGTCGTTAATAAATATTTCTATCAATAATGTTTGTATATGTATATCTGTCCGCTACTCTAGATCCCATAACAGAGCTTAGCTTGGCGTTTCAGATTCTCCATAGATAAAAAAATTAAAGAAAAAAAACCTTTTTAAAAACAAGCTTTTATTATTTGTTTATAAAATGAACTACAAAGTTAAAAATAAATGATTAACACTAAAACTTTTCACCATAAATAATTATTCAATCTCGTCCCCCCTTAATATAATAAATAAAAGCGTGTTACATTGTGATAGCTTGAGGAAAATGTTGTGTTGTATTAAATGTAACACGCTTTCATTTATAAATGGGGACTATGATAAGGAGGGGGGACGAGATTGAATAATTATGTATGGTGAAAAGTTTTAGTGTTAATAATTTATTTTTAATTAATTATTAATTATCATTAATTTATATATATATGCTAATTTAGTTTTTGTATATAGAAGTTATAATAAATTCAATAAAAACAGTGATCTACATAATGTGAATACTAGAAACAAAAATAAACTTGCCGTTCCAATGTTCAGACTCCATAAAACTAGCTGTTCGTTCTTGGGGAAATGTATATCTATGTTTAACAAGCTTCCGCAAAGTGTCATTGATTTGCCTTTATATAAATTTAAAATCCATATCAAAAAGACACTCATGAGTAAAGGTTATTATAAAGTAAGTGACTATCTAAATGATCACAGTATTTGGGAATAGGGACACTATTCATAGAGCCATGTTTGGTAACAACATTATTTATAATATTGTATTATTTTTATATGTGTATGTAAACATACATACGACTGTAATCGTATTAGGTATGATTGTATCTTATACTATATTGTATTTTTATATATATTATTATAATTATTAACATTGAAAAGAGGAGATAAAAAATAGACCTTCAGAGTTTCTTGCCTGTTCTTCTCGAGAAGGCTCTCCCAATTTCCGAACAGGTGTTGACTCAATATTTTTTTTTTCCTTATTTGTACGTACGGACAAGGTTTTTGTTTTTTTTTTATTACTTAAGCTTTTTTTGTTTTGTTTGTTGACGTCAATAAGTGCCTGTAAAGGTCTATGTTGAATAAATATTATTTTGATTTTGATTTTGATTTTGATTTTTAACTTTTTAGTTCATTTCATAAACAAATAATAAAAGCTTGTTTCTAAAAAGGTTTTTTTTTCTTTAATTTTTTTTTTCTAGCTATTCTTGGCAAGCCCTTTTATTTGATACCCATATTGTAGGAGTGCATTAAAAATAATTGGTCCGCCATATTGGATACGCCGCCATGTTGGATTTAGAATGAC
Organism: Scirpophaga incertulas; assembly: GCA_036419045.1. Taxonomy (NCBI): domain Eukaryota; kingdom Metazoa; phylum Arthropoda; class Insecta; order Lepidoptera; family Crambidae; genus Scirpophaga; species Scirpophaga incertulas. The sequence goes on from JAYEAL010000208.1 coordinate 129,551, forward strand.
GTCACATTTTTTTGTAGTTATTCTTGGCAAGCCTTTTTATTTAATACCCATATTGTAGGAGTGCATTAAAAATAATTGGTCCGCCATATTGGATACGCCGCCATGTTGCATTTAGAATGACGTCACACAGTTAATCATGCATTGTCATCCGAACTAAACGTGTATACCAAATTTCAGCTCAATCGGAAACCGGGAAGTGGATCAAATTTAAGTTGCAAGATTTGATTACAGACAGACAACGGGACAGGTGAAAGTAAAAATAAAAGCTTGTAATAAAATACACCTATCCGCCTCTGACATGACACTAACTACAAAACTAACAATAACAGTAAATACATTATAGTTTTTCTTTCTTGTATTGTCTTTTTCTAAATAATAAGGGTAAGAACAAAGAAACAGAGACACCGTCATCCAAGACAGTTACGTTGATAAACCGAGAGATCATTAGAATCAGACGAGGAGCCAAGGATTGTCAGGAGTTTAAAGGCGGCGCTCGTTAGCTAGCGCCATTACTCTTTTTTATGTCACACTTCACTTTTATTAAATTTCGCGAACATTTCTGTACAACATACACTAAATATAACGGTGTCTTGTAATCTTAAAAAGGTACGTAACCTTTTTAAGATTACAATTTTTTTGGTTGTCGATCTGTCAACGTAATCAATTCGTATAAGGGCTGACTTAATACAAAAAGGAGATTGTATCGCTATATTTTTGTTTGAAGGATAAGAGCATTGCGAAGCCCATGACATGACAGTAATTAAAAAAGCTGTTACTAGGTTACTGGTTAAGACCCTCCTTGATTTCCCATCTCATTCTAGTCAATTCTAGTCCAATTCCTTTACTGTCGCTGCTACTGCAAGGTCATAGAATTCTATAATGCACAGTATCCGTGAATGTAAATCACTGCACACTTAATGACCGTGTTAGACAGCACTATTAGAAGATTTTATGTTAGCCTCACTTGCAACTATGTAAGAAAATCTTGGAATCTTAATTTGACCCACTTCCCAGTCTCCGATTGAGTTGAAATTTTATATAAATTTTGCTGAAATTCTGAAATTTTGTAAGTCGGATGACAATGCATAGTTATGTGTGTGACGTCATTCTAAATCCAACATGGCGTCATTGCCAAGATGGCGGATCAATTATTTTTAATGCACTCCTACAATATGGGTATCAAATGAAAGGGTTTTGCTAAGCTTGGTTTTTTAGTCGGAAAATAATTTAAAAGTAAAAGAAAAATAAATACAAGCTTTTATTAAATGCGCTAAATAAACTTTTACATATAAAAACTTGTCGTTAAAAGTCTATAAGTAAGTAAATCTCGCGAGCTTACTTTGAGCTAGGCTCATTGGTGTAAGAAATATTTAAAAAAAATATAAATTCAAGCAATAAATTGACTAAAATTAAAAAACCTAATTCTAAAAATATAGTAATCCTAGAAACAGAGAGAGATATATAATTCTAAACTTATCTTAAAACAATAAATAAATATTGTCATGTTAGTAATAAGTGTTATTTTTTTTCTGATATATTTTATTTTTCTGAAATCGAACACCGTCCACCGCCGTAGAGAATGCCTCTAGCAATTAAGTCTGCCTTTTCTACACCTGATTGCGATGCACGAAAAAGATTAAATAAATAAATTTTATTAAAAGATTTACCTATAGATGACTGTAGTTATAAAATATCAGATACGGTACTTTTGTCTTACAAAGTGATACAACCCTAAAACACAATAACTATTCAGGAACATGAAATAAAATTATAATCTGATTGTTCAACTAGTAAAGAATTTCTAGCAACGTTATCAATTGAAAACACAAAATATTTCAGAATCTACAAATATAATCGTATGCCAAAAACGTGAAACAACATAGTTAAGCGCAAGCAAACAATGTGTTCTTTCAATACACATTCACGCACGTAAAGGAAAGTCCGTGGGATAGCAAAACCGAAATTAATTTGCTCGCTGGAAGCCTCCAGCTCAAACAGTGGCTATTCAGTGCAGATATTATACGCAAACAGCCACGGGCGGACCCTCGATGTGGCTTTCACCTGCATGCTCACTTCAAACGCTGCCAGCAAAATCTTACCAGCGGATAGTTGGAAATCAATCTATGTCGGATAAAACTACTATTAGCCACGTCAGTTTGAATTGCGCGCTAATTTTGACGTGACAACGTCTTAAATTAGGTTGCGGCTGGGAGTCACTTATGAAAAAGTGTAACGCTCGGTAACGTTACGATGAGTCACCGAACGAGAGAGAGGCCCGCCGAATGCCTTGCGTCTCTCTCCCACTCAACTATGATGTTGAGAAACTGAGTTTATAGGTTATGTCATACTATTGATAAATGTTGATAGTGTTAAGTAAATTATTAGTTTAAAATTAATTAATTAATTAATTATTATTTTACAAATTTTCATTAATTTCAAATTTATTTAGCAAAAATTTGAACCTTCAATCTGAATAAATGTTTTGATTCTTTAAAATTACAAATATTAAGAAAAAGTGGCAGATATAAGAAAACTTGATTTAAACTGTGTTGAGCAAGAATTTTAACATCTAATTTAAGTAAATGTTTTAATTTTCAACTTCATCATTTACAATTACAAATTTTAATTAATTTCAAATTTATTTAGCAAAAATTTGAACCTTCGATCTGAATAAGTGTTTTGATTTTCAAATTGATTCTTTAAAATTAAAAATTCATCCAATTCCTTGTTCCTATTGTGCAATTTAATTATATTCATATCAATAAATATTCTACCGAGAAAAAGACGTTGTCACGTAAAATCTTCGCCCGTAAAACCGACTTTACAGGCAACCATTTTTTTGTTGGTACAACTTGCTTGCTTGCTACTTCATAAGGTGTTTACGCATACGGTTCCGTTAATCCTAACTAATATTATAAATGCGAAAGTAACTCTGTCTGTTTGTCTGTCTATCTGTCTGTTACGCTTTCCCGCTTAAATCTGTCAACCGATTTTGATGAAATTTGGTACAGACAATCTTTAGACCCTGAGACAGAACATAGGCTACTTTTTATTTCGGAAAAAAAGGATGAAGGGGTTGAAATAGAGGTTGACAGTTTGTATGGGATTTCTTAATTTTTAAAAATAAAACCATGAAACTTTATATTTAAGCACTTAATAAGAAATCATTAAAAGTCTGTTCTAACATTTTTGAAATTTCGACTAGCTAGGGGCTGAAATAAGGGTTGAAAGTTAGTATGTAAGTTCGTCAAATATCACGTCTCAAGAAACAAAACAAACAAAATATTTTTGTACACAACGTGAGGCTGGCCCTTGTAAGAGTCTCTTAGACATAAGGGACCAGGATTGACAAAAACTAATTTCACGCGGGCGAAGCCGCGGGCGGAAGCTAGTAATAACATATTATAAGAAGTATTCTAAATAATTATTGTGGAGGTAATATTACACTCCTTGACAAGTGATAGAAATGATATAAATCACAGATTTCACACTGCATTGCAATTATATTTGTTTCTGTTAATGTAAATTTGTTGGTTTTTTTTTTCCTCAGGAGAGGAGGCTGAGAATCCGTCGTGGATACCAACGCAACAGGCAAGCAGGGATGCGTTGATTATGTCGGACTCCTGGTGAATCGAGGCGGCTCGACCCACCAGACCTACCGACTAAACTCAGCCTAAGCCTTTGGTCCTAATGACCCTACTGGCTTTATTGATGAGGGCCGCACCTCAGGAGAGGCACGGTTAGCACTGCCCCATGGGGAGGGCATAAGCGATAGAAGTAGGCACGGTTCACCAAAGTGGGACCGGCCAGTATTGACGGGAACCTACACGTGGCTAAGCAGAAGGCTGCCGAATAGGGGGAGACAAAGGAGGCGACGGCTCAGACGCCGCCGCTTGCAGGTCTAGAAGGTCCTGCGTTAATTGATTGGGGGGGTCGCTTAGGACATGTCGTGGTCTACGTGTCCTGTCACTCAGAATATCACGTCATCTGTGCGATGACGTGATATTCTAGCTCTCGGATTGGTTGAGTGGAACGATTTGGTTTCGTTTCAGCTGCGATTTGTTAGTGCGATTGCCCCCCAGTGCGCGTTACAGACCTTACCAGGCATTTGCATTTGATTGCATGGCATTCTAGTTGGTACTCTTAGTCCAACTCTACCCAAAATCGTTGGACTATCTATCTTTTGTTGCAATACAGATAAATAAAATTTTATGACCGCCATTATTCGTGTGAATGTGAGGGTTTCCAAGTCCACCATGCCCGAAACAAACATTGAAGGATACAAGTAAGGATAATACCCATACTTTCTCTTATAAAGCCAACGAGCAAATTTCCGTTGAACCCTCTCTATAAGTAAAATATACTATCCTACCTATAATAACAGTACGTGTAGCAATAAACATATTTAATAAGTACTATAGTGAAACTATAACGGAACTAGTCGACAAACGCGATCGCCGCCGGCCATACACCTGCGCAACATGGTTTTCCTCCCAAAGCATTTGCATTACTGAATCAACCTGATACTATCGCACAACTGAATCTACATATATATTATGAATTTGTTTTGCCGTCCAATTGGTATCAATCATGATCATACAAATATAATAATAATTATATCAGACATGTATTGACTTCGGTATTTATAGGTTGACGTTGGCTACTAGCAGCCAGCCTCGGCTTCGACGGGCATCAAACAAATACATATTTCAAAAGTTATAAATTTTTACACACACATACAGTCCCGTACATACATCCTCGTTTTTGAGTGGGGACATTAAAAAAGAGTACAATGAAGAACGCCTACATCGCTTATTATTATGGTGCCGTCTAACCGAACGGCGTGAGCGATACATACATGCGACATTTTAAATTGCTTACATTTTTAAACTTGTTGTAATATATATATGTAAAGAAATGACATTTCATTAATTTAAATTTGCCGCGCTTTGCGCTAGTTCGCGTATTCATAGGTTATCTGTGGAAGTTATAAAAAACAATAAGAAAACTTGTATTCTTCTAGAAATATAAATTAATCGTAAAATTTATAATTAAGCAGACGATATTAGTAAACTTTAAATGTCGTTTCTTTGTATTTTCAGGTAAGATTTAAGTGTGGTTAAGATTAAAGTTGCAAAATTGTAAAAGTGTGTTAAATAAACAATCTCTTTGTATTTTCAGAGAAACAATTTATGGTTTATTTTAAAAATCCTCAATAATATATCTTATATATATATATATATTATATATATATATATTATATATATATATATATATATATATATATAATATAATATATATATATCTTATATATATATATATATATATATCTATATATATATATATATATATATATATAATATATATATATCTTAATATATAATATATATATATCTTAATATATATATTTCTTGTGTGCGTGTGTATGTGACTGAACTCCTCCTAAACGACTGGACCAATTTTGATGAAATTTTTTGTGTGTATTCCAGGGGGCTTGAGAATGGTTTAGATTCACAATACGGTCATATAGATATTGTTTTTCAGCTAAATTATTTATTTAAAAACATTTGAGACAACGTGAGACAACGTGACATTTGAGACATTTGACAGGACAACGTCTATTGGGCCAGCTAGTATATATATATATATATATATATATATATATATATATATATATATATATATATATATATATATATATATATATATATATATATATATATATAATATATATATATATATATATATATATATATATATATATATATATATATATATATAATATATATATATAATTTTAGTTATAAGTTTACTGTATTATATATAACCTTCATGTTGATACCAGTTAAAATGTCAGAGCAGTAGTTGACGGCACGTCAATCGAGGTAAAGTCAAAAGATTCAAAAACTATATAATATTACAATACCTTTATTGATTTTAAAACAATATAAAAACATTAAGTGTCGTTTCTCTCATTTTCAGGTGAGATAATTAATTTAAATTTAATATTGTTTTTCTTTTTAATTAAATTTGTATTATATTATCAATAAAACTCTCATTTTCAGAGCAACGCACATATATTTTAATATTTGTTACACTTACACCAATTACCCTAGCCAAAACAAAGCTCTATAAGGCTTGTGCTATGGGATCTAGGGTAACGGATAGACATACATATATTATACATATATAGATATTTTTTTTATACAAACATATCAACAACCATGACTAAGGTACAAATGCTCGCATTCATCACACAAACATCTGCCCCCACCGGGATTCGAACCCGGGATCTCACAGATGGCGACACCTTGAAACCGGTGTACTATCCACTCGACTGTGGAGGTCGTCAATATATTTATATAGCTTATACATCAGAATAACATTCAGGCTACAATTTATAAAGATACTAACTGATGCTAGCGACTTCGTCACCTTCGTAGCTTATATTAGCGTGGCGTAGAAAAGAACAAATATTCTGACATTAAAATTATCACATACATACTCGTACTCATCCTGCACTAACGAAATTGCAGGTACTAACTAGTCCTATATAAGCTGTAGATAAATTGACACATTCAAGAAACAGGCGCATTCACTTGATCAACTAATCAATCTAAGCGCAAAACAAACACCGTATCTAATCTAAAAAAAATCTGTTTATTATTCATATCTACAATCCACTTGAGGCATCACATATTCAAATCAGAACAAAATCCCCCGGTAGCTAGAAAGCGACGCGAATAGTTGACGAATTGCCGCGAAGAACGCGCGATTCGATTACGGAGTCACTCGCAGCGAAGCGACGTAACAAGAAAAATGAATTTACTGAAGTGCCTATGCGTCAATCTTGGTATTACTATGAATTTCTATTTGAGCATTTCATGCCGGCTCTATTATGCCTCAGCAATCCGACAGAGCATTATTGCAGCGACGCCAAGCGTGTATTAACTTCAGTTCAAGCTTTTAATTTTCGCGAGGAAATTTTTAAGCGTACACACGTTGTGTTATTAAGAATTGTGAGGCTTACACAGAAGGAAATAAGTGCCAAATCACAACGAAGTCGTCCAGTTATTGCATTGAATATTGGAAAGCTTACTGAGCTTTCAAATTCAATAGGTAATAGATATTTTATTAAGCATTTCGTGAGGGAAGTTTATTTTTCTTTGACTTTGGATTTGTATGCGTTTTTATTAATATAGTTTTGTTTAAATACAATTTTCCTTTCGCCCTCACGATTTACTTTTATACGGTTCTTAGAACTTAGGCACAGGCTGAGTTTAGTCGGCAGGTCACGTGGTCAGACCGCTCTGGTCGCGTGGAGTCCGACATAACCTCCGTGACACTTGCCGTTGCGGGGGTAGCCTGGGCACGTTTCGTGCTCCTTGTGAGGATTCTCAGCCTTCTCCTGAGGGAAAAAAAAATCCTTAAATTATTTATATTGTAGTAAGTTATTATATTTTATATTGTAACAAGCTCATACCCGCGACATCGTCTGCACAAGATTAGTATTTTGAATAGCTTATATTAGCGTGGCGTAGAAAAGAAATAATTGTCACCTGTGTATTATTCTGATATCACTTTGACTGCCCTCAACTTCTTGAGCGAATACGTTTCACTGTTCCAGTTCGTCCTTCCAGGCACGGAAATTTTAGACCATTTGTAATTAATATATTCAGGACTAATGTGGGGCGTCACAGTGTGATTCCGAGATTGTGTAGGGAACATAATGCCTTTTATAATACCAGTAAGGTTGACTTGTAGTGTACTTCTTTGCAATCGTTTAAAATTGAACTTTTATTATTTTTAACGCCCAGAAATAAATAATAATGTAAACGTTTATTATGAAATTAAAAATATAACTGTTACATACTGTTAGGGACAAAAGAAAATAGTTTTGATTTTGTTATGTTGCTCTATCTGTTACACTTATTTTTGTATCAGTAATTCCTAGTGATTAATTAGTAATTAGCTAAATAAAAAATTAATTTAAATTAATATTAAGAACACCTGGTTAATGCTTTATGAATGTTGAGCTTACCTGTAATTGGGTTTGCACTCGAATAATGTATTAATGCATGCTATATGATTTCATGTCAATAGTGTAAAATCTGTTGGTAAACCTTAAATAAATAAATAATTAAATAAAATATATAAGCTATATTATTGAAAACATTCATTAAAATCCATTCCGTTGATTTTACGTGACAGCGCAACAAATATCCAACTACGCTTACATAAAGATACAGATTTTATGCATTGTATCCTACGCAGACGAAGCCGCGGGCATCAGCATCACTTGTCATTATACTTATGGTTATCCTTCATTTTTATAGAGGAAAGTACCATAGTGTATTGAACATGACAATTGACTGTCAAAAAATTAAAGGACGCACAAAGCCTTAAAGTTGTATGTAGGTATATATTAGGATAGTTATTAGATAAGAAAGTACTATTGTTAGATAAGTAAGTGCTGCGCAACTCACGTTAATGTTAAGTCACGGAATAGTATTATAAGATAATATGACGTTGTACGAGGGCGTCGTGCGATCCGTGGCCATGTATGGGGCTCCCGTGTGGTCGCAAGACTGCGCGAGGTCCCCCCGCTGCAGAGCTCTGCTACGGAGCCTGCAGCGGATAATGGCCATACGGATCGTACGAGGCTACCGTACAATCTCGTACGAGGCGGCGACAGTTCTGGGACGCTCCCCCCCATTCGACATCCTGGCCGACATGTACGCGGCGACGTATGCGTCGCGGCGTGTCGACTGGGGGGGCGATGGGGGGAGCGCCCTGGAACCCGCGCACGAAGTGCCTAAGCGGGAGTGGCACCGACGGATTGTGGCGGCCTGGCGTGCGCAGCTCGAATTACGGATCTGCGCGCGCCAGCGGGCCGTCGGTGCCGTACTCCCGCACCTCGAAGCTTGGCTCCACGGGAAGGAGGAGGTCACCTACCGATTGACTCAGATACTCACCGGGCACGGCTGCTTCGGTGAGTATCTGTGTCGAATAGGACGGGAGGGATCGACACATTGTCACCACTGCGCATCCGACCTCGACTCGGCCCAGCACACGCTGGCGGAGTGCCCCGCGTGGGCCTCCGAGCGCCGAGTCTTGGTCGCAGAGATCGGGCGAGATCTGTCTCCGCCGGCATTGATTGCGGCAATGCTGGCGGACGAGGGAGGTTGGAGGGCTGTGGCCTCCTTCTGTGAAGCAGTAATGCTCCAGAAGGAGGCCGCCGAGCGGGGTCGGGAGATGGCCGATCCCGCTCGAAGGAGGCGGCGCCGGGCTCGGTAGCACAGCTGCGGCGCCGCCGCGGGTCGCCGGCGGGCGCGAGGAAGTCGCGACCGCTACGGCGACCCGGGATGGACCACGCCCCTTCCGTGGCCGGGGGGCGTCGTCGGTGGAGGGGACCGGGGGAGGTGGTAGCTTCCCCCGAGGAGGGCTCCCCTCTAGAGAGGGGAGCGGAGGCTGGGGGTTCCCGGAAGTGGCCTTTGTGTTCCTGGGGGCTCCCTACATGCCTGAAGAAGGCCATCCCTGAGGTTTTTAGTGGGTAGGCCTCCCCCTTCTGGGGAGGAGAGCCCCACATAACCCCGGCTCGCCACAGCCGGGGTATGCAATTTAATGCATTTTCCTCAGGGGAACAAAAAAAAAAAAAAAAAAAAAAAAGATAATATGACGTTGTATGTATAGTACGTAGTAGATCCAAACGAGGACATTTTTAAAAAAGGCACGGACTTCGAGTCCGTGGAGTAAATATATATATAAAAAAAAGCCTTAAAGTTACATATATAAGATTATGTAACTTTAAGGCTTTGTGCGTCCTTTAATTTTTCGTTCGTTTGTCGTCAATAAGTGCCAGTAATTTTTTTATACGTCAAGGGAAAAAGGCATAATTTTGCTTTGGAAAAAGGCAAAATTACTCTACATATGTTCTGAAATTGGGAAAGCTTACTCGATTTAAACAGTCTTGAATTCACAATTAAAAACAATATTTTTACCATTAAAAAAGAGCTTTTTTAATCCTCAAAAACATACTAAGGTAAATTTTCAATCTCTAGATAGACAACTGGCTGTATGATAAACATCAATTTAAAAAAAGTGAAATATAAAATACGCGAAAATCTGTAATTATGAACTCCATAATTGTTGTTGTATTGTTTGATAACATTTTTTATTCCAAAGATATATTTTATTATTTTCTCATAGAAAGTGATAAAAAATAGACTGTCTACCTTGGTAGTAATACTATTTTTATCTCGAGTAATATGTTTTAAATCTGTTGTTACTCTTACGATTCTTCTTTCTAAAATCCTTCGCTTTACTCGGGACTTAAAAACGCTCTCGCATAAAAAATAGTTGTTTATCCCTGGCCAACAATCCACAATTTTCTAGTAATCTGACTTCAAAGCTTAATCATTCTCGAATCCATTTAACATACATACATACACTCACGCCTTTTTCCCATGGGGGTAGGCAGAGATTACGTCTTTCCACTTGCTACGGTCTTTACATATCTCTTTCGCTTCATCTACTTTCATAACATTCCTCATACATGCTCGACGATTGCGGGTACTTCTGAATCCATTTAAATACACCAAAATATTAATTTAGATGGAACTCAATCAGATAAATACGCACTGAAGAATCGTTCATACTAAGACATATTTTCAGTCAGAAGAATTTAATTTTTTCTTCCAGTTTACAAAACTCGAGTCATTCGAATAAATTGAAGCATTTATAATACTTTATATAAAAAAGTACTCTCTATGTATATTAAAACGATTTATACAGACTGTTTTAAAACAAATACATATAATGTGTAGCTTTAAGCACCGTAAGCTTAAAGCATCCAAAAACGATGCTGACTCCCCTCACCGCAAACCACCCCATTTCCCCGACGGAAGCGAAACAAATAGACTTATTTCCACACATTACTCGAAAAACTCCACAAAGGAGGTCCCATCTTTGGAGGTTTAAAGGAATATTAGACCATAAAGGTGAGGAGAATTCGCTCCCCCTTCGGCTACAGGAAAAATGAATTTGTCAACATCTTCACGAGATCGGCAACTTGTGAAATTGTTTCTAAGCAGTATGAGATTTACCGCTTTACGGTCTTTTTCCGGTGTTTAGGCGTTTATATATATTCAACTAAGCTTCGCACGGATGAAACGCTGATTACTAAATAATTAAAATTCCACATAAATATATATTTTTTTAATCCGTTAAACATCTTAGTAATTAAAATAAATAAGCTAACCTTTTTTTTTTGTTTTTTTTTTTTACGAGGGGAATACGTTTAAGCACCTACCAACTCCTGGGGGGCGAGCGGCGTGTGTGAGACTAATACGGCTGGGCAGAATGGGCAGAACAGCAGCAACTACCCACTAAACCCCTCGGTGTTGCCTCACCGCACCACTAGACGGGCCGATGGCGTGCGCTGAGCGCATCCGCTACGGTCGGCCCGCATACTGGTGTTACCCGTGCTATGGTGTTAAAGCACGAGCCCACCTCATTTTGGTGGGGGGCCCGGGAACACAATGAACCCCCCCTCCATCATCGCAGAGCCTCATAAAATGCGGGCGACTGCCGCCTCCAGACAGCCGGCCGCAGGGTGCTCCATCAGGGCGCGAGGAGTCTTCGGTGCCACCACCGCCTCCTCCGTCCTCCTCTTCTCCGCCGGATGGCGTCGGCCAGGGGATCGGCCTCGCGTGCCCTCTCGGCTGCTAAATAAGCTAACCTAACCTAACCTAGCTCAAAGTAAGCTCTGTAAGGATTGTATTATAGGATCTCGGGTAACCGACAGACATACCTATATTATACATATAATATTATTAATGGGAAAGTGTGTCTGTCTGTTTGTCCGTCTTTCACGGCAAAACGCAGCGACGAATTGACGTGATTTTTTACGTGGAGTTAGTTGAAGGGATGAAGAGTAACATAGGCTACTTTTTATCCCGGAAAAATCGTCAGATCCCACGGGATGCGCAATAAAGGCTTCGCTCAAAAACTACTGCACAGATTTTCATCAAAAGATAGAGTGATTCTTAAGCAAGGTTTTGCGGTATTTTTTATCTCGGAAAAACCGGATAGTCCCACGGGAAGCGCGATAAAACCTTCGCGCCATAAACCGACTTCCGCGCATATGTAACCGTGGGCTTAAGCTATGACCCTTAACCCTCTATAGACCTAATCCTGAAATCCATGCGGGCGAAGCCGCGGGCAGAAAGCTAGTATATATATATAAGTTTGATAGAAATATATTACAAGAACCATGACTAAGGTACAAATCCTCGCATTCATTACGCAACCATGCGTTATTATGTCGTATGATAAAGCGAAATTACACCCTCATTCATTTGATTTTATGCCCTATATTCCATACAGTAAATCTATAATTCGATTAGCCAAATAAATCTTATAATTTCTTACAATTGTTCTATTTAAAGCGCGTAACACAAATAGGCTATTTGACAACATTCAAAATATACAACAAATTGTGGTCATACTTGAAGATAATATCGTAAAGAAATATATTTCACTTTATTTTGATGTAAATCATGTGTGATTTTATCAAAACACAGAAAATTAATTATTGTATTTTTTTAAATTTTATCTTGAACGTGAACGGCCTGTGATTGGTTGACACTCCGGTGACGTCACACACAAGTAAACATTATCTCGATAGTTCGCGTCGGTATTGTTTTTGAGTGTTTTTAAGATATTTATAGCAGTTTTCTGATATTTTTCGTTTTTATTCACATCTTGTTGTGTAATACAGTAATACTTATCATTACACACCTAAAAATGGATCCGAATTTTGTGAGAGCCGATAACAGCAACCTACCTAAGATTGACTCTTTCATGGTTGCAAATTTCTTTAAGAGTAACACAGATTACTATGCTGCGGAATTTAAGAATGTAAAAACAGCTGTGTAAGTATTATGAAGAAATCATTTATCTACTAACCTTTACATTTGGTCAATTTCCATATTAGATAAACAATATTTTAAGGTTATGTTATTGACTGCATAATGTTTATGTATTACGCTTTGTCATAGTTTTTGCTTTTGTTTCACAGGTCTGCAAGGGAGTCCTATGGAGACGATGCTATTGGATACGTCCAACTACACCGGGAGCACGGAGTTTGCAAAATTAAGTGTAAAGTGTGCCCAGAACATAAAGTTAGAACCAAAGCCTACAATGTGACGATGATAGTTAATGAAAATGACAGCGAAATCATTAGCTGTAAATGCCATGACTGTGCTGCTTCAGCTGGTGGATGCAAGCATGCAGTTGCTTTTTTGATGTGGGCCCATCGTCGCTCTGAGGAACCAGCATGTACTTCTGTAGAGTGCTATTGGAGAAAACCTACTTTGTCCAGAGTAGGGTCTACCTTGAAGTACATTACTGTTCAGCAGATGTCCCAAAAGGAAGTACCTCACAGACCAAGTACATCAGATCTTTATAATGAATTTATTAGTGAAGCAAAGAAGAAAAAAATTGAAAACTGTGAGTTGCTGAAATATCAGCATGATTTCAAATATAGTACTTTCAAGCAATTTTCTTTACACTACTTCCTTATGGACCAATCTCCACAAATAAAAAATGACGTTGATAAGCTTATTGAAAATTTAAAAGCTACTTTCACAAAAGATGTGATTAGCAGCATTGAAAAAGCAACAAGGAATCAGAGCAAAAGCAACTTGTGGTATGAAATGCGATATGGCCGTATCACAGCCTCCAAGGCACATGAAATTAGTGTTTGCCATACTCCAGACGGTTCTTTGGTGGCTGCTTTAATGGGCGCCAAAATCCCTGACACAGCAGCAATGAGGAGAGGAAGAACTCTAGAACAGTCTGTCCGAAAGACAGTTTGTAATAAACTAAAAATAAAATTTACTTCTTGTGGGCTGTATATCTGTCAAGAATATCCGATAATTGGAGCATCTCCTGATGGTGTATGTAAAGATGCCATTATTGAAATCAAATGCCCCACGAAGTTAAAAACAAATAATAAATATTTAAATAATGGCATGTTAACAGAAAAATGCAAGGCACAGGTGCAGTTGCAGATGTATGCAACAGGTATTAAAAAATGTTATTTTTGTGTGGCAGACAGTAATTTTGAAACAACAAAGAATGTTGAAATTATTTTAGTAACATATGATGATGGCTATGTTAAAAACTTATTGCAAAAATTAGTTATTTTTTGGAAATCAAATATTTATCCTATTTTGTATCGTAACACTAATCTGTAAAGGGCATTAAATAAAAATAATTTGGAATCACATAATTGTTTTTATTTATTTTATAATCGAATCCTGCAAATTTATAAGAGCACATGCAATAATAATGACATGATCTAGTACACGAATTAAATTATTATTTATCACTGAATGTTGCTTTAGCATATGGAATTCTCTTAATCGCCTTATTACTCTTTCAACATGAATTCGCAAGCTGGCTATTATTTTAGTTTGACGAACTTCAGCTTTTGATAACTTTGCACCAGCAATTACACTAGGTGGTCTTAAAAGTTTTATACCTTTTTCATGAAGTATCTGTTCAATGTGTTTAAAGCCTCTGTCTGCTAAGATACAACTTCCTGGCTGTAATTCATCTAGAAAGTTACAGTTTTCAACTATAGTAACATCACTTGCCCTACCCCCAAACCCTTGAGAAATATAATTTATTAAACCGTTAGGTGTGCAGGATATTAAGTACTTTACAGTATTTCCCTTTTTGTACTCTGACCATGTTAGTGCCTGATAAAGAGCCTTGGATGGTTTTTGTATGTCTATTTCTAGACAATCAATTATACAGCTGACATCATGATAGTTATGCCTAAATGCAATGGGGAGATTCTTTTTAGTTAAGCTTTTATCTAACTTTACAATTAATGATCTTAAATAACTACTTATTATTGGTATGTTTGCTAAAAATATTTTACTCGCATATGATAATGATATTCCAAAATTATCTTCTAATTCAGAAAATGTGCTGTTTAATCTAATTTTTTTCAAGCACAGCAAAATATGTTCAATTTTTACATTTGTGTGTTTATGCAACAACTGAACAAAAAAATAGCATTCTTTGGAAATACCTATATACATCAGAGGTTTCTTTGAAATTAAATTCATAGTGATTTTGAGACACTGCAATTGCTCAATATTTTCATTGGTATCTGTAACATTAGTATCAGAGTCAGTAACCCTTGATGATGGTGTAGTTATAGAAGGTGATAAGTGACCACTCTCAAAACAAGAAATATCACTGTCTGATTTGTCATCTTCGAGTAAAACATGTCTCTTAAGTTTTTGTGCAACTCCAGACTGCAGTGGTCGACCACGGCATGGTTGAATCTTGATAGGTGAAGTGGAACTAGATGTTGTTGAAACTTTGAACGGTGAGGTAGAAATACTTTTATTTCGCAATTTTGTTTGCACATATTTACTTCTACAATGTTTCTGTATTTTTGATTGAACAGATTTTTCTACAGTTATGATAGATGTTGTCATTGTTTCCTTATCTTGAGTTTTTGGTATTTCTGAAAAGAGAAAAATCCACAATTAAATAAGTACTTCATTAAACGAAAATAACATAATTATTTATCATGTTTGTAATAAATAAAAAATATACCTTCGGGCTCAGTAATTGGTTGTATAGTATTATCATCTTTTTGAAAGTTTTCAGCACAGGTTTCAGCACTTTGACTTTGCAGACATTCTGTGACAAGATTAGATCTTTGTCTCTTGTGAAATAGTTCTCGAGAACAATCAGGATCAGACAGCCTTCTTTTGCGATCCTCTTGACAATGAAATTTAGATGGCACGGCCTCATTTGCCAAAAGTATCTTCTGACTGTAGCCCATTTTGTACTTCATGTAGTTGGTTGTGTCTTTTTCCATCTGCAATGCAAAATTATTATAAATATGTTATAATAGTGCTATTTAGTAATTTTTCTTTGTAAACGAAAACTAGAAAGATATAATTAGTATAATTATATAAATATACTCGTAATTATTAGGTTTCAAAAGAAATCTAATTATGTATATTGACGAATTTAAGAGGTTATGTTATGACATAAACATATGAATCAAAACAAGAGATGATAAATCGTTACATTATCACATATTATGAACTACAGTCTACAATACTATTTATTTATAGTTAATTATTACTTACATCAAAGTGATCTTCACACATAAAAACATTTGTATGAGATAAAATGCTTTTTGGGTCACGTCGAGCTAATTGTAGCCACAATTTTCGTCTTTTGGGATTTGTTGGAACGGAAACAAACAATTTTTGGGGACTATTTATAGTCGTACTTGTACACTGTGGCACTATACACCATTTATATACCATTTTAGGATATAAATTCCAATTAACAATTAAAATACACTCCAACTGCTCTAATCAAAACAAAATGTTTACTTGCGTGTGACGTCACGCGTGACATATGAGCAGCGCCATTACAGAAATAGTGTTTTATCGCGCGTTTAGGAAATTTAAACTTCAACATTGTTTTTTCATTACTAAAACATTAAATATTTCGGAAATATCAATGTAGCACACTTATTATAGTATAAACATTAATATAAAACTGTTTTCCAAGATTAGTCAAATAGCCTATTCAGTCCAAAATATCGCATGAATCGCTTTCTGTCTAGACTTTTATCTATTAAAGTTCAACTTAAGAGACTACCGACGCTGAGTGCATAAAAAGGCTTTTATTTCGACGATATCTTACTTCCCGATCGAAATTGCATCCAACGCTGTCAATCTACCTTACAGTCGTACTCGATCAAGATACAGTGCGCCGATGGAAAGTTAACGTAGATTTCCACTCTCACTTCTAACAGTAGTGTAGTACGAGTCGCTAATGGAAGATGGGGGCAATAGTCACGAAGTCGCAATTAGATCGGCGTGAGTTGCGAAACCCTTTGCTGGTAATTTTATGTAGTTAGGCCAAATGCGCCGGGGCGTGGACTGCCCGAGCTCCAGTTTTATTGTTTGATTTGATTTATTGCTTTGTAAACTTAAAACATAAGTTTGAATCGGCTCCCATTGATGTTAGCTCTTAGTTTGACGAACGCTTCTCTTTGTATTTCGAACTTATCTATGCCGTCAGACAAAATAGTATAAATTTCCTTAATACCTTCCCTAATACCTTCATTCGTTATATATTGATGACAAAGAATTTGTGCTACCTAATATAATTATAGATTACATTGCGAATAATTTTGATCTTTAAGAAATATTTCTTTTATTAAATAAGTTATTACAGATAATCAATAATTATCTAAGAGAAAAATTGGGAAAGAATTGGTTTGTCTGCTCTTTGGAGTTTACTCTATGGAGTTGCGTTGTATCAAAAGATGATTGATATTAATTGAAACCCTTTTTTTATATAACATACCTAAAATATAAATTCCTACTGCACTTGATCTGATCTCATATGATAATAACGCAGATGTTGTCTAAGATTGAGCATACCATATACAACAATTTACCCTCAATATGAAAATTTCCGTGTTGGAGTGTGCTGGTAACAGTAGACAACGAGACTCACGCTCGCGTTCACCGACCGTCATCTCTGATGATCCAAAGTCTGGTCCCAAATGTCTGTGTGATGAATGCAAGCATAGACAAAGTGTGTGTACCTGTAAACTTTTTTAAGGAAATATTAATATAGTTAATAGAAAATATAAATGACAATAAAGGATAAACCTGGAGACTTGATCAAATCCCTAAACTAAAGCAATGTAATTTATCACCCCAACGAGTAAGCTTTTCGAACTTCATCATATTATTGCTTAGGGATTTGATAAAAGCTCTGAATTGATCTTGGGAAATGGTAAACTGATATTTTAATTTTAACATCCTGCGTGATTATATATTCACTTTGGGATTTCATTAACTCTCTACTTACCGCTTTTCTCTATGACATATAAGGAGTGTTTCCGTTGGCAGTTTGTGATGGTCATTAAGCTTGAGTAACTCTAGAATAATTGACTCAAAGAATAATTGTATACTGTAAAAAGTACTAAAGTGTACGTATATCAAGGCTAAAAATAATTCTACCATTTAGTACGACGATTATAATTTTCTCCATAACTGACAATAGCGATGTATACTATCACGACCTGAATGATATCAATTAAAAAAGCTTGACCAATCTCTAATGTATGTTTCTTTTAATTGCTTCCAATCACCCCACAGTTGTGGAATTTCCACGTCTGTACAAGATCATTTCTTAACATTTAAAAGTTACTCTGGATTTCGTCGCAAACTATTCGTGTCGTACAATAATAGGGAGGTCTTATTAATTACTAGCTAACGACTTCGTCCGCGTGGAATTGTAATTTTAGGTAGCATTTTTAATGACTGGGAGTGTTATAAACGTAAGAGTAGACAAATTTAATCAGAAAGCTTCGAACTGCTAACTATCGGGTGTTACACGTTTTATTGTTAGTCAACCATAAAAGATAGACATTATGTTGTCGTGGGAATTTTTTTATATAATTTTAAGGATAACATTTCCATTATACATGATTTCATTATACATGGTTGCACACGCGAAAGAAGCTTAAAAAATGGAGTAACTTCTCCCGTTTTCCCAACATTTCCTTCACTTTGCTCGTTTTGATTGCAGCGTGATGAAAAGTATAGTATAACCAGCTCAGGAGTATGAAAAATAATTGTACTAAGTTTCGTTATAATCCGTGCAGTAGTTTTTGTTTCTATAATATAAATAAATATAAATATTTGTTACACTTACACCAATTAGCCTAGCCCAAACTAAGCTCTGTGAGGCTTGTGCTATGGGATCTAGGGTAACGGATAGACATACATATATTATACATATATAAATAATTTTTATTGAAATATATATCAACAGCCATGACTAAGGTACAAATACTGGCATTCATCACACAAACATCTGCCCCCACCGGGATTCAAACCCGAGACCTGAGAGATGGCGACACCTTAAAACCGGTGTACTATCCACTCGATTATGGAGGTCTAAACGGATCTAACGGTCTATAACGGATATACAGACAGACAGACAAACAGACAAAAAATTATACTAATTGCATTTTTGGCATCATTATCGATCCCTAATCACCCCATGATAGTTATATTTGAAATATATTTCATTTACAGAATTGATTTATTATACAGATACAAAAATACAGATTTATTATAAGAATAGATAATAATAATTTTTATTCCTAATTTCACATCCATTTTGTTAGCAACAATTTTGCTTATTTTACTGTTAGAATATAGATAACAAACAAACAACATTTACTGAATCGCTATGCCAATCCGTGGGAAATGGCGCTACAGCGGTTCACGTAGGCACAATCCAATCGGCAAGCGATTATGCCTAGGATGCTGTTGGTAATACGCACTCTGCGTATCAAGGACGCGCATCTTTTTTAAGGGGAGGTAGTGAGCCTCCCCCTAGGAGGGCTCCCTTGTATCGGCGGGGGAGCGGAGGCTGGGGGTTCCCGGAAGTGGCTTGATGTTCCCGGGGGCTCCCTACATGCCTGAGGAAGGCCATCCCTGAGGTTTTTAGTGGGTAGGCCACCCCCTTCTGTGGAGGAGAGCCCCACATAACCGCCGGCTCGCCACAGCCGGGGTATGCAATTTAAACTCTTTATTGCACATAAAAAATTCACAGGAAATAACATTAAATATAAAATATGTACATAGGTGGGCTTATCCCTAATAGTGATTTCTTCCAGCCAACCTAACTGGGGATTTAGTCATAAAATTGCGGATACTACTTAAAATGCAATCAACAAAGTATAGAAAATTTACACTACACAAAACAAAGCAAAACTAATTACTTTCCTTAAAAAAATACTAACTACATCTATTACTATAAATACATAAATAACAGTATATATAACAATAATATATATTAATAATCATATAATATATATATATATATATACATACACACATACATATATCTATAAATATATATACATATTAACATACCTATAATATAAACATGACTAATTAATTGTTCGACTCAAGTTGCGATAAAAAATGCTCTTTCAGTCTAACTTTGAAGGTTTGCACAGATCGACTATCACGAATACTCTCAGGCAACTTATTCCACAGGCGTGCCGCAGTAATAATAAACGATTTGAAGAAAAATTTTGAATTGGAAGTTCGCTGCTCCAAGGTTTGGGTGACACATGTGCGTCTAGGATATGGTCTTTTGCAATTTAATGCATTTTCCTCAGGGAAAAAAAGGACGCGCATCTTTTACCCATTATGGCATAAAAATAATCTACGCGGTATTCTGCGAACATCCCCGATGCACTACAAAAACACGGCACCCTGAACGCATTATTGTACAGGACTCGTAAGCTGCTTTAATAAAATTGTGAAGGGATTACGAAACGGCTGTGAGATTACCAACTAAGCCCAGTGGACTGCAGTATCAGTAGCCACGTACCTACACTGTAGAGCCACAACAAAGGGCACGTGGCTCTATTTGATGATTTTAAGCGGATTACTGGCCACCTGAGTTATTGTGTGTGGATTGTCTGCGACACCTCTGCCAAAACTATATTGTGTTGGAAATGGTTACGCAATTCGTGGGCGCCGTGTGATAATACCTACTTTTTGATTAATAAAATCTAAAAGTACGGTAATTATTACATTGATTTGAACGAGTGGATCTCTCGGTGACTTGTTTAAAGAACAGTCATATTATATTGAATGGAGATCCTTCAGGAAGCCCATTTCCAGCAATGGTTATCATAGGGAAACATTATGATATTGCAATTGTGAAATTCATGGATAAATAGAGAACAAAATAATAATAATACCTTTAATAAATTAAATTTAAATTATTATATTAATATTAATGACAATATTAATCTAGACAAATCGTTTATTTAATTCTATAAAATATACTCAATGTATTTAATTTTGAGAAATCTATTTTTACTTTAATTATCAATATAAAATGTCCTTGAAATTCCTAAGTCCAATTCCGTATTTTTTCAAAAATCCTTTTCCGTTCGTGCTGCCAAGCTGTGGAATAGTTTGCCCGCTTCCATTCGTGAGAGACCATCCCTTACATCTTTCAAATGTCTTCTGAAAGAGTACTGTCTAATTAATTGTATTAAATTATATATATATATATATATAATATATATATATATATATATATAATATATATATATATATATATGAATAGGTTATATGTATATATATATATATATATTATATATATATATATATATATATGTGTGTATGTATGTATATATTTATTTATGTGTAAGTATGAATATGTATATATATGCTTAATGATGTGTACATTTGAATAGGTTTTAAACACTTAATTACCCCCTGCAATTTTAACGTCTCGCACCACTACTTGGGTTGGCTGGAAGAGATCGCTTTTAGAGATAAGTCCGCCCTTGTACACTATAAATAACTATAATTTTCCAATCCATATTGTACAATAAAGTATTATATATATAATAATGCCTAATTACTATTTACGTATGCTTACAAAATCAATCTTTCGTTAAAACATAATAACTAGTGCTCGGAATAGGTAGTTTAATTTTATCGTACTTGCGATTTTGTGACATCAATAGTATGGATATGCCTGGGAACTTACTATTTTCAGAGATTGTAAAAATGTTATATTGAAGTTTCAAAATAGTATTTCATCTTTTAGCTTGTTGTTGTAATAATAAGTTGTAAACATTATTATTTTTTTTTTATAGGATAGGGCAGCAAACGATCAAACGGATCGGAAAGGGAATAAGAGGAATAAGGGGAATAAACGGGCATAAGGAGGGTTGGGCCTCCGGTACCCTCACTCACTCTGCGAAACACAGCGCAAGCGCGTTTCACTCCGGTCGAGCCGGCCCAATTCGTGCCGAAGCATGGCTCTCCCACGGTAAATTTTTTACAATAAAAGCATAAAGAAACGAATAGCAAATAAAAACAGAAAATTTTAGGTTTATCCATGTTCTTTCGCGGTAGCTTACTATATTATAACTTGCTTCTAAATGAAAGTAAAACTAAATGTATCAAATTTGTATTGCCAAATGTAAAACAGGTAAACACCGAAGTAATTATAAAGGATAGGAATGTAGACACCACAGTATTTTTAGGAATTACTCTTGATTCCAAACTTCAGTGGGGCCCACATATTGATAAATTATCAAAACGGCTCAGCACTGCAGCATTTGCAGTTTTGAGAAACGCCAATTAACTGACGTAGAAACAGCTAGATTGGTGTGCTTTAGTTACTTGCATAGTTAATGTCGTATGGTATTTGCTGTGGGGAAATGCTGCCGACATTCAAACTATATTTGTGCTGCAGAAGAGGGCCATTCGAGCAGTTATATAATCTAAAAATGCAAGACTCTTTCAGAGATAATTTAAAGACACTGGTATAATGACAGTTGTGTCTCAATATATTTATGAAAATCTAATATATAGCCATAAAAACATCCATTTATTTAGTAAAAACAGTGATGTCCATAGTTTTAATACCAGAAATAAGAATAAATTACATTTGACTCACATTAAGCTCCATAAAATTAATAATTAATTCAGAGGTGTGCGTTTTTACAACAAAGTTCCAAGCAATATTGTACAATTAAGCCTAAATAAATTTAAAATCTGTGTTAAAAGTGTACTTATTAGCAAAGCCAATACGGTTACTGATTATATAAAAGACATGAATGCTTGGACTTAATGTTTCTTAGTTCCACCAGGCATTTCCATGAACTTTTGTAATTATACTTGTACCTATAAGTTGACCTTTGTATGACTTGGTAACGATATATATTTTTGTAAATATCGTTGCTTCTGTAAAAGTTATGGAGTTTCTTGTGCCCGTTCTATTCTATAACTAAAAGAAGTCCGAATGGGTAGTAGAGAAAAAAAAATTTGAACTATTCAAAAGAGCATATCTCATTGCCTATTTCAAATAAATATTTTGACTTTGACTTTGAAAAAATACGGAAAGTTACAGATGAAAAAACTTCTAAGATAGCTTATCATGGTTATGTGGGTTCAGTTTTAAGATATGGATTGCTTATGTGGGATAATTCCTGTCATATCAATAAGGCTTTTTTGTCACAGAAGAGATGTGTCAGAGCAATATGTGGTGCAGGTCCATTAGATTCTTGTAGGCCTCTTTTTAGGAAACTCAACATACTTACATTAACTTCACTTTATGTATTAGAGGTAGGTATGTTGTTAAAAAACATCCAGAGTTATTTATAAAATCTAGTACAAACAAAAAATACTTGTCACGGGATCAAACTAAGTTAGAACTTCCAATGATGTCAACACAAGTAATAAAAATAATTGTTATTTGCAACGTTTCGAATTTCAATAAAATTCCAAAAAATATAACTGCCACTTAGTCGTTTTAGAATTAACTTGAAAAAATGGCTTAGTGAAAAATGTTTTTACTATATTAAAGAATTTATGGATTTTCGTGACAAATAATAAGATAATAATAAAAAGAATACGTAATAAAATGACAATTTTAATATAAAATAAATGAAATACAATTGAATTAACAACAATAATATAATGATTTAGGATAATACATAGTTCTACATATTTATTATTTAATTATTAACCTAATTTCAATTTATGTGACATATAATAAGAATACCCTGACATTTATTAAAATAAAAAAATAAGAGGAACATGTAATAGAAATATAGTAATAGAAACTTATGATATATACAATTTAATAATTTTTAATTTCAAGTGACATATGTAAGAATAATCTAACAATTCATCTTTAGTTTAATATTGTAACACTACATTTTAACTATAATATTTGCATGCTGTATAAAATGGCGAAATGTGCGGAACTAAAAAACTATATGACCTTTACATACAACCATGTTTTGTTAGAATATGAAAATTATTCATACAAAAATTAATACTTAAACTGATTTATTTGTCAACTACCTACATCAGTATTAGAGAATTTTACTATAAATAGGCGCCCTCTTCGTTAGCCTCTCACTTTGCTTTCTGTGTGGCTAGGAGACGGACGTATTACCTACCTAGTACTTTTTCATAATATATAAATAATTTAAAATATAATATTAGTTTGTTTGAAGTAAAGGCCCTAACCTCCTACACCTCCTATAGGTTATGGGCCCAGTTTGCTTTATTAATAAGTTTTAAGTTAAATAGTAGTTTACTGTATAGTGTTAAATACCTACCTACCTACAATGGAAAATTTCAGTGCTAAAAGAAACATAAAACCTTTTGATGGAGAGAAGTACAGTATTTGGAAATTCAGGATACGAGCATTACTGTCAGAATTAAATGTGATTAGTGTTATCGACGAGGACCCGATAATTCGATGCAGTAAGTGGGAAAAAGCTAATCGTGTAGCAAAAAATATAATTGTTGAGTACCTATCCGATTCTTTTCTTGCCTTTGCGAAGGAAGATAGTACAGCTAAGGATATTTTAAATAGCTTAGATGCGTTGTATCAACGTAAAAGTATTGCAACCCAACTAACTATGAGAAAAAGATTATTAGCTTTAAAAATGCAAGGTGATATACCGCTCATAAAACATTTCGCTATTTTTGATGACCTTATTACTGAATTATTAGCAGCCGGAGCAAAATTAGAAGAAATGGATAAGGTGGCCCATTTACTTCTCACGTTACCCACTTCCTATGACAGTGTTATAACGGCCATTGAAACATTGTCGGAAGATAATTTAACGTTGGCTTTTGTTAAGACAAGGTTATTAGATTTTGAAGTGAAGTTAAAAAATGAGTCTATGGACACGAGTGTTAAAGTACTGCAAGTTCAAAATAATCATTCTACTATGAAGAAGAGGAAATTCGATACCACATTTAAAAGAAAATACCCTCAAAATAAAAACAATTTTAAAAGAAAACTACAAATAAAATGTCACCATTGCGGACGGAAGGGACATGTAAAAAATGACTGTTTCTATTACAAACGGATAAATCAGCAGAAAAGTACTGAGCGGACAAGAACAGTACAGGCCATTGATATAAATCAACCTTCTACATCTAGTGATTTTTCAGGCATTGCATTTATGGCAGGGGATTATCAAAATAATTTAAATAATAACAAATTGACATTCTTACTGGATTCTGGTGCTTCCGACCATATAATTAACAGGGATGATTTGTTTTTTAATTTTTGCAATTTACCTACCCCTCTGAAAATTTCGGTTGCTAAGCATGGTGAATTTATTTCAGCTTCAAAGAAGGGGACCTTGCATATAACAAGCGATATGGGCACTCAAGCGATTCTAGAGGGTGTTCTTTACTGTCCTGAAGTTCCATATAATCTTCTGTCGGTTTCAAGGATGCAACGTGCAGGACTGAGTATTATTTTTGACCAACAAGGAGCACGTGTATGTAAGGATGGTGTAACTATCATGACTGGTAAGTCAATAAATAATTTAATAATTTTAGATTTTACTGTTACAATTAAGTCTGTTCAAACTGTTTCCCAGGCATGCAGTGATAAAAATAACTATAAATTATGGCATCAACGATTAGGTCACATTAGTAAATCAAAATTCCTGACATTGAAACATTATGAAATGTTTGAAGATACAAATCAAATAGATCCAGTTATACCTAATGATGATCTATGTGAAGCATGCATAAATGGGAAACAGAGTAGACTAGCGTTTAATAAATCAAAAGATAAAAGTCACATAAATCGACCATTATTTGTTGTACACAGTGATGTGTGCGGACCTATCACTCCGATCACGTACGACAATAAAAACTATTTCGTACTTTTTGTTGATCAATACACTCACTACTGTGTTGTATATTTAATAACATATAAATCCGACGTGTTACATGCTTTTAAAGATTTTGTTAACAAAAGTGAAGCTAAATTTAATTCTAAATTAGTAAACTTATACTGTGACAACGGAGGTGAGTATTTATCAACGGAAATGAAAAATTATTGTGTTGAGAAAGGTATCGTATACCATTTAACAGTTCCTCGTACACCTCAGTTGAATGGCGTATCGGAGCGAATGGTCCGGACAATCACTGAAAAAGCTCGCTCTATGATAAGCGGTGCTAAGCTAGATAAGGTATTTTGGGGCGAAGCAGTTTTAACTGCTGTTTATTTAATAAATTTGTCGCCAACTAGAGCGTTGAAACTCTTTCAAACGCCATATCAAATGTGGCATAATAAAAAGCCACAGATAAAGTATTTGAAAGTGTTTGGGGCAACAGTTTATGTACATATTAAAACAAATAAAAATAAGTTCGATGATAAGTCATGGAAGGGTATACTTGTGGGGTATGAACCAAACGGTTATAAAGTTTGGAACCCTGAAACTGGAAAATGTTCTGTTGTTAGAGATGTTATTGTTGATGAGACAAACTTTTTGCAATCCAGGCCTGAATCTCAGTCTGAAGAGAATAATAAAAATTCTCATGACAAAACTGATAATGATGTTTTATCTAAATCAGTGTCATTGAAGTCTCAAAACTCTAACAGTAAAGAATCAGATGTATGTAAATCTGATGAGCAAGTACACCCGAATAAAATTCGCAAGCTAAACACTGACATTGTTGATTGTAATTTTGATAAATCTGTTGAAACAAAGGAAGACGAATCCTTTGAAAATATAAGTACTTTAAGAAAAAGTGCTAGGCTTAAAAATCGACCTCCAGTACCATATAAAAAAATTAATGATGGTGATTTTATTTTATACTCTCAATCTATGTCCTCAGAAGTGCCTAATTCGTACAATGAAATTAAAAATAGACATGACAGTGTCCAATGGGAAAATGCAATTCAGGATGAATTGAATTCTTTATTGGTTAATAATACATGGACTTTAGTACCGAGACCTAAAAATCATAATATCGTTGATTGCAAATGGATATTTAGCATCAAACATGACGCTTCTGGAAATCCAAAACGTTATAAGGCACGGCTCGTAGCTAGAGGTTTTAGTCAAGAGTATGGAACAGATTATAATGAAACATTTGCACCTGTTGCAAGAATTAGTACCTTTAGATTTTTAATATGTTTTGCCAACCAACATAGTTTATTAATTCATCATATGGACGTCAAAACTGCCTTCTTAAATGGTAAATTAAAGGAGGAAATTTATATGAAAATTCCTGATGGCATTGATTGTAATGATAACTATGTCTGCAAGTTAAACAAAGCCTTATACGGCCTTAAGCAGGCTGCGAGGTGTTGGTTTGAACTATTTGAAAAATCACTTAAACAGATTGGTTTTCAAAATTCATCTGTAGATAGGTGTTTATATTTGTTAAATAAAGGTAGTATATGTCATAATATATATGTACTTCTGTACGTCGATGATTTGGTTATAGTTTGTGCTGATACAGATACTATGAATAATTTTAAATCTTATTTGATGACTAAATTTAAGATGACTGATTTAAAAGACATACAGATGTTTCTTGGTATTAGAATTACTAGATATTCTGATAAAATAACATTGGATCAAAGTATGTATATAAATACGATTCTTAAAAAATTTAATATGTTCAATTGTAATCCAGTTAATACACCCTTAGAAATTAAACCAAACTATGAAGCCTTAAATTTAGATGAGTATTTTGATGCTCCATGTCGAAATGTTATAGGTTGTCTTATGTACTTAATGATATGTTCTCGCCCAGATCTAAGTACAAGTGTAAATATATTAAGTAGATATACAAACAAGAATAATAAAGAACTTTGGAAATGCCTTAAAAGAGTACTTAGGTATTTAAAAGGTTCAGTTAACTTAAAGTTATGTTACAAAAGGTGTAATTATAGTAATATATTATGTGGATATGTAGATTCGGACTGGGGTGGTAATGATACAAATAATAGAAAAAGTACAACTGGATATTTATTTATGTTATTCGATCACTGTGTTGTGTCTTGGTGTACAAGAAGGCAAATGTCAGTTGCGGCTTCATCAACTGAGGCTGAATATATGGCATTATATGAGGCTGTTAGGGAAGCGTTATGGTTAAAATCCTTGGCTATAAGTATTGATTTTAGCATTGTAAATCCTATCATACTTTACGAAGACAACAATGGCTGTATAAGTATTGCGAATAACCCAACTAGTCATAAACGTTCAAAGCACATTGATATCAAATACCATTTTTCTAGAGAACAAATTGAAAGAAATGTAATACAATTAAATTACATCCCCACAGGTCAACAATTAGCAGACGCCTTCACAAAGCCTCTACCTGCAGTTACTTTTAAGGAAGTGATTAAAAACATAGGATTAGAATAAGATGTATTCTTTAAGCATTTATTATTGCTAATTGATATTTCCTTTATATTTATAAAAACAATTTAGGTATAATACTATAATTTAATGGTCTGATTAGGTTTTGCTGGTTTTCCTAATCCTTAGCAACAAATGTTGGGCCATATTGTATATTCCAGTATATACTGGGAGGTATTATGTTCCGTATTAGGTTTATGATTGTATAAATGATTATTAATTTTTGAGGGGGCGTGTTAGAATATGAAAATTATTCATACAAAAATTAATACTTAAACTGATTTATTTGTCAACTACCTACATCAGTATTAGAGAATTTTACTATAAATAGGCGCCCTCTTCGTTAGCCTCTCACTTTTTGCTTTCTGTATGGCTAGGAGACGGACGTATTACCTACCTAGTACTTTTTCATAATATATAAATAATTTAAAATATAATATTAGTTTGTTTTGAAGTAAAGGCCCTAACCTCCTACACCTCCTATAGTTTATATGCAAATAAAATTGATTTGATTTGATTTGATTTGCTTGATCAACACTTCGTGGGACACATGGCGGTCGAATCGCGAGAGCGCACCCCGCCACGTGCCCCGTATGGGCCCAGAGAACTCGGGGGAGTTTCAGTAGGTAAGCCGGTCCTCTTAACCGGAGAACCCCACACACGGCCTAGCCTTGCGAGCGCAGTGTCATGATGCATAAGGTCGAATTTCCCCCCTCAAAAAAAAAAGGTTTATCCATGTTACGCTTACATTGACTTTCTTTCTGCAAGTACATAAAATTAAACTACCTATTCCGAACACTAATAATAACTCACTTTGATTAGTACATAGTTTCGGTCTCGCCAGTAGCGTTATGGATCCACATTATTTATGAATATTTATTTACATGCAGACTTATCTATTTATTATATATAAATACTAGCGACCCGCCCCGGCTTCGCACGGGTGCAGTGAAAAAATGGTTATGGTGGGTTATCCCTAAGAGATAGACATATACCATCGCGGACTTTTTTGTGGATTTTTGTAAGTTGTACAATACTGTAGTACATTATTTTGGTCTATCTCGTAGGGTTCAGCGAGCGTTTGCAATATAAGCGCAAAAAAACGTGCTTATTTACGACATCACATTAGAAACCTTTAAATTTATCAGTGTTTCTCTACTATATTATGCATTTATTATACATACAAACCTTCCTTAAGAATCACTCTATCTATTAAAAATAACCGCGTCAAAATCCGTTGCGTAGTTTTAAAGATCTAAGCATACATACGGACATACAGCGAAAGCGACTTTGTTTTATACTATGTATTGATTGATATATATTTTAGTCTTTACCCACGTCCGTAAGCCACTATGGGCTGAAAACCAGCGCTGGGTGTTTCACATCCTGCACATGCTGACGTGGTGACCCTTTAGGCTTGGGCACGCTTAACGCAATTATTTTATAGTAACTTGTATCGTAATATTAATCGTGTATATTGTGTTATATTAATAAGTTCATTATTATAATTATAAATTAATTAAAAGGTGATTTGTATTATACAATAGTTATATATTTATTACATCAACAAACACAGCCTCGTCAATCGGCAACGTGCACATTTAATAAAGCGTTATTTTTGAAAATCAAAACAAAACAATAGACATCCGGGAGGAAGTTAAGCCAGAGTCACCAGAACCCGGATACCAGGTACACAGGTTGTTTCAAACTGTTCCAGTGACTGTACTAGGCTCGTCCAAACAAAATTAAATTGGCGCGCCATTTCGCACAAACAAGCACAGAATCGAAACCAATTATCGTTTTCCAGTCGGAATATCGAAAGTTTGTAGCAGGTGCGCTTAACGTACAGCCCCAGGTGATAAGCAGACGCGTAAGTCGTTACACGTTACATTGTCATGAAACACTACTATCATGACGTGTCACAGGGTCATCGTGATATCGTCTTCTAATGTCATGACGTTGTAATGCTTTATGATCACTACCTCTTTTTTTTTTTTTTTTTTTTTTTTTTTTTTTTGTTCCCCTGAGGAAAATGCATTAAATTGCATACCCCGGCTGTGGCGAGCCGGGGTTATGTGGGGCTCTCCTCCCCAGAAGGGGGAGGCCTACCCACTAAAAACCTCAGGGATGGCCTTCCTCAGGCATGTAGGGAGCCCCCGGGAACACAGCGGCCACTTCCAGGAACCCCCAGCCTCCGCTCCCCTCTCTAGAGGGGAGCCCTCCTCGGGGGAAGCTACCACCTCCCCCGGTCCCCTCCACCGACGACGCCCCCCGGCCACGGAAGGGGCGTGGTCCATCCCGGGTCGCCGTAGCGGTCGCGACTTCCTCGCGCCCGCCGGCGACCCGCGGCGGCGCCGCAGCTGTGCTACCGAGCCCGGCGCCGCCTCCTTCGAGCGGGATCGGCCATCTCCCGACCCCGCTCGGCGGCCTCCTTCTGGAGCATTACTGCTTCACAGAAGGAGGCCACAGCCCTCCAACCTCCCTCGTCCGCCAGCATTGCCGCAATCAATGCCGGCGGAGACAGATCTCGCCCGATCTCTGCGACCAAGACTCGGCGCTCGGAGGCCCACGCGGGGCACTCCGCCAGCGTGTGCTGGGCCGAGTCGAGGTCGGATGCGCAGTGGTGACAATGTGTCGATCCCTCCCGTCCTATTCGACACAGATACTCACCGAAGCAGCCGTGCCCGGTGAGTATCTGAGTCAATCGGTAGGTGACCTCCTCCTTCCCGTTGAGCCAAGCTTCGAGGTGCGGGAGTACGGCACCGACGGCCCGCTGGCGCGCGCAGATCCGTAATTCGAGCTGCGCACGCCAGGCCGCCACAATCCGTCGGTGCCACTCCCGCTTAGGCACTTCGTGCGCGGGTTCCAGGGCGCTCCCCCCATCGCCCCCCCGTCGACACGCCGCGACGCATACGTCGCCGCGTACATGTCGGCCAGGATGTCGAATGGGGGGGAGCGTCCCAGAACTGTCGCCGCCTCGTACGAGATTGTACGGTAGCCTCGTACGATCCGTATGGCCATTATCCGCTGCAGGCTCCGTAGCAGAGCTCTGCAGCGGGGGGACCTCGCGCAGTCTTGCGACCACACGGGAGCCCCATACATGGCCACGGATCGCACGACGCCCTCGTACAGGCGGCGGACTCCATCCCTCGGTCCCCCGAGATTGGGCAGCAGGCGATGCAATGCGCCCGCCACCCTTTTGGCTCGGGGGACCAACCGCACGAAATGCTCCTCGAAGCTCCAGCGGCGGTCCAGGGTGAGGCCCAGGTACTTTATGTACGGCCCCACCGGGACCACCGCGTCACCCACCCGGATCCGGCAACTGGGTGGTTCCCGGCGCCTCGGAAGGCCGTGGAACCATAGCGCCTCGGTTTTGTGAGGCGCTATTTGTAAACCCAGCTGGCGGATCGCCCGCACGACACATGCCACCCCAAGCTCGGCAAGCCTGAGCACCGGCTCGAAGTCGGCCCCAGTCGTCACGACGAGAGTGTCGTCAGCGTAGCAGACGACACTCACGCCGCGAGGAAGGCTGGTGCGAAGGACCGCGTCGTATGCGAGGTTCCATAGCAGGGGTCCCAACACCGACCCCTGCGGAACGCCGCATTCGACCCTCCTCGACGTTTCCATCCCGTCCCGTCCCATCACGCCGATCGTCCTGTCGCGCAGATAGTCCCCGACCACGGCCCGCAGGTAGGGAGGCAGCTCGTGGTATACGAGCGCCTCCCTAATGGCCTGCCAGGGGAGGGTACCGAAGGCGTTGACGATGTCTAACGACACCGCCAATGCCACCCCCCCCGATCGGACTGCGGACTCCGACAGGGAACGAACACGCTGGACAGCGTCCAGCGTTGATCGTCCCCGCCGGAATCCAAATTGGCAGTCCGATAGGTCGGGACCCGCGCGCGACAGGTGCTCGCTGATACGAGCGGAGATAACCCTCTCGAAGAGTTTCCCCGCCTCGTTCAGCAAGCAGATCGGACGAAACGAAGATGGAACGTCGCCGGTCCTTCCTGCACCAACCTGGCCGACTTCCAGTCGACGGGAAACACACCCTCGCGGAGACAGCTCGTGAAGAGCTGCCTCACCGTGCTCCCGAACGCCCTGAGCGCCAGCGCTAGCACCTTTCCCGGGACCCCGTCCGGTCCCGGGGCAGTGTTGCGCGCAGAGAGCCGCGGAACGGCCCCGGCGAGCTCGCTCTCCGTCACCCGGAGGTCGTCCGACCAAGGGCCGGGCGACGGGGCGGCGGGGGGACTGTCCTGGACCCTCGGGAAGAGCGTATCCACCGCTCTTCCCACGACGAGAGGGTCCAGGGTCTCCGTCAGCGGAGGGACCCACGGTCGGAGCCTGCCCAGTACCATCCGGTACGGGCGCCCCCATGGGTCCCTCTCCAGTCCCCCCAGCAGCTCGCGCCAGGACCGCGCCTTGGCGTCGGCGATGGCGACGCCGAGCGCCTTGACCGCGGCTCCGTACGCGCTTCTGGCGCTCAGGACTTCGTCGACTGAGGCTTGCCGTCTTCGACGGGCCCTGAGGTACTGGCGGCGCGCGGCTACTACAACAACCCGTAGCCGCGCGATCTCCTCGTTCCACCAGTACGCAGAGCGCCGCCGGGGCGGCCTGACTCGGGGCATGGAGACGTCGCAGATCGACGTCATCGTGCCCCGGAGCCAGGCAGCCCGCGCATGCACATCGAGGTCGGGCGAAATCCGTGCCTCCTCCGCCCAGTCCGCGACGTGGGCAGCGGCTAGGGCCGCATCCCGGTCCAGCCGCTTGATGGACCAACGTCGCGGACGGCTGTCCTCCTGGAGTGTGCGGGAAGGGCGGCGGTGGGCCACCGACACGTCGAACACGATGTGCCGGTGGTCGGAGAGTGTAACCACCTCCGCCGCTACCCTCCAACCTGACACCATGCGGTGCGCAGAGGGAGTCGCCCATGACAGGTCGACGATCGACTCCCCCTGCCACCGCACGCAGGTGCTGACCGACCCCCGGTTTAACAGCCGGAGGTCCAGTCCCGCCGCCCACTCCAGGAGTGTCTCCCCTCTTACGTCGTCCCGGGTGTCGCCCCACTCTCGCGAGTGGGCGTTGAAATCACCCAGGACGAAGACTGGACGGGGAGCGCAACAGCGAACGCAGTTCGCTACCCCGTCCAGAAACGCCTCGAATGCGGCGAGGCCGCAGTTCGGGGAGATATAACAGCCTATCGTGGCCGTGGACCCCCATTCCACGGCCACGTAACCCGGCCCCGTAGCGAGCAGGGTGCAGTGCGGTCGGTCGGCCGCCCAATAAATGGCGACCAAGCCCTGGTCGTCCCCAAACCACCTTGGGTGGTTCGGGACAGAGTAGGGCTCTGCAACGACCGCCAGAGCAACCTCACCCTCCGCGACCGCTTGGATCAAAAGATCCTGCGCCGCGCGGCAGTGATTGAGGTTGCCCTGGAGCACCCTGCACCCTGTGCTTTGGACGTCCATATTAAGATTGGACGTCCATCGCTACGCTCGCCCCCGGGCCGGGGCGGGAGGTTGGGTGACCCCCCCCTTCCTTTTGGGTGGGCAGCACCTCCTGCTGCCCACCCGGTGGCCTGCCGGCCTGCCCAGGTCCTTGCAGACCGGGCAGGAGGGAGCACTCGCGGTGCAGAGACGGGCAATATGCCCCGGCTCTCCACACCGGTAGCACAGAGTGCTCCGGTCCACCTGGCGGTTAGGGCAATTTACCCTAACGTGCCCCCTCTCGAGGCACCCGAAACACTGTTGAGATGATCACTACCTCTTATGAAAATTCGGTAAATCAATTATGTTTTTCTAGTCGGAATTTCGAAAGTTTGGAGCAGGACTCTATAAGGTATAAGGTAAAACGGGCTGGTTTCCGCAACTCGACGTCTAAGCGTCTATTTTGCGTGTGTGGGAATAATGTTGTTATTCTCGCCAGCTTAGCTCGTCCAGAAATTTCAATAGGTTTTTTAACTTACCGAAAACATCCGGCAGTGAGCTCGGCTGTCCGAGATGTCTTACCCGGTAGTCCACGACACCTGGACACTCCATGATCACATTTGCAGCCATTTCTTCTGCCTCCATGCATGCTCTGCACATGGGGCTGTCAGTGAAACCTAGGTTGAAGAGGTGTTTGTTAAAAGGTCCGTAGCCAGTTATTGCCGCGGTTATCTGATTGAGTTGCTTCCTGTTTAGTTTAAGGATGTTCTTTGACAGTTTTGTGTTTATTTCTGGTAATGAAGCCTTTGTTTGCTTGCAGTCTTCAGTGTTTCTCCAGGTCTCGCTATGGAGCTGCTTAGTTTTGTTTCTTATTTGGTTTTTAAGCCATTGTTTGGGGAGAGGCACTATTGGTTCTGGTCCGTAGACCTTCATTCCTGATCCTCTTCGAGCTAACTCGTCCGCTTTGTCGTTGCCGCACGAGTTGCTGTGACCTTTTATCCATTGTAGGGTAATGAGGTTATCCCTCCCTGCCATCATCAAGACGTGGTGACATTCGTGGATTAATGTAGAGGAGCATTGGTTGTTTGACAGTGATTGTAATACAGATTTACTGTCCGTTAGGATTCTTGAGCAGGACTCTAATGTCATCGTGATATCGTCTTCTAATTTCATGAAGTTGTAATGCTTTTTGATCACTATCTTCCAAGAAAAAATCGGTAAAACCATTAACGTTTTCTAATCGGAATATCGAAAGTTATAGTACGTGTACATAACGTACAGCTAGATTATAAACAAATGCAGAAGTAGAGACGCGTTACATTGTAATAAAACATCACATCATTATCATAACGTATCACACCAGCATCATGATATGGCCTTAATGCCATAACCAATTATCGTTTTCTAGTCGGAATATCAGAAGTTTGTAGCAGGTACGCATAACACACAGTCCCATGTAATATGTATAGCAGATGCAGAAGTACGAGTAGAAACGTGTTACATAATCATGGAACGTCACTCCATTATCATGACGTGTCACAGCGTAAATATGATATAGTCGTCTAATTCTCATGACCAGGGGCACGATTCTCATGCAATAGAAAAAAGTTCACATTCGTAAAAAAGTTCGAAGTTCGAATTTTTTTCGAATGTAACACAGTTAGTCTATTCTCAGAAGTTCACAATCGAACTAGTTCGCATGAACGTCATTCGAACAAAACGAGTGATACGGACCAGTAGAAGTGGACATTCGAATACGAATTTAAATCAAAGTTTGATTGGATAAACTTTTTGTTTATGTTGATTTGACTTTACATAGGAAATGGACGAATTTATTGTAGATTTTATTTATAATTTAGTTCAAGAGTTAGAGGCAGCGAATGCAGAACCGCCTCGACGAAGTGTTTCAGCAAATGTAGGTCCATTTGATTTGAGCAATGCAGAGTTATTAAACATTTTCGATTACCTTTTATTCGAACCTTATATTAGAACTCATCCAAATGTTTCAGCCAGTGATTCAACAGCGATCACGCATTGACTTATTAAAAACAAAGGTAGGCAAAAAAATTAAAAATTATTTATTTCAGATATTTTCTATATATAATATATATATATATATGTAGATGTAGTATAATTTCTCGTTTGAAAGTTGTTTACTAAAAAACTTAGAGTTTTAAAATTCAAGTGTCATATTAATAAAATAATATATTTTTAAAAGTAATATTTACGTATAAAATCTATTAGTAGATGAAGCAGTAACAGCGTTTTTATAAACGCTTAATAATTACGTAATTTATTATTTAATCTATACCCGACGTACTATTTCGAATAGTAATTGTTCTATGGGTGCTCAGAATACGAGATAAACGAAACATTCGAACTTTTCAGTAGAGCGGAGGAATTCGTATACGAATTTTAATATGGAAAAAATTCGATTGCATGAGAATCAGCTTCCTGGCCTTTTTTGAGGACACTTTCGATTTGTTCGAAATATGTTCGCCTAGGTCTTCCTCGTTCCGTATCTCCACTCACTCCAGCTTCATAAATCATTTTGGTCAGTCTACTTTCATCCATCCGTTCCACATGCCCAAACCACCCAAGCATCCCTTTCTCTATTCTTGTCACGATATCCTCTTTCAAACCACATTTCTTTCTAATCACTTCATTATACAATCTGTCACTCAGTTTTACTCCTGCCATACTCCGCAAAGCTCTCATTTCTACTGCATTTATTCTGTTTTCATGTCGTTTCTCCCATACCCAACTTTCACTTCCGTACATTAATGTTGGGACCAGCACGCCCTCATGCACTGCTAGTCGCGCCTTTTCTGATATTTTCTGACTATTCAGAAACGTATGCATGGCCCCATTCACCATGTTACCAGCTTTCACTCGCTTCTCTATATCATTATCACACCTTCCATCCCTTGTAAACATAGGTACATCCCAAATATACAAACTCTTCTACTTGTTCTACTTTTTCTCCTTCTATCATAATGTCACACAATGTCATATTTACATCTCTTTCAAACACCAATACCTTGGTCTTACTTACGTTCACTTTCATTCCTTTATCATGTAAAGCGTCATTTATAACAGTTACCATCTCCTGCAACTCACTGGCCGATGATGCCAATATTACTTGGTCATCAGCGTATAGTAGGCATTTGACAAGTAACTCATTCATGCGTAAACCACATTCACTCTCTTTCAAATTTGACAGGCACTGATCCATGAATAGGTTAAACAGCCATGGATATACTACACATCCTTGCCGAAGTACCCGCAATCGTCGAGCATGTATGAGGAATGTCATGAAAGTAGATGAAGCGAAAGAGATATGTAAAGACCGTAGCAAGTGTAAAGACGTAATCTCTGCTCTGCCCGTGGGAAAAAGGCGTGAGTGTATGTATGTATGTAATTCTCATGACGTCATAATATTATTGATTAATACCTCTTGTTAAAACGTCGTCAGAACTCAGCTTTCTGTGAAACATTTTCTACTAATGTTCTTTCTAGAACGATTAATTTTATAACTGAATGTTTTAGAATCATTACTTTGATATCAGAGACAAATGTCGTTAATTGATACAGCAGTTCTTATTTAATGTCCTCTTTTTCCTTACTTTAGCACCTATGGTGATGTTTTACTTTACTTAATCTGTTCAACGGGGTTCATAAAAAAAATCATCAGATGAAACCATCTTCAATTTATGTTGTTGTACAAAACAGTTTTATATTATTTTAAATATTTCCAATAACTTTATCAGCAATTGATCCAACATACCTTGATATTAAAATAATTTTAAGAATGTTGTGCGAAGCCTTGCACTTTATTTTATCACTACATATTCGTAGTATAAAACAAGGTCACTTTCTCTGTTTTTTTTTATATATACCACGATGGTGGCAAACAGGCCTACGGCCCGCCCGATGGTAAGCGGTTACCGTAGCCTATGGACACTTGCAACACCAGGGGTGTCACTCGTGCGTTGCCGACCCTTCCAAAACTTATTCACTCCCCTTTTGAAGAACCCCATACTGTAGCCCTTCGGGAAAACCTCGGCAGGGAGCCCATTCCACAAACGAAGTGTACGCTGCAGGAAATTCCTCTGGAACCGCACTGTACGGGACCATTTAGGCTCCAGTGTGTGGGCATGAACTCCCTATCGATGGCGAGCGGTGCGATGATAGAAAGTGACCGTTTGAGAATTGATCATGTCGAACAATTCTCCTTATATCCCTATGTATGCTAAAATCTTTAAAACTACGCAACGGATTTTGATGCGTATTTTTTAATAGATAGAGTAGTTGAAGAGGAAGGTTTATATGTATAATAACATAACATACATACAACAATAACATAAGCACCCCACGTGTTTTGTTCAATAACATCAATTTTTCAATTGATTACTACAGTTTTATTTTTTCGCTATAATTTTTTATATTCAACGTTCACAGTTTTTCTGAAGTGTATTTACACATAGTATCAGCATTGCACACGTGCGAAGCCGGGGCGGATATCGCTAGTAATAGATAAAGAATTTCCTGATTTTTCATATTACTTTTGAAATTTTATTCAAATATTATGTATAGATTAAAATATTCATAAATAGTTTTATTTTTTTATACTACAACGGTAGCAAAAAGGCTTACGGCCTGCCTGACGCTTGCAACACTAGGGGCATCACAAACGCTTTGCCGACCTTTTTAAAAACCTATTTACTCCCTTTTTGAAGAACCCCATACTGTAATCCCCCGGGAAAGCCTAAGCAGGGAGCTCGTTCCACAATCGGAGTGTGCGCGGAGGGAAATTTCGTTGAAACCGCACTGTGCGTGACCATTTAGGCTCCAGCATGTGAGGATGAACACCCTGCCGATGGCGAGCGGTGCGATGGTAGAATGTGGACGTGGGCATCATGTCGAACAATTCTTTGGAACACAACCCGTTGTATAAGCGATAGAACACACACAAAGAGGCACAGTCTCTTCTCAGACTTAAGGGCTCAATACCGCATGTGAGTATGGGATCGTCAACGATACGCTCCGCGCGTCTTTGGACCGAATCAAAAGAATCAAGTTGGTATCGAGGTGCTCCCGCCCACAGGTGACAGCAGTACTCCATATGGGGCCTGACTTGCGATTTGTATAATAGCAGTCGTTGCCTCGGAAGGAAGTACCGCTTAGCTCTGTTAAGCACACCTAGTTTTTTAGAAGCCAACTTGACCTTGTCATCTAAGTGACTTCGGAATTGGACGTCACTGGAGATGTTGACACCGAGGATCCCAATACTCTTCGAGATGTTCAAAGTTGTGTTCTTAAATAGAGAAATTAATTAATGAAAGTTCAAAAAAATAATAAATACTAAACAAAATAATTATTAACAAATAAAACTAACATTTATGTACTTAAGTATAAGGTTCACGTGCGAGTGTTATTTTGCTAACACTTCTCATGCCATGCCACTTCACATAGGCAAATAATAAATGTGGGATAAACGATACAACGTCGTTGGGACCACTATGTATTAAGGAAGTCACACACGCGTAAGTCACTTTTTTTAGACTTTCAACTATAGAGTAAATGGTTGACGTGTTACGTTAGCGTTATATTTGGGATTTCAAAAGACTTTAACAATGGAAATATATTTGTCACACGATTAGATACAGTGAAAGAATACAATAGGATTAAATTAGGTTTTTAGATATTATCGCGGAAGCAAGTTCGCACGCGGAGTATTTGGGTAGACTGACTCGCTCGAGCTAGTCTAGAACCTTATAAAGGCTAATTAGTGCTGAGTTAACATATAAGGGCTATTTTCGAAAAAAGGAACA
This sequence comes from Scirpophaga incertulas, assembly GCA_036419045.1. Lineage (NCBI taxonomy): Eukaryota > Metazoa > Arthropoda > Insecta > Lepidoptera > Crambidae > Scirpophaga > Scirpophaga incertulas. The sequence goes on from JAYEAL010000208.1 coordinate 169,132, forward strand.
ATCCCCAGACGTAACAGTACGTGCACTTTTAATATCATAATGTTACGCCGGTGGCTTAGTAAAACTTCAAAAGTGATTTTCTGTGACTTAGAAACGTTTTCAGCAGGCTGAAACGTCGTTTCAGACCGTTTACGACCAAGTTACAGTAGTGTTCAGGCGCCTGAAACATGTTTTCAGTACGTTTCAGGCTACCCTCTATCCAATGCCGCAATAACCTGAAAACCCGTTTTCAGGCGTTTTCAGGACCCCTTATGAGCCATTAAGCCTACTTCAGTAAAAGGACATAAATTTTCAATAGGAGTGAAAGAGATAGCAATAGTAGAAAGAGACAGAGATAGTTAGAACATTCGAGAAGTATTAGAATGAGAAAACATCATTAGAAAGAGATAGACAAACACAGAATATTCGAGAAAGATAGTACGGGAATATTCGAGTATTGTGTATCGAGAATATTCGAGTATCGAGACAGTTATACTCGAAACGTCTCGAACGCGCGACGTATTGGACTACACATTCGAGTGTGTCCGCGAATGTTCTGGCAAGAGTGGCAAGTATCTTAGGGGACTATATAAGGCTGTGTCCGGCCGCCGGGAAGAGTATTGTTTTGCGATACAGTGCGAAAACATCTAAGTGATATTGGAGAACTAAGAAGCGACTTTCAGTGCTTTCAGTGAAGTTAGTGAAGTTAGTGTACTAATTAATAAAAGTTCAGTGTTTTGGTAGACCGCCGTTTAATTTACTGACCCCAGCTCGTAACAATAATATTTATAGACAATTTAGTTGACCTCCTGTAACTTAAATCAAGATCTCTGAAGTCACCCGCGGCGTATAAATCATGATTGGCTCGCTGGCCTAGTCATTAGTGGACCGCGACTGCGAGATTGAATCGTAACTGTTCTGTACTCCACCTCCTTTCGCTACACTTGTCTGATCTAGGCTACTCTCTAAAAAATGAAAACTAACTAACATAGATTCTTCTAGTTGACCTAAAATTAAACGAATCCATATTGATAATAATAAAAATAAATTAGTAGTTAAATCAAAACGTGGGCCTGTGATTGAACTGAACATGAAGAGTATTAATTCTAATTAGCACGATCGTCGTTTCAACTAATGTTACGTATTTACGTTTGATTCAAACATTTCTAATAATAAACACGTGCAAATAAATATTTTGAATCAATTGTTTGCAAAATGACAAAATGATTACGTCTAATAATAGTTTCCACAACCCTTATTGTTAAGTTGACCACTTGGACATGATTGTTTTAACTATGGTATGTGTTAAATCAATTTAAATCATATTTTGTGTTAATATTGACCAAGCTATTACAAAGGATATTGTTTTTTGCTGATTCCGCGCAGTTCATGATGACGCGCAGCTCGGTGACTCACCAGCAGCCGCTGAGTCACCGAGCGGGCAACAAATCCTGAAGATGTCTCGCTGAGGGACGAAACACGTGTCGACCTTGTCTGCTTGTTGGACAAGTCATCATGAACTGCGCGGAATCAGCAAAAAACAATATCCTTGTAATACAATGGACTTCCGCAAAATAACACCTGCTACAATAGAGTATTGACCAAGCTTTTAGTTGGGCTAACTAGGTGGATTACAGGCCCAGCGTTGATTGCGGCAATGCTGGCGGATGAGAAAGGTTGGAGGGCTGTGGCCTCCTTCTGTGAAGCGGTGATGCTCCAGAAGGAGGCCGAGCGGGATCGGGAGATGGCCGATCCCGCTCGAAGAAGGCGGCCTCGGGCCAGATAGCCTGGCCTGAGGCGCCGCCACGGGTCCCTGGCGGGCGCGACGCAATTCGCGCCCGTGGAGGCGACCCGGGAGGGACCTCACCCCCGGATGGCCGGGGGGTGACGTCGTAGGAGGTTGGAGGGGAGGAGGTGGCAAGATCCCTCCTCCCCGAAAAGGGCCCTCCTAGCGCACCCAGGGGAGCAAAGGCCGGGGTCCTCAGATGCGACACTCGATCCTGAGGGCCCCCTACAACGCCTGAGGATGGCCATCGCTGAGGTTTGTAGTGGGTAGGCCTCCCCCTTCTGGAAGTAGAGCCCACATAACCACCGGCTCTCCGCAGCCGGGGTATGCAATTCAATGCATTTTCCTCAGCGGAACAAAAAAAAAAGGTGAATTATATAGAATAATTATTTTTCATGTTAATATTGAACAAGTTCCTTGTATTAGATGAATTTGTTAGATCAGGCATTTTTCGTATTAATATTAAGTAAGACTTTAATTGCCTTAGCTAAGTAACAATAGTAAGAATAATTAATTTAATCTTATTGGAAGTATCTAACGTCTTGTTAGGATAGTTTCTTAGTGAAATGCAAAAGGGATACTGAACTGAGAACCTTCAGTCGTAAAATTTGCAGAAATGTACCGTTAACTTATTTGCTTGAGACTGAATCTAGATTAACTCGCTGGCCAAAACATTAATCTGATATCATCATAAAGGCGCTATCAGATGCGATTGAGGGCTGTTCTGCAATCAACCTCCACTGGTAACAATCACCCATGTTTTTGTGATATAGACAAGTGTTTTTCAATCTGTGGGTCGAAACCCAGGGGTCAGGGGGAGTGTCTTGAAGTTTTAGTATTTACTATTTATAATTATTTTCGTACGGACAACAGTATATTTATATTGCGATTGACATTAAGACGATTTTACATTGCCACTCGTAATCTCTGTTTTCGTAGTACAAATGTAAAGATTGATATGTTGATTGATACAAGTGTTTTTCAAACTGTGGGTCGAGACCCCTTTAGGAGTCGCAAAGTTATCTAAAAGGGATCCAAAGGGAGTGTCTTGAAGTTTAGTATTTTTTATTTATCACTAGCGGACCCGACAGACTTCGTCCTGTCAAATTTGAATTTGAAAAAGAATTGTAAAGTGGCAATATACCGCATAGCCAACCAAATTCCAAAAAATAGGTTCAAATGAACTATTATGACTATTCGATTTTGGAACGTGACATTAAATCCTCCAACTATGTATTCTGTGCTCCAACGCAACGCACACACGCACACTGTTTGATAGATATGATTGAATTTCAATTTTATATAGCTTTGATAAAGCACAAATTGACTCAGATGTTTAGGAACACACCTATATTTGCGTAGACAACAGTGAGTGCTTGCAATATAAACTTTAAACAATAACAATGAAGCTCAAATTGACTGTCCGTTTTAGTTAGAAAACGTTGTATGGGGAAAAGGGGGCTGTTTTTAGGATTTTTCCGATAATTATTCGAATTTTTCTCGCAGTAGAAACCATCCTTGAACTTCAACGAACATTTTAAAAAAGAATTGGCTGAAATTGGTCCAGAGGTTGTTGAGTCATGCGCTTTTATATATAAGATTAGTTATAGTATCATAGACCATGGGTCGGGATCCCCTAGGGGCTCACAAAACTGTCATTAGGGGTCCAGAGGGAATGTCTTGAAGTTTTAGTATTTTTTTTTATCTTTACTTTTATACAGACAACAGCATGTCCACATTGATATTGACTTAGGGACAGTTTTTTTTCTCACCCATAATCGCGCGGTTTTCATAGTACAAATGTAAAGATTGACTTGTTGACATTGGGGAAAAGGGTAGCTCTGCGTCCTGGCGGCAAGACATTACACACTCTTCATTGATCTACTGTTGTCACAAAAAATGTCACATGGGAGATGTTGTAACAGGAGCACCGTTATACGTAGATCGATTTTTGTATTTTATGTTTTTAAAAAAAACTTAGAACGTTGTTCCTGACATGACAAGAGTTGTCATATATAGTTTTGATTCGATAATAAAAAAAATTGTAAGAAATGTTTTAATAATATATTAATTACATTTCCTGCAGTCTTATTTGCTGCAAATAGTATAGTCGGAGGCTCACACGTTTCCGGTGACAAGGTAAAGTGAAAAAGCGAGTACAATAGGCTGAGAGATAGAAATGGTGCCCAATCCTTGTTAGTCGAATCACAAAGAACAATGTTTTTATTATATAATATTTGCGTATGGAACTAAAACGCAGTTTCATATCTAAAGAGCCACATATGGCAGGTGAACTGCAGGTTGCCGACCCCTTTTTTTTTCCTGAGGAAAATGCCTTAAATTGCTTTTTTTTTTTTTTTTTTTTTTTTTTTTTTTTTTTTTTTTTTTTTTTTTTTGTTCCCCTGAGGAAAAAGCATTAAATTGCATACCCCGGCTGTGGCGAGCCGGCGGTTATGTGGGGCTCTCCTCCCCAGAAGGGGGAGGCCTACCCACTAAAAACCTCAGGGATGGCCTTCCTCAGGCATGTAGGGAGCCCCCGGGAACATCAAGCTACTTCCGGGTACCCCCAGCCTCCGCTCCCCTGCCTAGAGTCTCCTCCACCGACGACGCCCCCCGGCCACGGAAGGGGCGTGGTCCATCCCGGGTCGTCGTAGCAGTCGCGACTTCCTCGCTCCCGCCAGCGACCCGCGGCGGCGCCGCAGCTGTGCTACCGAGCCCGGCGCCGCCTTCTTCGAGCGGGATCGGCCATCTCCCGACCCCGCTCGGCGAGGTTGCCGACCCCTAGGTAGGAGAAGGCGAAGGTGCTCGCCTAATGACCCTACCGGGAGGCTGCGTGCGCGGCTGGCTATCGCGTACGCCGTGGTGATGTCTCTCTGTCTGGGGGACTGTCCAAGTGCTCTCGGACAGTCCCTCCCTTGGCGTTGGCTCACCAGATCTAGGTCAAGCCGGCCCCGAAGCACATGGCGGTAGAATCGCGAAAGCGCACCCCGCCATGTGCTCTGTATGGGCCTAGGGAACACTGGGGGGTTTTAGTGGGTAGGACGGTCCTCTCAGACCGGAGAGCCCCACACACGGCCGCTCCTTGCCAGCGCGGTGTCACAGTGCATAAGGAGCATTTCCCCTCAAAAAAAAAGTTGACGACAACTGCACTAGACTAAATCTGGATTAGTTCTTATTAAGATTAAAATTACGAATCTAATAAGATAAGAATCTTTAATAGTTAATCACCACCATAGAGAACTGCATGGGTTTCGTGAAAACGATCAAATGATATGTACGCTCTCGATATAGGGATTAACAAAAAAAGAATTAACGGAACATAGACGCAGTTCCCAAGACAATTGTACTTCCGCTCAGGAACCCACCCAGATTCGCTAACAACTTTTCTGATAACCAGATCGGATATCTTAATGGGAAATTGAATACAACACGGACCCGTATCTATTAACTTGTAAACTCGTTTGCACTCAAGTACACTCTGGAGATATGGTGATTAAACTTATAATTCTAATCACCGGGATACAAAGTAATTGAATAAAACTTAAAACTCTCTCTTTGCAACTTTGCATTATCTAAAATTAAGGTATTAAAGTGTATTTAAGTTTGTCGTTTGTTTTGCATTTTCTTTAATACTTGTGGTTAATAGCATTAATTTATGCTGTTTTTTTTAATATTTGTTAAAGAATTATTTTCGTAGACAGTTTCCGAACATAGGTAGAGTACTTTGTTTTTGCTTTCCTTTACGTAACCGTATATAAGATCATGTAAGTCCTTAAATTTAATATTTCTTTGACGTCATAAGGTCTTTACATAAAGGCCTATGTTTAATATCGGATTCAGTATAAAACGGCATAAAATTTACCACAAAACAGTTTTAACTCATTTGTAAAAAGCTTGAAATAGCTTCCGACAATTTAATTGCAACATAAGCTCACTGACTCAACAAAGAAATATAACGAACAGTACATATTTGCAGTTATGAGATATTTTGATTTACTATTATATTCTATATACCTGTACTATTTATATTTTGAACTACGCTCTGCTACCGTTTTTTTTTTTTTGAGGGGGGGAAATGCGATCTTGTGCACCGCGCTGGCAAGACTCGGCCGTGTGTGGGGCTCTCCGGTCAAGAGGACCGGCCTACCCACTAAAATCCCCCGAGTTCTCTGGGCCCATACGGGGCACATGTCGGGGTGCGCTCTCGCGATTTGATGTGTCCCGGGGCCGGCTCGACCAAGAGTTGGTCAAGCCACCGCCAAAGGAGGGACTGTCCGAGAACCCCTGGACAGTCCCCCAGATAGAGAGACTTCACCACGGCGTCACGGTAGGGTCACTAGACAGGCAACACAGCGCTTGCGTGTGCCCGCCTTCGCCTACCAATCCGTCTGCGGCGGAGGCGAGCGGCCTCGACGTCCTCCTCCCGCTCCCTCTCCGCGGCCTCCTTCTGCGAGATGACGTTCTCGCAGAAGGAGGCGACAACGCTCTGCTACCAAAAATATTAGAGAAAAAATTATATATATATGCAACGTACTGCGCTCTGTTATCATTGTTTGTTGGACGAAGCCCCCCTTCTTCTTTAAGAGTTGTAAAAAAAATAAGATCGACTATAGGAATTATCCACCGAGTTCTTCTCTTCTCTTCAATATTCTCATTGGCGCAGTTTCGGTACACTCACAATAAATAGGAGTAAAAATGTAAAGGCGCGGGTCACTAATAGGTCGGCCTGTTATCGTCGCGTCAATGCAGCCACCAGGTTTTTGGCGTAAACAGACTCTGTACAATGCATCATCCAAAAAAGTCCTCATACTGGAGTGTCACAATACGCTCCAAGCCATTGCAGATACAAATCGGGTAATCCTGCAGTGGATAAAAGGACACAGCAACTCACTCGGAAACGACGCGGCAGACGAGTTGGCAAAAAGAGGCTCCAACACGAAAGTGTATGGACCAGAACCCCTAATGCCCATTCCACAGGCAGAAGTAAAAGCCTGGCTGCGCAAGAGAACAGATGAACTACACCTAAAAGAATGGACAACTAAGGAGGGGTGCAAGCGAACGAAGGAAGCAGTCCCGGTACCTTCCAAGAAGCTTGCCCGTTCCCTTATCAAACTAAAGAGAGACAAGATCCGAAAGGTCATAGCCACCATAACCGGACATTGCCTTTTAAACAAACACCTGTACACAATAGGTATAACAGACAGCCCCCTGTGCAGAGGGTGCATGGAGGCTGAGGAAACGCCACAGCATGTTCTTATGGAATGTGCAAGTGTGGCCGACCAACGGGAGAAACTTCTCCATTCCCCGGCGTCCCTGCCAGAAGCATGCAGCAGCCCACAGAGGCTGCTAGCGTTCTGGGAGGAACTGGGATGGATGGAGTAGGAAGGAGGCAGGAGCCTTCTATCATACGCACAATGGCCCAATCGTGAGGCTAAGTGCGGTGGAGCCCAGCCAAACTAACTAACTAACTACAATGCATCATCCTTGCGGATTTTTTTGATTTTGATTTTGCATTTGACTCTGATTTGGGTAAAACCGCCAAACCCAGCATAATATCTCCCAGTTGCGAATGTAATACATTCAAATAAATTCACCTCAGTTCATTCCGAAACAACGCAAGCGCTATCAAAAATTGTGTTAAGTTTACGATGCGACGCATCAAGCCTTGTTTGGAACTTGCAAAGCGTATTGTGCGGCCGACACGGGGGTAAAATCACTTTTCACGCCTTTATGGTGTGAAATTCATTTCGTTTATGGGCAGAGCGCGTGCATGCTCGATTGTAATGGTGCTCGGGTGTTCGCTTATATACTGCTACTGCGAAAAAATAGTATGTTTCATAACGGTAGACTTGCAGAATCAATATTCCGACTTTTACTTGAAAGGTAACGAAAATATACTTTTCGGCCTTGATCTACCATAAACTATAGCTTTGGATAAATATTTGACATATAATAAACTGTATTTGGATCGTAGCAAATAGAAAACGAGTGAATCTCAAGGACAAAGTCAGGAACAGTGTGATAAGGGAGCGATGCGGCGTAGTTGAAGATGTAGTGACAAAGATAGAGAAAGGGACGCTTAGATGGTTCGGCCATGTTGAAAGAATGAATGAAGGAAGATTAACGAAAGAGATACACAAGGTAAGAATGATAAGACGAATCGGTGCAGGTCGACCTAGGCGGACATATCTCGATCAAATCGAAGATGTCCTAAAGAAAGGCCGGGTCAAGAGTACTCGCAACCGACGAGCATGCATGAAGACGCTCATGAAAGTGAAGGAAGCAAGAGAAGTGTGCCAGGATCGTAGCAAGTGGAGAGAGGTGGTCTCAGCCCACCCCATTGGGAACAAGGCGTGACATATATGTATGTATGTAAATAGAAAACTGTAATCTCATCCTACCCTCATGGGAAAAACACATAAGTATATTTATATATGTATGTATGAACTTCAGAAATCTTGTCAAATTAATGCCAATTTTAATCAAATTTAGACAACACGACATGGATCAATTATTATAAAAAAAAGTAAGTAAGTAAAATATATAATTGCTATCTACGTACATATGTGATAAAGGGGTCTGTCTCAACATACAGTTCACACTGTTCTTACGACAGACCTCAAATTAACACAGACTAAAATTAATAACACAGACTAAAGACATATTTTCAATTTCGATTCTTCAATAAACCTATAAAGTGCCATCTAGTTATCGACGTTGAAGTTAATAGAGTCAATTTTCCACTTGTATGTCATTGTTGGGATCATTAAAGTTGTTTCCCGAACACATGTCGCTGATCGCCAGTAACTGTTGTACGGTTATTGAGTGTCGCTCTGTGGGTATACAATTACATATTATTACGTATATAATATATTTTATAATAATATATATAAAATAAGATATTTTTACAATGACTATATACTTAATAAATACTTATACGTTTTAATATATAAAATTTATATATTACAAAAATACATTTACAACGTGTCCTAAAATTCAACAATAAGCGGCCCTAGAGCTTACATTGTTTTGGAAATAATTTATTGTAAGCCGAAGTATCTTCCTTATAATACATTCCTGTAATTTCTTTACTTATATTATTCTAGCGGTGCCCACGAATTCGACCGCGTGAAATCGTAATTTTAGATAGCATTTTATATAACCAAATAACATAGATATATGCTGTCGTGGGATATTATTTAAATAATTTTAAGAAGAACATATTCGCTATATATGATTTCTGTGTAGCTTTCACCATTAAGGTTGCATACGCGACGGAAGCTTAAAAAATAGAGTAACTTCTCCCGAAAGCGTAATTAAAAGTATATAACCAGCTCAAGAGTATGAGAAATAATTGTACCAAGTTTCGTTAAATTCCGTCCAGTAGTTCTTGTTTTTATAACGGTTATACAGACAGACAGACAAAAAGTTTAAGACAGATTGCATATTGGGAATCAGTATCGATCCCTTTTTTTTTTTTTTTTTTGTTTCCCTGAGGAAAATGCATTAAATTGCATACCCCGGCTGTGGCGAGCCGGCGGTTATGTGGGGCTCTCCTCCCCAGAAGGGGGAGGCCTACCCACTAAAAACCTCAGGAATGGCCTTCCTCAGGCATGAAGGGAGCCCCCGGGAACTGTGAGTATCGATCCCTAATTCCCCTGATAATTATTTTGGAAATATATTTCATGTACAGAATTGACCTCTCTACAGATTTATTAGAAGTGTAGATTAAATTAATTTATAAAGTGTATCAGTGAATTGTGTACAATTTTTACAACAAAAACATTCACACCACACACCTCTTTTCTTTATATGTATAAGGGATGCTGAAAGCTTAGTCAGCCTACGCAAGTCACTGCGACCTTTGCACATCTATTGTGACATCCTGACCTTCTTGAATTACAGCACTTCCCCATGTCCGACCCGATCATGTAATTCACGATGGCGCTGGAGGAGGAGGTTTTGAACTCACCGGAGAGATAAAGTAGCGCCCTAGCTGCCGGCTTCTGTACTGGTGCAGAGGCTCACATTCACACAGTATATGTATGGGCGCTACTTCCATGCTGCGACAAAATCTCCAAGCGGCGGTATCATTTAGGCCCAAAGTACGTCCAGCGTTGATTGCGGTAATGCTGGCGGATGTAGGAGGTTGGAGGGCTGTGGCATCCTTCTGTGTAGCGGTGATGCTCCAGAAGGAGGCGGCCGCCGCCGCGAGTCCCTGGCGGTCGCGACAAAGCTCGCGCCCACGGAGGCGACCCGAGAGGGACCTCACCCCGGATGGCCGGGGGATGACGTCGTAGGAAGTTGAAGGGCGGGAGGCTGCAAGATCGCTCGCCCCCTCCAGAGAAGCGCTCCCCTAGCGCACCCAGGTAAACGAAGGCGGGGGGTCCTCAGATGCGACACTCGATCCTGAGAGTCCTGAGCCAACGCCTGAGGACAGTCATCGCTTTTTTTCGGCCATCGAGGTTTTTAGTAAGTCTTCCCCCTTCTGGGGAGGAGAGCCCCACATAACCACCGGTTCTCCGCAGTCGGGGTATGCAATTCAATGCAATTTCCTCAGCGGAACAAAAAAAAACCCAAGGTATGTAAGTGTTTGTTAAGATTGTAGTGCCCGCTGAGGGCTCTAGTGAGAATATTTAACTGAGTTCTGCTGAGTTGTAGCACTTTCTTAGTAAATTTCCTACTAGTCTCATAATGTTTGAATTTCCTTAAGAAAGAGACAGAAACTATTTTACCATCTATTCAGGAAATATTATAGTGTCTGTATACTCCGTAGGATGTTGGATAAATGCTTAATAATAAAAGTAAAGCCGAGTTACAAAAATGTACATTTTTGGTCAACCATATATAGACGTGGTAAACGTTGCTTAACTTAGTAACGTACTCACACTCAGTAACTCACATATCGAGTACACACTAAATCGATCGCCAAATCAAGAAATTGTATATCGATACACAACTGCAATATCGTATTCGAAACGCAATAAAATCCATAAATATGAAATTCAGAGCATAAAAGCACTTACAATTGGAAACAAGAGCCGCAAAGAGCCGAAACTCGCTTAGACGCGACCGTTTTAAATCAAGCAGGAAAAATTACTCGGAGCACTTTTGAGTTCGCTCCAAACTTTTCTCTCTGAGGCAGCCTCGCTCCCTCATTATATTGTGTTCACGTTTTGGACTGTAAGCGTGTTCAAGGCATAAACTTAAGCTTATTTTGGAGGAGTGTTCCCGATGAGATAATTTGTCAAGCAAAAAAGATTATTTCCGAAAACATTGGTTGTTATAAAAATCATAATTGTTTTAAATTTTGTTTTCGAATTGTTTTCGAAATTACCTTTACTACATCAAAATATTAAAAGCTTAATTAATACAGACTAATTATCTACATGTCTTATTAAAAGCAGGTAGCAGCACCAGGGCCGGAAAAAAATCTTAAAAATCAATTTAAATAATCAATATCATCGAGGAGTTTATATAATACTAGCGACCCGCCCCGGCTTCGCACGGAAATACGCTACAGAAAAACTGTGAACGTTGACACTATATAGTATAAAACAAAGTCGCTTTCCCATGGGATTTTGATGCGGTATTTTTAATAAATAAAGTGATTGAAGAGGTATTTAATAGATTTTATTATACATATAAACCTTCCTCTACAATCACTCTATCTATAAAGTATGTCAGTTATGTAGTTTTAAATATTTATATAATACTTTATTGTACAACATAGATTGGAAAATTATAGTTATTTATAGTGTGACTTATCTCTGAAAGCGATCTCTTCCAGCCAACCCAAGTAGTGGTGCGAGACGTTAAAATTGCAGGGGTAATTAAGTGTTTAAAACCTATTCAAATGTACACATCATTAAGCATATATATACATACATACTTTCACATAAATAAATATATATACACACACATATATATACATACATACAAACATATATATACACATATATATAATAATTATATGATATACTACAATTAATTAGACAGATAATACTCTTTCAGAAGACGTTTGAAAGATGTAAGGGATGGTCTCTCACGAATGGAAGCGGGCAAACTATTCCACAGCTTGGCAGCACGGACGGAAAAGGATTTTTGAAAAAATACTAATAAATAATATAGGAATTTCAAGGAAATTTTTAGTAACACAGGATCGCTTGGGGCGGGAACTTTCGGCACAAAATTTAAAACGGGTTCGAAGGTATGTTGTAAACTGGGGATAGTGGAGAATTTTGTACACAATGAAAAGGATGTGTAGATTTCTACGTAAGCGAATAGGTAGCCACCCTAACTGCTTACGATAATCAGACACGTGGTCAAATTTACGCAGACTGAATATAAAGCGAATGGCTAAATTTCGAAAGCGCTCTAGCCTATTAAGTAGCTCTTCGGTTGCATCTAAGTAACAGACATCAGCGTGGTCGAGAATAGGAAGTAAAAGGGACTGAGCGAGCATAACTTTAGTTTTGAACGGTAGGAAATATTGTAAGCGCTTGAGCGAGTGATATGAAAAATGCAAACGTTGACTCACATTATTAATATGAGCCGACCAAGACAGATTACCCTCAATAATCAACCCCAAATTCTTACATTTATTGGAAAAAGGTATCTTAGTCCCATTGAATAATATTTTAGGAAGCACCTTCAAATCAAACTTTTTAATCATACGGTTGCTGGCCAAGATAATTGCTTGTGACTTTATAGGGTTTACGAGTAGTCCAAAAGAATCCGCCCAGTTCTTAATAGAAAAAAGATCTTCATTGATCTTTCGGATTGTGCAGCAGAGGTCAGACATATTTGCGTGGTAAATTTGCAAATCATCTGCATACAGATGAAAGGGAGTAGAAATGGTTTTAATCAACTGGTTAATAAAGATGGAAAAAGTAAAGGGGATAACACACCGCCTTGAGGCACACCAGCAGTAATATGAGACCATTTAGAATAAGTGTCATCAACTTTATACACTGCTGACGGCCTGTAAGATAGTTAGAGAACCAACCAAGAAACATATTTAAGCATACATAGGAATATAGAGACAGAGAAAGACTTTATTTACGACTTTATTTTATATTATGTTTGTATATCTTTATGTTTGTATATATAGTAATTATTAAAAAAGTTAAACAATAATTGTTTTTCAAAATCAACTTTGTTCAGATAAGTTTACGACTCTCTTATTAACATCGGCCAATGCTCTTAATAATGCAATCTCAACTTTATAGAAAACATAAAATAAGGTTCAATGGTAATAGCAAGTAATAAAATTTCATATCCCATGGTAAATCAGATTCTGATGCTCTCTATCAATACCAAGTCACTAACCCACAAAGCTGGATTGTATTGTATTACAAAAGCATAGAATAACTACTCAATTCAATTAAATTGAATCCGATAATTGACCTCTTTTGAAAAGTCGGGACTTGTAACAATAAAAACTTATACCGACTGTTCTGTAACGTTTAGTTTAACCTATATATGTATATATTATGCTCCGTTCCTCTCCCTTTCTCACATAAAACGTACTAAACATATGTTGTCTCTTTCACATCTTAAAAAACATATAGTCAATTTGTCTCATCTAAACAGTTGAATTTAATGACAAACTGACAATTAGTATGTAATCTTAAATAATAACATGGATTTGTCAATAAGGATTAAATGATAACACGATTACAATTTACTCGTAATAGGAACTTTAATACGGATGTAGCGATAGGGTAGATGACTACAACTGAATATGCCTATTTTTATTATATAATTATAAAAGTTGAGCAATTTTTATCTCATGAACGTAAGTCAATATAGAAATTTCGCTTTAATTTTGTATTAATATTGCTTTTAGATTTCTAAAAAATGTACAATTATTTTTTTCAAAATTCTAATGAAACGAATACCTCTCTAACTTCGTCACATTAAATGTAACATTATTTAATATAGAAAGTATATCTATCTATAAACGTAAAAATAACAATGTTATTGACAATTTTGTTTATATCGTATGGTTATACAAATTAGGAGACTTTAGTAAATTATGACGCCACGTTTGCAGTCTACTTTAAATGGAGCGTTTTTGAGTGACCCGTAACAGCGCCGCAGACATGGCACTATATCTTCAAAAGTAATAATCGCAGATACGTCGTTACTTCTACAATGTTTCACATCTAAAAGAGAACTGTTATTATATATAGAATAAAAATAAAACAACCTCACCCAATTCTACTAATACCCACAATCGATCTCTCGCTTCGAGCCTCTTTCACAAAGGTAACCTTAAGGTCACGTTAAGGTGATTCCTTAAACGCTATCCTCTCGTAGCGAAACCACACCGCGTGCTAGTAAGCCCGTGAACAGACAGCGCCTCAATCTTATTTTTACAATCTACGTCTCAGTAAAGCGTCAGGTTTTTATTACGACGCGTCCCATACTCACTATCTGTGACGGCGACACACGACGTCGACTGAATACCTTATAGAAATGTCGGCTTTGACTTTGGATCTTTCTGTACAGGTATATTATGTGAGCATTAACTTTCCAATGAGGGTGTTTCAGACCTTATCAGTGAGCATATATATTATATATTTATGTAAACTTTTAAGAGACTATCTTACTACTATCTGCTGCCCGCGACTTCGTCTGCGGAAGATTAATATGTTTGTAGACCTAGTATGTTATTAGCTAAAAATAGTTATAAGCAATTAGGACTGTTTACTTGTGGTGATGTCTCTCCGTCTGGGAGACTGTTCTCGGACAGTTCCTCCCTTGGCGTTGGCTCGACCAGACCTAGGTCGAGCCGGCCGTGGAGCTCATGGAATCGCGAAAGCGCACCCCGCCATGTGCTCCGCATGGGCCTAGAGAACTCAGGTGGGTTTTAGTGGGTAGGCCGGTCCTGTCAGACCGGAGAGCCCCGACAGAAGACACAAGGCCGCGCGTAGCCAGCGCGGTGTCACGGAAGATAAGGTGATTTCCTCTCTAAAAAAGGACTATTTACTTAATAAAATTACATCAATACGAAAGAAGAAATACATTAATATAACACTGAAATTAGGCAAGCGTTTTTTTTTTTTTTGGAGGGACCTATGTTGAAGCCGCAGATGGCTATGTGAGTGTATTTGTAGAAGGCGCACGAACGGAAGGTTCAGAGCCTTGCCTGATACTGACCCCGGCGCCGTTCCGAGGTCGTTATGGTCGGGTAAAAAAGAGTTGACGCAAGTTCAGCGCGCTTCCATTGGCTCGAACGCTCAAAATCGCCGTGTAGTGGAGGATGAGAATCGACCAGGTACGTGACGGTACAGATGCGAGGAAGTGTGGCGTGAGGGGCGATGTGGTTGTTAGCCGGCGGGGGGGATTCGTTAATTTTAATGCCATATGTTAGTTCTTTTCACCACAACGTTCATATAAGCTACTCGAAATACTAATCCTGCGCAGATGAAGTCGCGGGCAGCAGCTAGTACCTTTGGAAATTGTAGCCTATGTAACTGCTAATGTATGAGCTTATTGTAAAGTTTTATCAACATCGATTCAGTAGTTTTTACGTGAAAGTGTAACAAACATCTAGCCATACAAATTTTTGCTTTGACAAAACACTTGATTTCATCTTCTTCTCTTTCTCTCTCATCTTTCATCTCAGTTTGAGAATATACATAAGCCAAAGAATATATTCTTCTGCCGTCAACAGTTTGCATATTAGATTTCTGAATTTCTTACAAATGTGAGTAAGCCCTGTTTTCATTCATCTGTACTGGAAGGAAGACTGCTGAAAGTAGATTCCAAAAACGAAAAAGATAAATTACCGTTAAGCGGTTGAAGCTCTGATGTTGTCAATTCGACATTATTATTCATGGAAGGAGCCCGCAAAACTGATGATTATTGCAACAAGTTCATCATCATAAGTACAAGCCACTTGTTGAACATAGGTCTCTTTGAGAGCGCGGGTCGCCGTATCCGCGGGAGTGATTTCCTCGCGCCCGCCAGCGACCCGGGATGGATCACGCCCCCGGCCCCTCCCGTGGCCGGGGGGCGTCGTCGGTGGAGGAGATCGTGGGAGGTATTATAGCCTGGGGGTTCCCGGATGTCGTTTGGCGTTCCCGGGGGCTCCCTACATAGGCCATCCCTGAGGTTTTTAGTGGATAGGCCTCCCCCTTCTGGTGAGGAGAGCCCCACATAGCCGTTGATGATGCCGTTGATGATGCCGTTGATGATGCCGTTGATGCACCGTTGATGGCTGCTGCCCATAAATGCTGGCGTTCCACAAGGTTCGGTGCTCTCCCCGACACTGTTCATTCTGCACATCAACGATATGTTGTCCATTGAGAACATACATTTTTATGCAGATGACAGCACGGGTGATGTGCAGTACACCAACCATTCTCGGCGTTATGGTCCGCTCCGCAGTGACCAACTGTATTGGAGATATTTGTAGAGCGGTTCGCGCTGGTTGCTATTTATTAGGTGTGTTTATCGAGTGAGAGTTGTTTGGACTTCGGTTATTTTCCGAGTGAGTCCCCTGTGTGTGTACTTCATTATGTTGTGTAGTATTTGGTTCTTTTTGAATTGTTTCAGAAGCTCGTTTTGGTTGTCGGGTATGGAACAGATTACAGTACACAGTGAGAGAGTGAGTTGTGTGAGGAGCTGACACGCGACCGGCATGGCGACCGCATGACGGGATTTTCGCCGGTTGTGTGGGACAGCCTCCCAGGTAGGATATTCCTGGGTTCAGGTCCCCTACTGACCGGCAGGTGGCCGACGGTAACCATTTCCACCAGATCTCCCTGTACCGCGTGTCAACCCGTCACGCCCAACAAACTCACTGAGACCAAACACTCCGCTGGCCTTGAATACCGCCGAGATTCCTCACCACAAGAAGTATAGGAGGGGCGCATGAAGGAGCGGCTGTTTCTACCTTTCAATCGAAACGCGTGATTTCTTTACGACCGAAATGGGCAGAATGGTGGTACCAACCCGCACAGACCCGGAAATTATAAGGCTATCCTTATTAGAGCCGAGCCTTACCACAACTGTAATAGGAGAGGAGGAAGGAGAGGACATCGATGTCACGGACGGTTAGGGGCAAATGGCATCGAAGGCTCGAGAAGTCGGGGTCACGTACCCGAGCTGTCTGACAACCTCTCTGACTTAAAGCTTCAGTCGCGTATACAACCTTAATAGTTAAACCAATACATTAACACAATAACACACAAGGAGTTACACGCTGACGAAGTCGCAGACACCGCTATAAACAATAATATTACCTCTAAAACTCCTTACTAAAATACGAAAGTTAATCTGTCTGTTACATCAAATGACTCAAACCACTGAACGCTGAAGACAGACATAGGCTACTTTTTTTTATATGATATAAATATGTAAAAAAGGAGATAATTTTTTCTTGTATGGAGAATAGGCCCACTATAAAATGTAACGTTTATTAATGAGACATACGTTAAATAATTTCTTACTAACCCTAGATATTATAAGGAACATTAGCTTGTTTTTATCTAACGGGAATATTGAGAAATCAATTAAAACATGAAGATTAAATATCCTAAAAATTCTTAGTTGTTAGTAGCTTTATTTTGATTTGCATTCAAATTGCTTTTTACGTAAATGCTATTTAACACTTTTTTTATTCTTGAAAAATACAATCTTCTTTGGCCACTACCAAACGCCCGAAATACGCAACTTAGCGTATTTCGGGCGTTTCACCAGTGGGCTTGCTGCAGTGCTCGCGGAGCGCCGACGCGACCTCATGCATTTACGTTAAAAAAAAATACAGTATATACAAACCCCTAAATCGTATTATTTTTTTGCATTCTAAATACAGGATACGGGACAGAAAACGAAATCAAGCCGTTGGAAACGTAAACACAGAATTCGGTTGAAAACAAACCGACGTCAATTGGATGTCAGTAGGTACCATTCTGTCGCTGTCAAAAATTGCATTCTGTTTCACGACGATACTGGACTGACGAACTAATAGTTAAAATAATCTAAAATATTATCAAAATAATTATTGAGAGTTCAATACTTTTAAATAAAAAAGAAATAATACACTATCCTTTATCTATTATTATATTTATATATTATTTGTATAATATTAAATCATCTTTCATTTTGATTTAAAAAACATTAGTTCCTTTACCTCAAATGTCAAAAGTCATTACTAAGTTTAATTAATTGATTTTATCATTCCCATTTCATTTTTACTCATAATATCATGCAAATGTAATGCATATATCTTTTAATAATAAATTGATATTTTAGAGTTCAGTAATATCAATAAACGTTGCCGTTTTCTAGTGGGCCTAAAAAAAAATTATCTCCTTTATGAAATGTTTCTTATTTGAAGAATAATTAATAATGCTACCTAAAATTACTATTCCACGTGGACGAAATCGTGGACACAGCTAGTTAATAATATAAACATAAGCGCTTATCAAGTGCTAAATTAACTAAAATTAAATAACTTAATTTTAAAAATAAATTAATCCTATATATAATTCTAAAGTTATCCAAATACCAAAAAAAAAGAATTCTATTTTTTTTTTTCTATAAAAAAACGTCACCACACACTAGGTTTTTTATCCTTAGGACGGGAGGGATCGCCACATTGCCACCACTGCGCATCCGACCTTGACTCGGCCCAGCACACGCTGGCGAGTACCCCGCGTGGGCCTCTGAGCGCCGAGTCTAGGTCGCAGAGATCGGGCGAGATCTGTCTCCGCCGGCATTGATTGCGGCAATGCTGGCGGACGAGGGAGGTTGGAGGGCTGTGGCCTCCTTCTGTGCAGCAGTGATGCTCCAGAAGGAGGCCGCCGAGCGGGGTCGGGAGATGGCCGATCCCGCTCGAAGAAGGCGGCGCCGGGCTCGGTAGCACAGCTGCGGCGCCGCCGCGAGTCACCGGCGGGCGCGAGAAAGTCGCGACTGCTACGGCGACCCGGGATGGACCACGCCCCTTCCGTGGCCGGGGGGCGTCGTCGGTGGAGGAGACCGGGGGAGGTGGTAGCCTCCCCCGAGGAGGGCTCCCCTCTAGGCGGGGGAGCGGAGGCTGGGGGTTCCCGGAGGTGGCTTGGTGTTCCCGGGGCTCCCTACATGCCTAAGGAAGGCCATCCCTGAGGTTTTTAGTGGGTAGGCCTCCCCCTTCTGGGGAGGAGAGCCCCACATAACCGCCGGCTCGCCACAGCCGGGGTATGCAATTTAATGCATTTTCCTCAGGGAAACAAAAAAAAAAAAAAGGTTTTTTATCCTGTGTCGTGGGTGCAGTTATAAACATAGAAATCAAACACCCAGACCGGAACACATTTATGTAGGTCATACAAAATATCTGTTCCTCGAACTAAACCCGCGGCCCGTTGCGTAAAAGCCAATTACTCGACCACTGCGCTAAATGTGTCGTCGAAGTTATAAAAAGATAAACAGGTCTAGCAAGTCAGCTTGCGGCATGAATCTCATTAGCAGAGCGGTACGTTAGACGAAATAAGCGCCAGCCTTAAGGCGTTATAGTTTGGACCAGTTTAAGTTTTAACAAAATCTTCCATGTCGCCTAATTATGGACCAAGCGATTATCTATACTAATATTATAAAGAAGTAAAGTTTGTGTGTTTGTATATTTGTTAAATTGTAAGGGGTAATCTCGGGATCTACTGCTCCGATTTTTTATATATTCTTTCACAATAGAAAGCCACATTATTGCTCAGTGTCATAGGTTATATAAAAAAACGAAAAATGAAAGTTTTTTACGTGGTGGTCCGTTTTGCAAAGTGAATCGGAGAAAAAACGGTCGAATGAAAGCGTTTCTTACGAACGCTGCCTTGATTATGAAAGATATATTTTTGAGTTCTAGAGAAAAGATGTGGAGCTTGAAAATGCCTACAAAAAAAGTCAACGACACCCATATGTCTCATTTATATTTAAGTTACAAACAGTAGTTTTTTTTAATATTGTATAGATAATTAAACTTTTAACATTAATAAAATAATTTCAATCATTAGGTCATATTTTATTAGTCATATATTACCAAAAATGATGAATCTTTATGAAAATAAGTAAAACTCATCGTCTAAGTGTGAAGGCCAAACCAGCGGACGGCGCGCGATGGCTTCGGGTTTAATTCGGTTCGCGTTCGTGCTCGCTTCGGGGATTATTATGTTATGCCAACGAAGTGGGCGCGGGTCAGCTAGTAACATATATATTGAAGGGTGCCAAATTAAATTAAAAATTACATACATAAAATTATATTTATTCACTCATAAGCTCGCCAACAAAAAATAGAGCATAAACACATTACAAAAATATGGATAACTTGTCAACATCAATATAACTAAACCTTGTCACCTACATTTCCACATTTTCTGCGCCTAATATTATAACAAGCTGACAGACGCACAAGTGATTTATATTATTTATATTCATTCTATTCGATACAATTCTTGTACCCGAGTGTGACATAATGACGTGATCCGTACAACGTAAGTACAAATAGAGACATCTCACACGAGATAACGACTACGGCGGATTAGGTGAAAACGACGCCATGAGCGGAGCGGTTTTTATAATTTTAAATAGATAAATTTTAAACAGATAAAATTCTAAAGACGATGTACGTGATGAACAATCAGGATTATGGATTATTACGTCTTCTGGTGTAAGCGGTGTGTAGATAGAGAGAAGTATTTTTTAATTTCGCCCGTGTGCGTTCGAAACACCGAGATACCATATATTCTTATACCGAGTATTAGAACTTTAGGTTACATAACTCATATGGCGGTCAAATCGCGAGAGCATACCCCGCCATGTGCCCCGTATGGGCCCAGAGAACTCGGGGGGGTTTTAGGTAGGCCGGTCGACCGCGCCTTGCCAGCGCGGTGTCATAGTGCATAAGGTCGCATTCCCCCCCTCAAAAAAAAAAACACAAAAAAGGTAAGGTATAGCAGGTTGCGTGTTCGTCTTTCTATGCATCCTTCTATTTTCACACATTTAAATATTTCATTGTACGGTAGTCTCTCTATAGGTTATGTGTCTCTTAAGCTCTCAATTTGACGCCCATAAGCGCAAACAAGCGAATTAAAAAAATTTGTAAGTCCTTACGTCTAATGGATATCTCACACATTTAAATATTTTATTGTACGATAGTGTCTCTATAGTTATGTGTCTCTCAAGCTCTCAATTTGACGCCCATAAGCGCAAACAAGTGAATTAAAAAAAATTGTAAGTCCTTACGTCTAATGGATACAATAATTAAACATAATAATAAATGGTTGTGAAACGATCTAATAAATATTATATTTTGATTCCAAAATAAAATAAACATAATTAAATAAAATTTCGGGGTCTATGAAATGAAAACGGTGGTCCACGATAATGGATCTCAACATACACTGAACTAAACTTACATTATCCTATCCTATTTATAAAAGTATAATTTAAAAAAAAGTTATTATAAATATTTATTAAACTTTGTAAGTTGTATATAGGATGTAGACATTCAATATCAGGTAAGTAGGGGGTCTACCCAAAACCGAAAAACGTGGCAAAGGGTCTACGACACAAAAAAGTTTGGGAACTTCTGATCTAGGGGCGTACTCTTAAAAACGATATTCGATATATCGTGGACTTCGTCGTGTCGTATCCTACTCTTAGTTACTATCGTTTAAAATATTTCAACGGACGATCGAACGAACGATATTAATTTTGACATAAGAAAGCCCCAAATGACAACGATGAATTGAATTTGACAGACGAACATTCGCAAGATAAACGTCAAATTTACGATAATTACAACGAAACCTCAAACCGTATCGTATTACTTTTCGCAAATTTAACGTCATCATACGAAGGCTATTGAAATTAAACTTGCGCCTAATTTACAGTATATTTATTATGAAACAACTACAATATCTAACTTTTACAATAACGCACTATAATAATTTTGATAATGACTAAGAATGCGCACGGCGGTCACGAGTAGTGGTCGAAAAACAAGTGAAAGTGGTCCTGTCAATAGGGGTGCAAACTATACATCGATGTTTTAAATAATCAAGGTATCGTTCATAAACATTGATGTTAAAACATCAATATTGAACTACAAGAAAACTTCGATATATCTTCTATTAACAACAATGATTTATGGCCGATGTTTTTGAACAACTATGTGAAAAATATGCAATATATGATTTCACCAGCTGATTCTTCTGATCAGCATCAGAAAAAGACGAAAAGGCAGATCGTGAATTACATATAAGAGTTACCACAAACAATGAACACACGATAACATGAAAAATAAAACCATGAACGCAAAAAAATCAGAATTAGAATAAAAAGAGAACCTATAGAAATCTGGGAAGATATGAAAACTGTATTTCCATACTTATATAAGCTGGCTATAAAACATTTGCCGATAGTCGCAACTTCTGTCCCCAGTGAGAGGTGTTACAGCTTCAGAGCTGGAGCTGTAATTACCCAAGAAATAAACCGGTTGCTCGGCAGTAGATTTTCAAAATTATTATTTTTGAATTCTGTAATGAGAAAAAAGTAGTAAATAACTTTTGTTTAATTCCTAATAAATTTCATCGAAAAAACATCGATGTATCGTCCTAAAATCCCTGTCAAGCGGGACAGGAGACCTATTTTTGAATTACGAATGCGACTTCGAAATCACCGATGTGACTAATAATCACCGATTTTCAATAATTCGTATTTCTGAATATCACTTATGTGACTACCTTAGTCACGGATGTGATTTCATTACGAGTGCCCTCACCCACTCGTAATCAAAGTCATACTTGTGGAAATGTTATCTGTGTTTTGTTTAGAGAACTTATTGACTAGCGTCTGAAGTTGGTTGTTTGTTGTTATATGTATATATATATTAATGTAGCATATATATATATATATATTATATATACAGTGTGGTTAGGGATCGGACCTCCGATACTTTACCAACGTGTTGTATGTTAAGTTTTATCGACAAAAACCTATACAAATGGGGGTCGCATCCCTCACCCCTATGAATGAGAGCTATTTTAAAATTTTATTTCTCGTATTTTAAGGAGTTTATTAAAACTTATTGTTTTACGATTTTATTTGGTCTACATACACAAAAGTGGCCTTATTTCAAAGTTAATGAGCTGTGCTAGCATTTAACAATAAATTTGTTAAGAAATTCTTTACAATAATAAACAAAATCCTTTGATTTAGACGGAAAACTGGGTAAAATTATCTATTTTTTTTTTAGTTATTGGGCTCTACCTAAAATTCCGGGCCCTTGACATATCATTTTTTTTTTGTTTTAATTTATTGGCGATGAGTTGAGCTTGTAAATAACCTAAAATAAGTACCGCTAAACAGGCAAATAGTTTAAGAAACGGGTCTAACAAAACAAGTCAAAATTGTCAAAAAAAACCCTATTCATAAGAAGGTAATATTTCTATTGTGTGTGAGAGAGAGAGGTACTTTTACGATTAGAAGGTGCGAAATAAGGCCACTTTTGTGTATGTAGACCAAATAAAATCGTTAAAAGCAGCAAGATTTAATAACTAATTAAAATACGAGAAATAAAATTTTAAAATAGCTCTCATTCATAGGGGTGAGGGATGCGACCCCCATTTGTATAGGTTTTTGTCGATGAAACTTAACATACAACACGTTGGTGAAGTATCCCGATTACGATCCCTATCACACTGTATATAAAAACCAATGGTTAAGCCGGCAATAACCGGCAGCAGCTACATTCTGCGTGGAACCGAACTCTTACGTTTATGTGTGTACTTTATCTATGTTGGCAGCTCTGCGATCGACTTTCAAAAATTGGATGTTTAGGAATCCGTGACCTCAAAGTCACCGCTGACTAAATAGTCAGCGGTGACTTTGAGGTCACAGATTTTCGAAAATCGCATTCGTATTCAAAAATAGGTCTCCTGGTCCGAAACGCCCCACTCGCCGCTTCCCCGCTGTGTCATACGCAGCTCGGTGCGTTAACGGATGATTTTTCTATCTTTGTAATATCAATATACATATTAATGTACTTTAGCTAATCCGTAATACATTTACAAATAAATTGGACGACATAAATATAATATAAATCACCCGCTAAACTCACTACAAACACCTGATCATAACCCCGATTCTGTCCCTGGACTAAATTGTAGTTTAGCCAAACGGTTGCTTCAGGCAGCATCACTTAACCAACCTCGCGGACCATACAAGGGTATTTACGACTATAGTTCCAGTTGCCCCAGCTCTTACGATCGTCTACCCCTAAATAATGTGTCTGCAACTATTCCAATATAATCTTAGCGTTACGCCGATAGTTCTACCGTTCGCCGACACTCCATGATTAAGTACGTATGTATAACAGCCTATTGGTTGTTTTAGTTCAGTAATTTGAACATATCTTGGTATATTTACGAGGATTTAATGAATGAGTTTATTTTAATTTGAGATTTGCAATAAATGTTGTGAGATGTATTACTTTATCCGTGTTTGATTATGATTGATTTAATGTTTTGTTTGTGAATAACTTAAATTATTGATAAAAAAAACCGGCCAAGTGCGAGTCGGACTCGCGCACCGAGGGTTCCGTATAAACCTGCAAGGTTTACAAAGTTCGTTCATTACGACAATCGAGTCATAACTATGGTATTTTTATTGCAAAATGAAATTCATAACATTACAATGGGGAAAGATGGAGGAGCATAAATTTAAGACAAAGATCTCTTTATATAATATATATTTGTAATGTAACTAAAAATTTAAGGTTTTCGGAATTTTTCCTTTATGTGTGCTATAAAAACGTTGCTTCATGCCAAATTTCAGAATCTAGGTCGACTGAAGTACCCTTTAGGTTTTGATTCCCTTGCGAGTACTTGCGAGTTTCAAAATATGCAGCTTAAATTGCTGTTTCTTTTGATTGCGTTAACATAGAAGTTTGATTTTGTTATAGCTTAAAGATATTATAGACCTGAGTATTTGAATGATTTCAATTTAATACCTCTACGCGTTCATGAGGAAATGGGTAGTAAGTTTAAAAATTATTAAAATATATATTATGTGATGTAACTAAAAATTTATGGTTTTCGTAATTTTTTCCTTTATCTATGCTATAAGACGTTGCTTCGTACCAAATTTCAAGATTCTGAGTTCACGGGAAGCACCCTGTAGGTTTTGATTCCTTGCAAGTGTCGAAAATTTGCGGCATAAACGGCTGTATCTTTTGATTGCGTTGGCTTAGAGTTCACAGCTTCAAGGGACAGTAGACCTAAGTAATTGATATAAATTTCAGCTTCATACCTCCACGCGTTCTGAGAAAAATTGTCTTGACAGACGACAACAAAGTGATCCTATAAGGGATCCGTTTTTTTCCTTTGAGGTACGGAACCCTAAAAATGAACGTATTTATTCAACAATATACAGAGAATTCTATATTAACATTAGATAAATAAATTAAATTGAAAAATAATAACAATAATAAATCAATGACATCCATATGTTAATCCATATCCATATGTTAATGTTGTTGTCATAGCTATTACTAAATTTTACTAATCTTAATTTGTAATCTTCAATTGTAATTCAATTTTTCAATATTACAATCAAAATACTAAATTTTGATTGTAATAATGATACTCGTATATACATTGCAATACACGGGACTTGTAATTGTAACCGATGGTCGAATGTTAAAACCTTAATTATTATACGCAGTCATTGAATGTAAGTATGCAATTCTACTTCCCATCCTTGAGGTTATACCATGATGATAGATTGCGGATTTGACTAGTCTCTTTACTGTTTGTGACGTTATCCAATAGATGGCAGCACAGCGCGCCACGTGGCGGAACACAGTTGCACATTTGACTTGAAAAGGTGTAATCATTAGATATGACTTGGTTGGGATCAGTATTTCAGTCAGACGGGAAAGTGCAAGTCATAAAAGTCACGCTAGTATTCCATTGCTTTAAATAAATAATAATAATACTTTATTTCAAATAGATGTACAATTTGTGGTTAACGAAAAACCCCCACACTAGGCTATGCTGTCCTGTGGGAGTTTTCACAACTTTGTTGAAAAGCACTGGAATGCGGTACCTACGGGCACAAAGAATACAAAAGGAAAATAAAAATAAAAATAAAAAGAACCATTGCGCTATAACAAAACAAAAGAAAAATAATAATAAATTAAAAAGGAAAACTAAACATAAAAATATATATCATATATAAAAAAAACCAACTACAAGAACACACAAAGACCGGTTATTCAAAGAGCGCCAACACGCGCTCTGTTTGCTCATATGTCCAAGAAAGAAGCTCTGCCTTTAATTTCAATCTCGCCTGGCGAAGAGTAAGTAAATAAACCGTTATTTCTAGGTGTTTGATATTGTTGACATTAATAACACTTTATAATTTTAAAAATGATTTTTTTTAGTTTAATACTTATTGTACGATACTTCAACACAGATGCTGAGGTATATATAAAAGTGAGCTGTATAGGATTTTTGAACTTAAAGATTTTAATATAAGCAGCGATGCGTTATGTGTAACGATGACCAATTCCTGTGTCTCAAGGAGAATAGTAAACGTCACCACGAGTATCTGTGTCGAATAGGACGCCAGGGATCGACACAATGCCACCACTGCGCATCAGACTTTGACTCGGCCCAGCACACGCTGGCGGATTGCCCCGCGTGGGCCTCGGAGCGCCGAGTCTTGGTCGCAGAGATCGGGCGAGATCTGTCGCCGCCGGCATTGTTTGCGGCAATGCTGGACGAGGGAGTTTGGAGGGCTGTGGTGCCGAGCGGCTCCGGGCTCGGTAGCACGGCGAGTCGCCCGCGGGCGCAAATAAGTCGCTCCGCGGATATGGTGACCCAGGAGGGACCACTCCCCTCCCGTGGCCGGGGGGCGTCGTCGGTGGAGGAGATCGGGGGAGGTACTGAAGCCTCCCCCGAGGAAGGCTCCCCTGCTCGTTCCCGGAGTCTCCCTACATGCCTAAGAAGGCCATCCAGGATGTTTTTAGCGGCTAGTCCGCTCGGGATAAGATCCGTTCAGAGTCGCTGCCCTCAGGGAAGCGACGTCCATAAACGGAAGTTTTACCTAGTAAAAAAATAAAGGTGTTCCTTCTTCTGGAAAGGGCAGCCCCACATAACTGGCATAACTGGCTCTCACGGTATGCAATTCAATGCATTTTCCTCAGCGGAATAAAAAAAATTGGTGTAAGTTTAAAAAATATTTATTATTTAACGAAATGAATTCTATAAACACAAATGAATTTTGACGCAACTTGCCTCACACTAATCTGGAAGTTTTCCGGTGCATGATAAATTCACAGTCGCGCCGATTCAAGTTTTAAGACACGCGGCGCTAGATTGTTTATAAAGTTCAGCGCAAATTCCCGCGCCCGGGACTTCATCAAAGTTTTCCCACTTGCACTCATTTCTATTCGCGGTGGGACGCCGTTAAGCGCTGATTACCGGTTGGGTGGGACGTAACAAATCAATTGTTTGATGTTTATCTCTCATACATAGGGTACTAGTATCCGCCACTGCCTTCCATGGGTGCAACGCTAATACTAACTGCAGTATGTCTACGGCTAATACAGTAAAATGTCCTGTCACTGTCGCCACTTTTTATCTCTCTTATCAGGACATAAATGAAACATCCAAAATATAGTTTACAAGCTCTTTTTGATTAATTATAAGTTTACAATGTATAAAATCTATTCGGTTATTTCCTGAATAAAACAAAAGAAGAAAGTGACACATTGACGATGACAGAAAAAAATGAGGTTACATTATAACTAGAGATCGGATAATCGGATGCATATTTACCTAAAGTTAATTTTTGGCTCACAAATTATGGAAGCGGCTTTTTAAAATACATTTTGTTAAATAAAAATCCCGGGAAAATACTGGATTGCAAAATTTAAGTAGTGATATTGTTTGAAAAATTACTAAATTAGCACGTGGTATTTATTTTCAAAAGAACCGAGACCGGGTTCATTTATACAACTATGCATACGTATTTGGCATGAAGTTTGGTTTCAGTTCCCTTTGCGATTTATGAATGTACGATTTATTACATGAAGAGTGTTATACGGAAGTAGTGAGCTAGTTTGACTAAAACATTATCAATTAAATAATTTAACAATTTTTTAACTTTAACAAAACAATAAAAAGCCGTTTCCATACTTTGTACTAACTAACTTTAGGTAAATATGCATCCGATTATCCGATCTCTAATTAAACTGATCCATCGATCAGACATCGCAAGAAATATGTCAACATTGTTGATATATTAACTGCATGCAGGCGCAGACATCGTCCGTTCGTTGAAAACTTGGATTTCATTGGAAAGACAGGTTGCGCCGATCCTAATTTTTTTTTATTCCATACGGTGGCAGAGCAAATGGCCACCATAGGACCATATATATATATATATATATATTTAATCAAATTCTATACCTAAGCATCGTACACTCGCTCTTGATGCAATGATATGTTGTTATCTTGACCGTTTAGGGTCTGTTATACCTGTATATATATTATATATGCATAAGGAAATAGTGTGTATAGATATGTGTATTCATAATAGTGAAAAGTTTGAATTTAAAAATGTGTATATAATCTAAATAGATGAGCTAACGAAATAATCCAAAAATGTAATCATCTATCGTCCGCGTGCCCCGGGCCTCCCAGGAAGCCCTATCGGGTAATCTGCCAAGGTGGGCCGCGGCTCATTACCTTATCTGTCACCTCTTATCGCTAAATGATCTGCTCCGAAGGGTTTTTTACGTAAAATATTTTCGTCTTTATTAGCAGTTATCGTTGGGCAAGTTAGGAATTTATTGCTCTTCTAATGTTAAGGATGGGTTTATCTTTAGTCGTCTTGGAAATAAGATCTTTTTTTTTGTAATACTATATAAATTATTGTTATACAATTCTTACTAATATTATTGATCTAATAGAAAATAACATTATTCTGTCAAAAAAAGATATTATTATAAACGATATATTAGTCTGGAATTGTTTATTCATGAATGAATATGTACTTGGTATATACATATATCATTATCTGAAACCATGTTAATATTATGTAATTAAAATTTCAAATTAGTTGAAAAGGAAAAAGATCGGAATTTCGTATTTTATTACATAAGCCATACCCAATTATACCAACATATATCATAACAATTTTTATGCTGTAAACTATTTTTTTTTATATTGACATGTGTCATTAACATTCAGGACGTATTTTGTAGTATATAAAAAGAATGGGAGTAAGAAACTTATTAGCTTTATCAAAAGTAATAACATCATTTACAATAAATTATGTCGTTATCATACAATGTACATATGTGTGTATATGTTTTTACAATGTATACGGGAAAATAAATATTTACACTTTAGAATGTAATGTCTTCATTGGCATCTACACTATGTGGAGTCTTGTTATAAAAACTTATACATTTACCCATAAACGAACCTCTAGTTTTTTGTAGCCTGTACGTTGGAACTGCAAGTTTATTTTTATTTCTCGTGCTTAAATTATGCATTTGAAAATTAGTACATGACAAGATATCTTCAGCAAAACGAAGGTACGTCATCTCGGCGTTAATATTGACCTCACTTTAGGTTATTTTATTATCATTTATAAGTTATTGATTATAACTTCCTGTGTAGTCTCCAACCTTTATAGGAGTGGGTGCTGTATGGGAATTCAATATTAACTTACTTAAAACTCTATTTAGCAAACAGCGTTAGCTAGATAGTTAGTAAATGCAAACATGTAACAAGTTTGTTACCATGGCGTATCTTTGACCGGACTAACATTTCTCTGTACCTCATCATGAATACTAACGTAACGAGTAAATAAGTTATGCTTGCTCTATCCGTTCTACTCCCAATTCTCGACTTTGCTAAAGCGTGTTACTTATATGTAACTAAGGAGCTCTTAAGTAAAGCCAAACGGCTGCATAACTAAGCCATTCGTTCGCCATTGTGCTTAAAATGGCGAAAAAAAATCTGAAGCACACACATATATTGAAATGCACAAAATATTAATACAATGTAAATTCATAAGATTTTTTAAAACTAATGAAAAGGGAACTCAAATTGTTTGATGAAGAAAATCGTATATTGTTTTGAATTATTATTTTTTTTTGTTGCGGCATAAAATTTTTATAAATATGTTTATAATATAAGACTATGTAGGCACTATTTAACCAGTCAACAAATATAAAACTAAAGGGATACAAAATGTTTAATAATTGTATAACCTTATATGCGCATACGCATAAGGAGGCCTTTACCCAATAATGAGGTTCCTTAAATTATGTGGAGTTAAAAATTAGGTTTGGAGAAATAAATTAAATAAATAAACAAAATCTTGTAAAAAGGAAATCTATAAACTTTGTTTACACAAACAAATTAGCCTAAATTTTAATATATATAAAGTTAGCATACATAAATTTAAATTATTATTAGGTTTATTAATTTAGGTTGTTTTATTTACTATACATAACTCTAACCCTGTGCGGAAACATGAAGAGCTTCTCGAGAAGTCAGACAAGAAACTCGAAACTTTTTTCCTCCTCTTTTCTATACGCATATTATAATAAGAATAACATTTGTTTTATTTTTCGGTAATATAACTATTTTGAAACAACTATCGTTATCACAAGATTAAATAAATGTCAAATTTACAATAGACATATAAATAGACACTGATATGTCCGGTATAAAAACAATTAATTAATTATGTGATACAGAATCATTGAATTATGTATCATAAAGAAATAAATCCAAACATTCTTATCATTCCATAAATTTTTGTAATATCTTTTTTTATGTGTGTTAAATTTAAAAAAAGACAAAGCACTAACACTTGTAGAAATCTATTGCAAAAAAATAACACATTTCCCAATTAACAAACCTTTAAGTTTCGTGAAGTCTGAACATTTAAAACTAAATAGCGAATTTGAAAATTAGTTTTAAATGTATTATTATTCTTGTCAACATCAATAAAATTGTCAATATACGAGTATATGTAGGCTTAATAAATCTCTGAGCTTCTCTCCGTCTTAAATTAGAGAAAGCGCGATCTTCTGATTTTTGGAGGTACAAAAATATTTTCAACGTCACTGCAACAGTAATAGTATTCCGTACGACATTATACTGTGAAAATAACTAAA
>JAYEAL010000484.1:0-24828 GCA_036419045.1 Scirpophaga incertulas
CTTGTGTGGTTCGCGTGAGCTGATGCGTGGCAATGAAACGCCGAGCTGATCGATTGGAACAAGAGTTCCAATTAGCAGTCAAATCATGTGCACGCACCCGTGAACGGCTCTGGAGCGACATCAATCATGTGTTGTTGGCAGTACAGGTACTTTCACATGTTATCCATCATGTTTTGGTGGCGGTACTTTTGCAACACTGATTAGTCTAATATTTTCAGCAGATAAATATTAATAAATTGCCGTAATTATTTTTCAAAATCCAGAGGTTCATGCAATAACAAAATGCTCGGAAATAAATAAAAACAACAATTTTGATCAACTAAACTGATGGTTCGCTTGAAGTGAACTTTCTTTTGTTTTGAGGATTCCCGTTATAAAAATAAAGATTAGGACTTTTATTTATCGATTGAGTCAGTATGAAGTATGCTGGGTCAGCTGGTAACATATATTTTTTAAACCGTTATTATCGTCTGTACCCCGTATCCTATTAAACCAGAATCGGCTCTACCTTTTGATTTAAAACTATTGACAACCAGAGATACTTTCACGTTTATACTATTATTAGGGAATTGTGTTAGCGATGGTAAACAGAAAATAATAATATGAGGTTACCGCGGCTCCCTTCTAGCGTGCAACAGACTGTGAATTGCAAATTGCCGTTAAGCACTGCCGCGGCCAGTTTAGCGCTTAAATTCGTGTACTGTTTATAGTAATACCCTATCTTAGCTATTACACCGTTTTGGATGTTAAATTAAAAGATAGTCTCCGAAACTAGATTTATTTACTATCTGAAACACTTGATGCACAGTTAAATGTTAAATAAATTTAGTAACAAGAACGGCCTTGTATAAAAGTATATACATGTTGTCGGGGATGAAATTGCTATACACATTTTGTTCTTCATTATATCTCTATTTAAATGCAAGATAAAACGACTTAAAACATTACAAAATCCCTCGCACTACAATTTCAAATACAACAATCGAAATCTTAATGCCAAACACATTTTCTTTTTCTCAAGCTACCAAAGACAAAATTTCAACCTCTTCAACAATACATACTTATCAAATCAATCAAACATCTTTAATCACCATGGACCAATATAAAAATATTCCGAGGGGAAATTTAATACCAATATTCCGCCTATTAGTGTTGCTAGCATCAATGACATTCCTTTCGAGTGGTATATATTATCTTGTATAGGAGCGTCGGTGGCGCTGTGGTCTCGGTACTGGTTTGTGCGCCGCATAGAATCGGGAGGCCCGCGATCTAATCCCCACCGTGTACCAATGTGTTTTTCGTTCTGAATTTCAATGTACATTTATTCGACGCTCCTACGGTGAAGGAAAACATCGTGAGGAAACCTGCTTACATCTGCGAAGCGATTCAAAGGTGTACGTAGTCAACCAAACCGCACTGGGCCAGCGTGGTTGACTAAGGCCTAATCGCCCTAACGTAGTTAGGGTAGGCTCGAGCCCCTCGGGTGGGGACGTATATGAGCTGTGATGATATTATCTTGTAAAATCATCTGTTTTCTAAATAAGCTTATAATAATAATAAATAATAATAAAGTTTAGTTTATTTAGCACTTACAAGTAGAATTTTAACATCAACGGTCATTATACAGAAATCTAAATTACAGTGCAGTTACAAAATACAGTCGTACTATAATTAGACAGAGGTCCCCAAACTAGGCTAGGCCTGTATCTTGGTGGACCATGCATTATTTAATTTACTGCTTTGTTTTATATAAAATGACAGACAAAAAACAATAAACAAAAAATTAAAACTATACAAAACATGATATCAGTGTAAAACATATAAAAAATAAGATTAGTGGCTTGGGATATCAGACACA
The DNA here is from genome assembly GCA_036419045.1 of Scirpophaga incertulas. Classification (NCBI taxonomy): domain Eukaryota; kingdom Metazoa; phylum Arthropoda; class Insecta; order Lepidoptera; family Crambidae; genus Scirpophaga; species Scirpophaga incertulas. The sequence continues at coordinate 1,859 of JAYEAL010000484.1, forward strand.
AAACATCAACATAGGATTTCTTCCGTGGAGGTATAGTCCAGTGATAGGAGCCAAGTTGTTAGGATATTTTTTGCCTCAGAAACAGAACAAGACACCACACTACAAAACCGAATCACCGCATTGTAGACTCGTGCTTGGATAAATTCTCCAAATCTTCCCGCAAATGCCGAATTTATAGATGGGGTTGGCAATCTAAAGACTCTTTTTTTAAGGAGCGAATCGTAGTATTCGGACGAGATGAGACGTTTATGTGCAATGAGTGCCATTTTGAGGACAAACAACTGCCGAACTGATAATACTTGTGCCCTATTATAAAGATCCACTGTTGGGTATCGGTAAGGTAGTTTAAACATTATTTTTAATACTAATCTGTTGGCACGTTCCACAACCAAAAGTGTCGTCCTCGCAGTGGCACCCCACACTGAGATGCAGTAGGTAATTAAAGATTGACACAGAGCCTTATAAACAATAATAAGTAACTTATCGTCGGCGACATCCCTCAGTTTCCTAAATATGCCAGACACCCTTCTAATTCGCTTTGCCAGCTTCTGGACATGACATTTAAAATTAAGATGTTCATCAACCATTATTCCTAGTATTTTAAGGAGTCAGTGCGGTCAATGAGGCTACAGTTACAGTAGATCGATGAGACAAAGCCACAGTTATGAATTCTTATTTGACTAACATTAATAGGATTGGATATTGCTGTTTTATGGAAACAGATAAATTTGGTCTTCGCGCAGTTTAGAGTAAGAAGATTTTATTTAGCCAGTTATGTACGTGAGACATCCCATATTCAGCTGATCGTACAGTGTCAGACCAAGACTTGCCTTTGAATAGGATAATTGTGTCATCTGCGTAACAGATTACTTCAGAATCTGGCAAAACCAAATCGTGGATGTCATTCATGTACATAATGAATAAGTTATAACTTAAGTTATAACTTCTCCAGACCATTTTTATCTTCCATTGATAAATTTATACAATAAAACATTATTTATCTAAAAAATATGTCAGATATTCCGCCTAAGTCATAAATAAATTGTGACTCTTACTCATTTACAAATAAAAGAAAATTATACATAATGTTCGGAATCCTACGCACGGGAGGAGACGTGCGGGGCGCTGTGCATGAAGATCACGCGGGCGCGGGACTCAAACCGGTTACCGACGTGCCGTCTTGACCGGGCGCTCGAGCTACTCGCACTAGAACGCCGCCGTGCTTAGACCGCGTCGTTTAATTTTGTCGGGCATTACTAATTGTGTGTAAAGACGGGATATAAACCAGTTAATTTACAGTCCACTTTTATTTACCACCTAGGAGGAACCCCAACACATAATGTAACGTCTATTTTTATTTAAATTAATTAATTTGTGCGTATTTAGTTGCATCCGTCTTACCTATTTCTACATTCAAGCAACAGCATCCACGTGCATTCATGATACAATACTGAAATTACTAAGTGCCGTAACTTTACATCGTATGTTATGAATAGAGATCGGATAATCGGATGTATATTTACCTAAAGTTAGTTTAAGACAAAGTATGGAAACGGCTTTTTATTGTTTTGTTAAATAAAATTTTTCACCATTTCTGTTTTTTTATTCAATTATTTAATTGATTATTGTTTTAGTCAAACTAACTCACTACTTCGTATAACACTCTTCATGTAATAAATCGTACATTCATAAATCGCACGGGGAATTGAAACTAAACTTCATGTAAATACGTATGCATAGTTGTATAAATGAACCCGGAGTCTCGGTCTTTTGAAAATAAATATTCAAACAATATCACTACGTTAAATTTGCAGTCCCGTATTTTCCCGGGATTTTTATTTAACAAAATGTATTTTAAAAAGCCGCTTCCATAATTTGTGAGCCAAAAATTAACTTTAGGTTAATGCATCCGATTATCCGATCTCTAGTTATGAATGACATACACTGTGCTCTTGTGCGAGTTGCACGCACGCTGCGTATCTCACAGGAATCACGTGTATTGTAGGGTCGGGTAGACGACAATTTTTTAAATTCTATATACTTATAACTAGCTTCCACCCACGGCTTCGCCCGCGTGAAATTAGTTTTTGGCAATCCTGGTCCCTTATGCTTAAGAGACTCTCACGGCTTTGTAGTTTCCGTTCCGAATCCGTTCCGTTCGAGTTTCGGGACTTCCGTTTGTAGAAAAACTCTGTACATCCTATGAGAACTACTTACCAAGATTCATGGTCTTATCTTCAATTCAAACCCTATTTCACCCCCACACTGGTAAAAATTTCAAAATGCTAGAACAAACGATTTTTTGTTTCTTATGACGTGGTATTTGACGAAATTTCATACTAACTTTCAACCCTTATTTCACCCCCTAGCTGGTCGAAATTTCAAAATGCTAGAACAAATCTATATCTATACTAATATATAAAGCTGAAGAGTTTGTTTGTTTGTTTGTTTGAACGCGCTAATCTCCGAAACTACTGGTGCGATTTGAATAATTCTTTTTTTGTTGGATAGTCCATTTATCGAGGAAGGCTATAGGCTAAATAACATTACGCTATGACCAATAGGAGCAAAGACAGAGCGGTAAATGTGTAAAAAACGGGGAAAATTATTCATTTTTGAAGGCTTTCTTTGCGTGCGCTGCGAAAACGGTTCAAGATACACAAAAAATATGTATGAAAGAATTATTCCTCTATAGATGATCTAAAAAAAGTCCGCGACGGCATATGTCTATCTTTTAAGGTTTAGTCACAATGACCGTTTTTTTGGTACCAAATTTGGTCGAAATAATTTGTTTAAGTTGTATCAACATAATAATATTAATCTTTATTCAAATATAAATATAAATATGTTGTTGGTTAACCAAAAATCTGCCGGAAGTCACTATTCCACGCGGACGAAGTCGCGGGCAAAAGCTAGTGTTTAATAATTTCTTATCAAGTGCTTAAATATAGTTTCATGGTTTTATCTTTTTAAGAAATCCCATACAAACTTTCAACTTCTATTTCAACCACTTCATCCCTTTTTTCGAAAATAAAAAGTAGCCTATATTCTGTCTCAGGGTCTAAAGATTGTCTGTACTAAATTTCATCAAAATCGGTTGCGAGGATTAAGCAGGAAAGCGTAACAGACAGACAGACAGACGTACTTTCGCATTTATAATATTAGTTGGGATAAGAGTACTCCTTTAACTGAGAAATATTGTACAACCAACAGTACACCTGCGCCTATTACTTTTGAAGATACATCGACATGTTTGCAGCGCTATCGCGGATTGCCCAAAAACGCTCCATACTAAAAGCACTCCAATCGTGACATCATAATTAGGGAAGCTCACCTAATTTGTATGAGCCTATAAACAAATATCAAAATAACTTTGTTATTTGTACGTTTATTGATTATGTGAGAATGCTAGAAATTTGTTCGTTTCTTTAGAACTAGCTTTTGCCCGTGACTTCGTTCGCGTGGATTTCAGGTTCGTCCCGTCTAGTCTAGTAATAAATAGTCTAGTATTGCAATGTAAGTGCAAAAAATGTGTCGTTTTTACGACATTAGAAACCTCAAAAATTGTAGCCTATGTGTTATTCTGATGTATAAGCTATATTGTGGTAAAGTTTCATTCAAATCCATTCAGTAGTTTTTACGTGAGAGTCACAAACATCCATACATCCATACTTACAAACTTTCGCCTTTATAATAGTAGTAGGATTACCTAAATAATAATTGCACATTTTTTAGAAATCTAAAAACAAAATAAATAAAAAAAATTACTGAAATTTCTGTATTGACATACTTTCATGAGATACATTTTTTTTTATAGGATAGGGCAGCAAACGAGCAAACGGATCACCTGATGGTAAGCGATAACCGCTGCCCATAAACACCCGGAACACCAGAGGAGTCACAGATGCGTTGCCGGCCTTTTAAAAGGGAATAAGGGGGGGAGGGGGGTTGGTCCTCTGGTACCCTCACTCACTCGGCGAACAATACAAACGGCGAATATCTGATTTGTCCAATTTTTACAAAAAATTGCTCAAACAGATTATTATAGTATGAAAACGGCCATAATCAGTTGTAAATAATTAAATGATTTAAATCTGTGAAAAAGTAAATCGGTGTCACTTTATGGAACTTTGTTGTAAAAGTCTATGCATTTTCCCATCAAAGTCTTAGAATCATACCTAAAAGTTTTTATAACCTAGCGGCCCGCTTGTAACGGCCAGTGGCGGACGGGCAAAGCCCCCTCTTCTTCTTTATGAGGGGGTGGTTGTCGTCCAGGAGACCCATTTTGGGTCAGAGGATGGCCGGAGATATCCGTTGGCTTACTTTCGTGGTGGCTTGGTGTGGGCGCTTGTCGCCATACGCCGACGGGGTCATGGTAGTTGTCCGCAAGGGTTCCCATGGCCTCGTCAGAGCACGATGTAGCTCTCCTTCGGGATGAAGCGCTTGCCCAGGTGTAGTGGAGGAAATCGAGGACCTCTTCTGAGGAGGAGAGCCCCACATAACCACCGGTTCTCGGGGTATGCAATTCAATGTATGTTCAAAAAAAAGGTTTAAGTAATTAAGCCACAAAAGTCCGACTTTGGCGGCTAAACCGGATTTTGTACTCTAAGATTAATCAACAGTAGTTTAATTTTAAGAGGGCAACATTAGTTGTGTTCATTCATTGTAAACACTGATTTACACAAATTTTATTCTCTCATTTAAATCACTGATTCTCATATGCTATATACGAGTACCTGACATTCTTATTACCCGTACTTGTAACCTTCGAATGTTCGATTCACTTCACCAATGAGCCTCAATTAATATTCCTCGGGGGTGTAATAGGCCTATTTGACTGCTTAATATCCACGGAACCCCTTCGGAATTTATAATTAGCCATCTTTGATTACACGGCCCTCGAGATAATGGGCGTTGAGTATGATGAGCCGAACTAATTACAACAGAGCTAGACAGCCTTCGCGGTTTTCGGAGAATCAGCGCTTTTAATTTTATGATTCGTACAAATCGTATAATCCAATACGCTGAAATAAAATTAGTCAAATTGGTTAAACAAACCCTAAATATAACTTACTAACTTTAACGTAGGCAGTTCAAAAATTCTTTATATAGAATGTTGCAGAAAATTGAGATAATTTTACTTCTGTTTCACAATGCACGGAAGCTTCCTTCTTATGGTGTTGCTGAAAATGCAAAATGCAAATTGGTCACTAGTATTTTTGGCAGACAGAAGCAAAAGGTCAACGGTAAATGCTCCCACGCAATGTCGGTAAATGCTAGTATCCCTCAGGGCATTGCGCTATACTCTATACTATTCACTCTGCGTATCGTAATGACATGCTGCAAATCAATTATATTCATTGTTATGCGGATGATGACATGAGCGATACTTTTTACACCAGCCGCGAAAACATTAAATTGAAATTTCTTTAAAAAAGTTAGATTGGTGTGTCTACACGTCTGTAACTTGCTCCAATTTATTCTTATAAAGACAAGTTTGTGCGTACACCGCAATAAAGGGGCAATCATGTGAGAGCAGAGGGGAGGGAGTTGTTTCACAAAAATTTCTTAATATCACAAATCACAAGGGCGATTTTCGTCATATATATAATATACTAGTACATATAATAAAGTAATAATGGTGTAATATGATTACACCATTTGTTTATTATTAATTTATGCCAAACTGCAACCTTTCTGTGTAGACATATTTATCACGGTCCTTATCTTCAGAATAAAATAAGATTTTTTCTTTATACCTGTACTTAAGATAATAGTCAAAAATTCTGAGATAATTTGTAGGTACTACAACTATACGCGATTTTGAGGGGGGATTTTAGTTAATTTATGTGCTTTTCGTATTACTACAGTAGTAGCTACAGAAATACAGTCTTTGTACAACTATAGTAATAAATCTGGCATAAAAGTGACACAAAATACTGACGTTCTATGGTAGAAATATTACACTGTGACGCAACACTTTAGATTTATGATAAATTCTTAATTCTACTCAAGCTACAAAATAACTTTAAAATCACTCTTATAAAGACCAAAGCATCTTTTGGCCATTATGAGTGTATAAAAAAATAATCAAGTGCTAAATGAGTGCTGCTTGGATTAGGCTTTATCTCCCTAAATTAGTAATGCTCTGATGCTCTAAAATCGTCTTTAGGGTTATAGCTATATTCAGCTCTACCTTGAGCGGGTTTGTGGAAGTTATGAGAACTGAACACTCTGCGCCTTGCCTGTTAAAGGAACCGGCACCGTTCCAAACCGTTAGGAAAAAAGGAGTTAACGCAAATTGAGCGTCTACTAGCTCGGACACTCAAGATCCCCGTGTAATGAGAGGTGAAAACCGACCCGATACTGAGTCTATGTTTGGCTGGATTTGAGCTCGGGTTTTCCCCGAAGAGCGCAGTGTGTGGTGTATGGAACAACGCCGTTGTTAGCTGGCAGATTCAATCCAACAACATTTTAGGGAGTGCTCCAAACGGTTCTTCAGAGCCGCGGACGAGCACATTAACCCACTAATACGCGAGTCATCGAGTTACCCTTCCACACCGCCTTCAGCGAACAACCCCAATCCATATCGGCAGAGGATACGCAGACCGCGGCATGTCCTTAGCGACTCCCCTAACCAACTCACGCAGGAACTTCTAGACCTGCAAGCGACGGCGTCTGAGCCGTCGCCTCCCTTGTCACCCCCTAACCGGCAGCCTTCTGCTTAGCCACGTGTAGGTTCCCGTTAATACAGGCGGGTCCCACTTTGGTGAACCGTGCCTTCTTCTAGCGCTTATGCCCATGGGGCAGTGCTAACCGTGCCTCTCCTGAGGTGCGGCTCTCATCAATAGAGCCAGTAGGGTCAATAGGACCAAAGGCTTACGCTGAGTTTAGTCGGTAGGTCTGTGTGGTTGAGCCGCCTCGACAGCACCAGGAGTCCGACATAATCAACGCATCCCTGCTTGCCTGTTGCGTTGGTATCCATGATGGATTCTCAGCCTCCACTCCTGAGGAAAAAAAAAAAAAGTTAGCTGGCAGGAAAGATTGGTTTGCGCGCGTGATGGCGTCGGGTTAAATTATCCTCAGACAGCAATGTTTGGCCAAGACGCTGTCGCTAGAGTAATATTTTACCGCTTGTTGAATTAGTGGGTTTGGGTGGTTGGGAGGCGCTAGCAAAATAGCGAGTTGCTAGATTTTTCATAAGAGATTCGATAGTCCAAAGGTCTAAAGTCGTAATGAGCTCGATTAGGAGGACTATAAACAAACCTGTCATTCTGTACGCTTTCTTACTCGCGTGATAAAAGTGCGTACGCGAATTTTTTACGACCGCCAATAACTCCGGCCCCGGACAATTTACGACTTCATTGTACTGAAATGTTCCATTCAAATTCAACTCGTAATGCGTTCACCGTAACGCTGGAAACAGGCCATCGTCTAGCGTTATTAGAGTGAATATATTTGTGTGTTACACTGCGTTAAAGCTACTTCACACGAATGCGGAATCCATTTGCAATACTCACCATCGGTATCGATATCATTTATTTCAATGTAGATAACTAACATGTGTTTATTAACACATTCCGTGCTCCCCACTCGGGTCCGAGTGGGGCGGGGCCATAGCTAGCTAGCGGCGGCTCCCACTTTTTCATTCGTTTCATTTTGTAGTAGGTAGTCAGTAAGTCGTTCGATCCGAGTGTTCGGCACCCAGCATGCTGTGTGCCGACCACTGGATCCGAAAAATGCAACAAAAAATCCGTACAGAGTGGAGTCGCAAGAGCAGATGCTCGAAGGGTGGAAGTGTAATAATGTCATAACGCCGACAGCGCTTCGATCGCTGTCGCGGACACAACTCTCTACACCCTTAGCCGTTCACACCAATGTTGCTCTCTTCGCACCAATATTGGTCTGCTTTTTTGGGGGGCCCATTTAGTGAGCGGCGAGTCACCACCATATTGCCATATTTAAATCAATTAGGAGGCTTTAAGAAGGCAGGTGACCGGAGTCTTTTACATAGCCCGGTTTTCATTACCATCAAAATCGAAATGCAATAGTCCACAAACTTTTTGACCACTAATGACAATAGTTTCTGTGCATCTAACTGGGTGTAGTCTTTAGCTGCATTTTTCATGATGCAGATAGAGATTAGACCCAGTTGGTACACTCCACGCACACATTCATTAAATTTCGCTTAAATGGCCTCTACGCGTTGGATCTGTATCCCCTTATAAAGAACCGTGTTTTATAAAACCACGTGACATAAGCGACAATAACAATATACATTTATCTATTTTTACAAGCTTTTATTTAGTTTCACCTGTCCCGTTGTCTGTCGTTCTGTAATCAAATCATGCAACTTAAATTTGATCCACTTCCCGGTTTCCGATTGAGCTGAAATTTGGTATACACGTTTAGTTCGGATGACAATGGATGATTAACTGTGTGACGTCATTCAAAATCCAACATGGCGGCGTATCCAATATGGCGGACCAATTATTTTTAATGCACTCCTACAATATGGGTATCAAATAAAAGGGCTTGCCAAGAATAACTAGAAAAAAATAATGTTGCGTCACTCTTAATCCAATACGGCGGAACACCAAAAATGGCGGATAATTTTCTTTTATTCGTTCCTACAATATGGGTATCAAATGAAAGGGCTTGTTCTCAGCAAGCCTGTAGAGGTACTAAAAAGTTAAAAATAAAATTAAAGAAAAAAAACCTTTTTAAAAACAAGCTTTTATTATTTGTTTATAAAATGAACTAAAAAGTTAAAAATAAATTATTAACACTAAAACTTTTCACCATATATAATTATTCAATCTCGTCCCCTCTTTTATCATAGTCCCCATTTATAAATAAAAGCGTGTTACATTGTGATAGCTTGAGGAAAATGTTGTGTTGTTGTGTGGAAATATTATTTGGATTGATTATTTTTTATTTTTATTTCAGCCTTGCTGTGCCCACGACTTCATCCGCGTGGAATCGTAATTTTAGGTAGCATTTTTAATGACCGAGAGTATTATAAATGTAAGAGTAGACAAATATAATAAGAAAGCGCGAACTGCTAAGCTATCGGGAGTTACACGTGTTATTGTGAGTCAACCATAAAAGATAGGTATATACTGTCGTGGGATATTTTTAAAGAGAACATTTCCAAAATACATGATTTCTGTGTAGCTTTAACCATTAAGGACGCACACGCGACGGAAGCTTAAAAAATATATTAAATTCTCCCGTTTTCCTAACATTTCTCTTCACTACGCTGCTCCTATTGATTTTAGCGTGATGAAAAGTATACTACAACCAGCTCAGGATTATAAAAAACAATTGTACCAAGTTTCGTTAAAACCCGTCGAGTAGTTTTTGTTTCTATAAAGGTTATACAGACAGACAAAAATTTTACTGATTGCATTTATGGCATCAGTATCGATACCTAATCACCCCCTGATAGTTCATTTGGAAATGTATTTCATGTACAGAATTGACCTCTCTACAGATTTATTATAAGTATAGATTTCGAACCTTACATGCGCAAGGCACATTTCTCGCTGGACTGATGCATGAGACAGAGAGGCGCGGTACGCAGATACCGGTCACCACAGGCCTTCTATTAGATGCGCAGACGATTTGGTGATGGCCGCAGGAAGGCGCTGGACTCTAGTTGTGCAGGACAGACCAGTGTGGAGATATTTTTTTGAGAGGTAGCTGCGTTTATATAATTGTATTGTTAAACTCGTAATATTTTTCCTGACGGGTTCATCTTTTTTCTATATGATGTTTTTTATTGCCTACTTACAGCTTTACAATGTGGTTACTTACAAATGTGGTGTGCTGTCGGATTATCTACCCTGTGTTTCCACAGAAGGTAACTGTTCGATGTTTTTTCACCTTTCAGTGGCAGCTACCGCCAACCGTAACAACGGCTGGGTCCTTGGGGCGGCGCGGTGGCTATGCCTCCACCTTAGCTTTTTGAGGAGCTCGACCGATTTTCGGGTGCTTCCTCTGGGTGAGGTTTTTCATTTGTTCGTTAGTCGCTGTTTGCGACTAGCCTGTTTTGGTTATTTCCATTTCTTCTTTCTTCCTCTTTACTTGTGCTGTGGAGAAAGAGGCTTCGCGGGAAGGCTCGCCTGTCCGGTGGTCGGGTGTGGTAGGGCGCTATGTCTTTAATGTGCGGGTGTCGGGAGCTGGTGGAAGTGGAAAGATTAAGTTTTACAAACGTGGTGTAAAACTTAATCTTTCCATTTAAGTATAGATACGTCGGCTTACGTGTGCGGTAGAAACTCTAAAAAAATTATGTCACGCCTAGATAAGATAAGACGCCTACATAAGATTTTTATGTAATCATCTTTGTTCTGTGTAATAAATTAATAAATAATTTGGGGATTCCTATTTACAAAATACAAAAATATTTATTGGGAACATAAGACATAGGTACATTATACAAAAATTGAGTGCTGACAGCCGCAAAAGTTATAAACTGAGTAGCGGAGTCAGCGCCCCCTCCGGTGACATAAATACATTGTTTCCCTTGAAATTATAATAGTAATAAAAATAATAAATACAAAAAAAAAATAACTAACAAATTAAACAAACATTAGCCTCTATCTTGATGTAATATTCAACAGTCTCTACATATAAGAGATCCGTGTCTTTTTTATTATTATTCCATTTGAATCTGTGATATGTTTCCTTTTAACTACTATAGACATATAACTAGAGTGAGTTGAGTATCGTCTGATATTTTAACAATTCTATATCTATAAATACATTAACTATTACTTATGTATGACAATTCGACTAAGCAATTAACGGACAGTTTATGAGCAAAGTTGAGAAAATAAAAAGTATGTAAGTACAAAAAAGGTTTTTTTTGCGAGGGGAAATGCACCGTGACCACCGCCGTCTTAAACGGCACACAAGAATTAGAGGCCCTTTAAAAAAATAAAAAACGCGAATTATACTAAAATCTTTAAAATAAGTTGGTTTGCTATTCCTTCGGGAAAAAAGGTAAGAAATGTTAAACGTGAATTGGATATTATGATTCATTACCCGCAAAGTGTACCTGTGAATAGAAACTCTAATTTCTCTGAGTACTAGTTATTTCTTTAATTACTGTAAAAGCTAGACGTGCAGGGCGATCTGATGGCAAGTGGCAATTAGCGACCGTAGACTTGGCGAAGGCGCTACTTACTTTGACTGCAATATTCTGCTTAAGCCTCGAATAATTCGATATCACCGATAACCGATAAAAATCTAACCAGCCAAAACCATTTAATTTATAATTTATTTTTAACAATATATATAAATTGGTGTGTAGAGGTATGAAGACCAGGGCAGAGTTGGATAACATATTCCAAGACCTCGGTAGAGTTTTATAACAGGTAGGTATTTTAGCTTAGCTTTAGGTAGGTATTTAGCTTTGTAAGTTAGCTTCGACAAGCATATGTAGATCCAACTTCCAGAGAGAGGTTCGTCAACTGTTCCAACTTGGCAAGGCGACATTAGCAGCAAAGTCCAATTCGGGAGTCACTTGGTGGACAAAGCCAAACTGGCGAGCAAAAAGTTGGGCGTTTTGAACAGTGCTAAGCGTTACTTCACGCCTGGTCAGCGGCTTGTACTTTACAAAGCGCAGGTTCGACCACACGTGGAGTGCTGCTCGCATCTCTGGGCAGGCGCTCCCAAATACCAGCTCGCCCACTTGACTACCTTCAGAGACGGGCTGTGCGAATCATTGATGATCCAATCTGACGGATAAATTGGAGTCACTGGAGCAGCGGACGGACTTTGGAGCCCTTTGCGTGTTCTATCGGCTCTTCAACGGGGAGTGCTCCGAGGAACTGTTTGACTTGGTACCAGCGGCACCATTCTATCACCGACTCGATGCCGCAATAGACTTCACCCTTTCTACCTGGATCCGTTTCCGTCTAGTACGATGCGTTTCCAGCGATCATTTCTTCCACGGACATATAAGCTCTGGAATGATCTTCCTGTTGCGGTGTTTCCCCTGCGCTATGACATGTCCCTCTTCAAACGAGGCTTAAAGAGAGTAATCTTATCTCGGTAGGCAGCGGCTTAGCTGTGTCCACCCTGGGATTGCTAAGTCCATGAGCTGCGGTTAACGCTTAACATCAGGCGTGCCGCTTGCTCGTCTGCCTCGTAAAGCAATAAAAAAAAAAGAAAAAGCAATCGAGAAGCAACGTCCTATGTTCTCGACCCATCTGCGGCAACGCTTCAAAACTAATATATAAATACACTAATACGTACAACACTTAACATTCAGAAAACACTACCAATTAATGATTTAATGTGGGAACTTTCCCAGTTAGTAAATTACCTGTATCAAAAATTCATAGTGAACTATAGAACCTTCTCTTATAAGACTTTTATCAATAAATGCTTGCGTTATTTGTTTCTAAAGCTTGCATGGGGAGTCTTACTTCTTGAGGAAGAGCATTCCATTAGAGAATAGATCAGAGGTCCCCGAACTTTTTTGTGTTGTAGACCCTTTGCCGTATTTTTCGGTTTTGGGTAAGTAGGGGGTCTACCCCTACTTACCTGATATTGAATACGTACATCCTATAATTATATATAACTTACAAAATTTTTGAAACATCCATACTAATATTATGAATGGGAAAGTGTGTCTGTCTTTTGACCGTCTTTCACGGCAAAACGAAGCGACGAATTGACGTGATTTTGACGTGGAAATAGTTGAAGGGATGGAGAGTAACATAGGCTACTTTTTATCTCGGAAAAATCAACAGATCCCACGGGATGCGCAATAAAGTCTTCGCTCAAAAACTACTGCACAGATTTTCACGCGGTTTTCATCAGTAGATAGTGATTCTTGAGCAAGGTTTTGCGGTATTTTTTATCTCGGAAAAACGGATAGTCCCACGGGAAGCGCGAATAAAACTTTCGCGCCATAAACCGACTTCCGCGCATATGTAGCCGTGGCAAAAGCTATGACCTTTAACCCTCTATAGACCCAATCCCGAAATCCACGCGGGCGAAGCCGCGGGCAGAAAGCTAGTTTATAATATTTTTTTTTTACTACATAGGTACTTTTGTAAATAATTTTATGTCTTTATATTAGAAGACAGTATAATGTAAGTAAATTGGTACTATCAGTGTATGTTGAGATCCATTGTCGTGGACCCCTATTCTCATTTCATGGACCCCCAATTTTTTGTATCGCTGACGTAGACCCCTTGCAGGTTGTCATAGAGCCTTAGGGGTCGATATAGTCCCACTTTGGAAATCGCTGGAATACACTGACCAAAAAAAAAGAGCAAACCATATCATAATAGCCCGAGAAATATTCAAGAAGGGCAATAGAGGTAGAACGTAATTGTGGGATTAATTATGGGATGTATATACATGAGAAACATAATTGATAATATTGAAAATTGTGAATAGAGTTAGTTAACGAGCCTCGGGGTTAAAAAAAGCACAGAGGAGTACACAGTTAATAAAGCTCTTGTAAACCCTACATTGCTGTATGTATAACCATTTAAAACACTAGGAACTCGGATACATGATCGAATTTCATTATATTAATAAAATTCCATCGAAATAAGAAAATTACCCACAAAACCATTTTTATTTAAATTAAGAACCTGGTTAATTAGTAAGTGCTTTTATGACGTAAAAGAATATTTGACATTCGCTAATTGAAGTAACTATTAATGTTGTTTATTAAACACTTGAAATGTCTTACGCTAGTGATTCCATTGGTGTTTTTTATTGTGTACTTCGTAACGTTCTTTATAACTTAAAATGAATAAAACAAAATGTGTAATTAAAAAAATATATATATATAATAGTGTGTAAATTGAATAATGCAAACACATATCTAAAAAAAACCATAAGGATTTCATTTATTAATTGTTTTATTTTTACAAAAAAATAGGAATTTATTTTGTGACATTGTAATGTGGTTCTTGACATTTTCTTTATTGACTAATTTAATTAATTGCCATTGTGATTCTTCGACATTTATTTTATCACTGTATAGTTTTTGTTTAATTAGTTTGTTTGATCTTCAAATATGATTATTTATTGTCATTTTTTTGATATTGATTAAATTTTGTATGCCTCACCAGGCCAAACATGTAAGGACAATCAAAAACCTGACTTCAACATTTTTATGTACACTCATGTTTGACACAATAAATAAATTATTATTATTATTAAAGACAAATAAAATTGTTGCTGTCTTGAAAAATAAGGTACAAATTGTAATATTGTGAAAGCAATCTTTTTGGGTTCTGACCATTTGTTTACGGCTAACATGACGCAATAACAATTATCTCTCATCTTTTGTCAGGGTCAAAGACGATTGCTTAAAGAAAATGTAAAACAAACAATTAAATATAAAATCAGTATTTTTACATGTCAAAAGTTATAAATAAATATTTGCCTCCAATAGTGATGTTGCACGACCTCAAAATGTAGTTGCATCTAATTACAAATTTTAGTGCTGAAAACACTGACTGCAATCTCACGCTCGCTACTATAATCTGTTGAAAACAACATATGCGCCTATTTATTTTATCCCTTTTTCTCACGCCAACGATCCATCGCTTACACAATGCAATTGCTGAGAAGTCTGTCAAATGTTATTGAGTAGATTATTATATATAGATAGATAGTTTTATTAGTATTATTGTCTAAACCTAATGAGAAATGAAATTGATTTGACCATAAGTGGTTCAAAACGTATTTTTTGGTTGATATCTATGTTTTACCTATTCCCAAATCAAACAATGAATTTTAAATAGCTTATACGATAAGAATAGTCTTCACTCGTCTTTTAAATTACCCAGCACACAGCATAACAATTGAGATTTCTATCTATTTATTAACTTTGGTTACAACCTTAATTGTACATTTTCTTTGAAACCTCAAGAATCTGTTTAAGAAAAAACAGATACCAACAGGCTATTAAAACATGAACGAGCGAATATTTCCAGCGCCGAAAACGTTCCCCTCGCAACTCTCAGCTAATAAGTTACGAAACTTTTAACTACTTAAATACCCAAGCGGCATCCCTCAAAAGTTATGTTTTATACATGGCGCCAATATTACCCCATCAGATATTACTTTTGTTCTTGCACTTAATTGCCAAATAATAAACCACAAGGAATTAGGGATTTAGTCCACTCAACGAAATTTTGATGTTAAATGTAAGTAGCAGACAAAGTTCATACTTTTCTTACGTTGCGTATTCTATTTTTAGGACATTTTTTTTTATAATAACTCTTTATTGCACACAATAAAGTTACAATAAAAATACTGGCAGGTACCAAGTATCGCACGCACCCAAAGGGCTGAAACAACACCGGAGGGTTTTAGTGGGTGGTCCTAGCACTCTTGCTAGGATAGCCCCACACGTGCCGACTAGCCAACGGACGGGTACAGTGCGATATCACGCATTATAAAATGGGCTTATTTAACAATAATATTAATTTACCATCCGTCTAAAGTTAGATAATATAAAGGTATTGTAAATATTTATGTGCTACTTTAACAAGGACGTGTGGGTATTTCTGTACTAGATAGACAGCTTGTGTTAAAGAGCGCCAGTACGGACACGAAGCCAGTCTCTCGGTGAGCTATGGAGAAGCCTGATTTTGTGTGTGTACGACATAACATTATTAAAGGAATTATAAATTTCGGAAGAGCGGAACAATTCATAGACAGCTTGTGTTAAAGAGCGCCAGTACGGACACGAAGCCAGTCTCTCGGTGAGCTATGGAGACACCTGATATTGTGTGCGTACGACATAACATTATTAAGAAATTATAAATTTCAGAAGAGCGGAACAATTCATTGACAGCTGTTTGTTAAAGAGCGCCAGTACGGACACGAAGCCAGTCTCTCGGTGTGCTATGGGACACCTGATATTGTGTGTGTACGACATAACATTATTAAGAAATTATAAATTTCGGAAGAGCGGAACAATTCATAGACAGCTTGTGTAAAGAGCGCCAGTACGGACACGAAGCCAGTCTCTCGGTGTGCTATGGAGACACCTGATATTGTGTGTGTACGACATAACATTATTAAGAAATTATACATTTCGGAAGAGCGGAACAATTCTAGACAGCTTGTGTTAAAGAGCGCCAGTACGGACACGAAGCCAGTCTCTCGGTGTGCTATGGAGACACCTAATATTGTGTGTGTGTACGACATAACATTATTAGAAATTATAAATTTCGGAAGAGCGGAACAATTCATAGACAGCTTGTGTTAAAGAGCGCCAGTACGGACACGAAGCCAGCCTCTCGGTGTGCTATGGAGACACCTGATACTGCGTGTGTACGACATAACATTATTAAGAAATTATAAATTTCGGAACAGCGGAACAATTCATAGACAGCTTGTGTTAAAGAGCGCCAGTACGGACACGAAGCCAGTCTCTCGGTGTGCTATGGAGACACCTGATATTATGTGTGTACTACATAACATTATTAAGAAATTATAAATTTCGGAAGAGCGGAACAATTCATAGACAGCTTGTGTGTAAAGAGCGCCAGTACGGACACGAAGCCAGTCTCCTCGGTGTGCTATGGAGACACCTGATATTGCGTGTGTACGACATAACATTATCAAGAAATTATAAATTTCGGAAGAGCGGAACAATCATAGACAGCTTGTGTTAAAGAGCGCCAGTACGGACACGAAGCCAGTCTCTCGGTGTGCTTATGGAGACACCTGATATTGTGTGCGTACGACATAACATTATCAAGAAATTATAAATTTCGGAAGAGCGGAACAATTCATTAGACAGCTTGTGTTAAAGAGCGCCAGTACGGACACGAAGCCAGCCTCTCGGTGTGCTATGGAGACACCTGATATTGTGTGCGTACGACATAACATTATCAAGAAATTATTAAATTTCGGAAGAGCGGAGCAATTCATAGACAGCTTGTGTTAAAGAGCGCCAGTACGGACACGAAGCCAGTCTCTCGGTGTGCTATGAAGACACCTGATATTGTGTGTGTACTGCATAACATTATAAGAAATTATAAATTTCGGAAGAGCGGAACAATTCATAGACAGCTTGTGTTAAAGAGCGCCAGTACGGACACGAAGCCAGTCTCTCGGTGTGCTATGAAGACACCTGATATTGTGTGTGTACTACATAACATTATTAAGAATTATAAATTTCGGAAGAGCGGAACAATTCATAGACAGCTTGTGTTAAAGAGCGCCAGTACGGACACGAAGCCAGTCTCTCGGTGTGCCATGAAGACACCTGATATTGTGTGTGTACTACATAACATTATTAAGAAATTATAAATTTCGGAAGAGCGGAACATTACATTGCTATATGCATAAGTGTTAATAATTAACCCTAATACTTTCTACAGAATCTTTACTTCAGACTATCTGAATACTCTATTAAATTATATAGTGACGTTTGAAACACGGGGTTGTTAACAGCTCGATATATACAATTAACCCTGCGTATAATAAAATGCGCCAAAACCTGATGCATGCCGTTTTTGAAGTAAGCGACAAAAACAATGAGCACCACCGCAAGCGAAGGCCAAAATTAAATTTTGAAGCACACCCTTATATAACATCAATAATGATGCAAGTAACAAGATTCCGCGACAATCTTATTTATTGATATGTAGCTATAACCGGAGGGAGATTCTATATCAGAGATGTTGCTATATGTGGGCCTGCGCTGCATCGCCTCCTCTACTGAGGGTTGCCCTCACGTTAGAACTTAGATACAGGCTGAGTTTAGTCGGTAGGTCTCGTAGTCAGACCTCTCTGGCCACGTGAAGTCCGACATTATCACCGTGACACTTGCCGTTGCGGTAGTAGGTATCCTTTTTTTTTGTTCTCCTGAGGAAAATGCATTAAATTGCATACCCCGGCTGTGGCGAGCCGGCGCTTACGTGAGGCTCTCCTCCCCAGAAGGGGGAGGCCTACCCACTAAAAACCTTAGGGATGGTCTTCTTCAGGCATGTAGGAAGCCCCCGGGAACGCGAACAGACTTCCAGCCTCTACTGAGAAAAAAATCCTGCTAAATTAACAACAAAAAGTTAATCCGGGAGAGCCGTCCATAGTGAATAGCTACCATATCAATGTTTTTATTGTCAAATGAAATCGACAATTAGGTAGATTCGGCAATAATAATATGTTGCTAAAAAAACAATTGTAATCTTGTGCCATATCACAACCCATATTAGTTACACCAGCAATTTAGCTTTGTCACCATAAATATTCCGGTTTTGCCATGATTAAGAACGGACATGAAGCAGGTTGGGTGAATCGTTGGGGTTACTTACGAAATATCGAAATTCCAAATGATCGAATATCAAAATATTATCAGTGTATTTCGATATTCGATCATTTGGAAATCGATATTTCGTAGGTAACCCCAACGATTCACTCAACCTGTTTCATGTCCGTTCTTAAATCTAAGCACTAGTTGTAAATAGTCTTGCTTTTAATTTCACATCAAATAATAGAGCAAAAGTATTTAGTGTTCACAACCGTGATTAAAGTTCACACCGACACAACACGCGCCCGCTCGGTCGAACATTCGCGAAGGAAATAGACGAGAAGAGCCGAGTCCTGTGTATATTTAAAAGTACTTTGTGCCGGCGCCCGAGTGAAGTGATGAGAGAATTGGCTACCGAAGAAACGAAACAACTACTCGGAAGTTGTCACAATACACTAATTTATTAGCTAAGCGAACAATCTTAAATTTTGTTAGTTTTGAATATTGTTGTTTGTTTAAATAAACATGTCAACAACATTAGCTAAGTAACTCACCGAAGCCCGGTGCCCGGTGAGTATCTGAGTCAATCGGTAGGTGACCTCCTCCTTCCCGTGGAGCCAAGCTTCGAGGTGCGGGAGTACGGCACCGACCGACGGCCCGCTGGCGCGCGCAGATCCGTAATTCGAGCTGCGCACGCCAGGCCGCCACAATCCGTCGGTGCCACTCCCGCTTAGGCACTTCGTGCGCGGGTTCCAGGGCGCTCCCCCCATCGCCCCCCCGGCTGACACGCCGCGACGCATACGTCGCCGCGGACATGTCGGCCAGGATGTCGAATGGGGGGGAGCGTACCAGAACCGTCGCCGCCTCGTACGAGATGGTACGGTAGCCTCGCACGATCCGTATGGCCATTATCCGCTGCAGGCTCCGTAGCAGAGCTCTGCAGCGGGGGGACCTCGCGCAGTCTTGTGACCACACGGGGACCCCATACATGGCCACGGATCGACGCCCTCGTACAGGCGGCGTGCGGTAGTATCCTGGGCACGTTTCGTGCTCCTCGTGAGGATTCTCACCCTCTCAAAGATTCGAATCAGTAGTGCTTCGTCACAAATTGATATTGTCAATCGTGTAAGTGTCGCGTATCGAATGAAACCGATATGCAATTGAGCGACGTGATCCGAAGCGCTCCGACTCTGAACTATTTATTTATCTCAATCGTGCGAGCGCCGCGTGCAGATTGAAACCGAGATACAATTGAGCGAATGATTTATTTGAAGCGCTGTTAGATTTGAATCAGTGAATCACTTGGAAGAAACGACTCACTGAGTCGTTTCTGTAAAGATTGACACATATCTATTTGGATAGTGTATTCCAGTGTTGGCATGTTTTAAATTAAAATAATAAAACCGCATGTATCTATAAACCATATTTGTCACACAAAAACTAAACGCTTATCTTTCCGCCAAAGAGAAATATGTTCCTTGATACCTGATTCTGAGAAAAATAAACCATCCAACTATACAATGCACTACCACTCGCTTGCCTCTTATACCGTGCACCACGATTATACGGCAAACGCTCGAGATTTGCGGATCGCCTCCTATTACAAAAGCGTTTGAGTCGAGATTCGCCTAGCTTCAGACAATGGGAATTCTTGACGAGTATTTGATCTTCCATTTCAATGTATATGCAGTAAATTGCTGACATTTGTTCCGGTTCGCCCCGAAATATAATTTATTGGACGGCGCATGTGTTTTGTTGCGTGCGTCGACGTTATATTAGAAATGTCACCGTTGATATTTCACAATATTTATTGTCAAGTGGGATGACAGAAGATTCTCGTTATTCTCATCACAAATAGGACATTATAGTGACCATATTCTGACTAGTACAGCCTGATCGGGCTAATTCACTGGTACTAAAGTACTGTTACACTGGGGAAACTAATAAAGAAAGCACATTGACCCAGACGACGACAAATTTTTGTAAGTCAAATTTCCCAAGCAAATCTATCCCGTGTGGGAATTGAACGCATTGTGTAGTAGCCGATCACTCGACCGCTACGCCAGACGTATCGCGTACTAAACTTAGTTTATAATTTGTAACTAGTGAAGTAAAGGGGAAATAATACTATCATAATTATTTATGTCAATATTTATTGTCCCAAATATAAAAATTCATTAATTAAACAATACTAAACAATGATTAAACTTAAAGCTAACTTAGATTTATCACAGAGGGGTGCATTGGCGAAATTGCGAAATGCGCGACTTAACAAAGGCAGGCAAAGGAAAAGCAGAGATCGAAATATTTATAATTTTGTCAAATTAAGCGATAAGATGTCAATAAACATGTCGACTTCCCATATGTTTCGATTAATTATTAAAAAACAACTGAATGACTTTGTTTTTGACTAAAATTGTATACCTCTAGTTGATATGTATTTTATTACCCACATATTATATTTTTAACTTTATTCATAGAAATGGTAGCGTGCTCAAAAAAAATCGTTACTTCATAATTGCAATATTCAAGAAAAAAAATATTAATAGCTCAAGAAAATTATATTTATTTACCATTCGCATGAAAAACAACGAAAATTGCAGGAAAAGCATGAATTCTAAATCCTTAATTTAAATGTTGTAGTTCTTATTATCATTATAACTATTGTTAGATTTAATCCATTTTAAACATTTTAACATAATAATAAAAGTAACTGAAGCGAAAATTTTAATAAACATTTAAAGGCGATTTGAGGATTCTGTTTGCTTTTATTTTTATTGTGTTCTTTAATATTGCTAAAACCGGATCTATGTTTTATACGCCTTTAGCATTTAAATGAAGTTAATAAAAGCGTTTCGCAAGCTATAATTAGTAAACTAATTGCATGCACTTCATTTTGTCACTAATAAGAAATTTTCCCAAACACAGTGAGACAGACAATATTTCAAGTGAAGTTTCAAGATGGCGCTAACGTTTGCACACGTGGAGCCACGTTTCACAAATTATAAAGTGTTTAGAAAATTTCATACATTACATCCAGTTTTATTACTTCCACTGATGACTATATACCTACCTATATTCTCTACCTATAGTCTACGTCGACCAATTTTAATATATTTGATAATAATTTAACGCAATAACCAACATAGTCTTTAAGTTCACATTGATTACATACATACATAAACTTTATTACAATATAACACGTAAAATAACAACACGAAACATACATATTCTCCTTTTTGATTAGATCTAATAAAATACGTTCGACTACGAGTTTTTTTTCAGACACCCAATAGGAATGCGAACTTATCTTGCGGATTGGTCCAAATATTTATTTTATTATTTATTTTTTGTTTTTTATTAATAGCCAGCAATAATTCTTCTGAAAGCATACATGATATTATACGTAAGCTCTATTTTATATCATAGCCTCCAACTCTTTAAGTTCAATTCGCATTGTGTCTCAGTAGGTTTTTACTATTTTCGACAAAGGACGGACCACCTCTTTATGATCTAACTGACAGGCCTCATAAAACACTGAAAAACCCTTACAAATCCAATTTGTTTTTGTTTATTATGAATAAAAATTGAAAAGTTTATGGCTATTGACATTTACAAATTTCATACTGGCAACATCGAAGTTTATTTGAAAAATAACTTCACCGTTATCTGTCAAATAAAAACTAATGTTAAAATCGAGGGCATTATATAAAATTGATATTTGTAACCCTATTGATGGGTTGATTTATCTGTAAAAGCATGTTCGCTTCTTTTTGAAGATAAAAGAATGTTTCCATTGCGCAAAATACACTAAATTTTGTTGAAAAAATTCTTAACAAAAGTATAATAATAATAACCTACTATCAAACAATAATTTTATGTAAATAATAATAATTTAAAAAAATTTGATATCTTATGATCTATAGCAAAGCAGATTCAGTCACTCGGTTCATCTATAGATTATATCTCTCTAATAAATTAGATCAGTGATTCTCAACCATTGTGCCGCCAAATTTTACAAATATATAATAATGTTAATATTATTAAATTATATCATTTAAAAAGATAAATATTTTTAAGATAACATTAGAGAAGAGAATTATTCATTATTTCCCAAAATTAGATATTAAGAAATTTAATTGGGTTCGTAATCCATTTCTCACAACGGATACTTCTGTATTCGACTTAACTTTGAATGAAGAGGAAGAACTGATTTTGTTTTTCAATAATCGAGATTTATTTTTAAAACATTCAGAAGAATCAATTATTTCATTTTGGATTAACATCAGATGCGATTATCGAATGATAGCCAAAAAAGCTTTAAACATATTATCACAATTTTCCACATCTTATTTGTGTGAATTCGGATTTTCAGCATTAGCCACCATTAAAACTAAAAAAAGATCAAGATTGTTAAATGTAGAAGACAATATGAGAGTAGCATTGTCATTTTTACAATCAAATACAAATGAAATTATCAAAAACGATCATTAAAAATATTTTTATTATTATTAATCCCTTAATAACCGTTTAATTATTGCAGTATATATTAGTGTATTTCGTATATTTAAAATTTTTGTCACAAAAAATGTGTGCAGTGTGTTGTGGTAAGTAAATAATTTTTATCTTTTTCTTTGTGTGCCGCCAAAATTTGAAATCGTTAAATATGTGCCGCAACAAAAAAAAGGTTGAGAATCACTGAATTAGATGTTTATTTTTCATG
>JAYEAL010000579.1:0-23897 GCA_036419045.1 Scirpophaga incertulas
TTTCCATGGCCACGTCAAGGCGTGATGCAGCTCTCCTTGGGGATTAGCGCTCGCGTCCAGCCGTAATTGGGGGGGATCGGTGGGGATTTTAGTGGGTAGGCCTACCACCTTCTCAGGAGGAGAGCCCCACATAACCCAACACGCGGGTATGCAATTCAATGCATTCCCCTCATCGTCACATAAAAAAGGCACAAGCTAATAATGTATAAAAAAGTGTATCTTTTTTTTTTTTTTTATTCCATACGGTGGCAGACGAGCAAATGGCCCACCTGATGGTAAGTGGTAACCATCGCTCATGGACATCTGCAGTGCCAGGGGCACAGCTGAGCCGCTGCCTACCTGGAGAGAAATACTCTTTTTAAGCCTCGTTTGAAGTTAGACATATCGTAGCGCTCAGGAAACATCGCAGCTGGGAGCTCATTCCAGAGTTTGCATGTACGCGGAAGGAATGAACGCTGAAACCGAACTGTACTAGACAAGATCGGTTCCAGGTGATATGGATGAACTCTACTGCGGTGGCGGGTGGTGCGATGGTAAAAAGGTGACGAAGGCACCATTGCAAATAATTCCTCAGAGCACTCTCTGTTAAAGAGCCTATAGAGAACACACAGAGAGGCAAAGTCTCTCCGCTGCTCCAAGGTCTCTGTTGAGGCCGTAATATTGGAATCACCGATGATACGGAAAGCACGCCTTTGCAGGGAGTCAAAAGGGTCGAGAGATTTGAGGGCTCCAGCCCAGAGGTGTGAGCAGTACTCCATATGCGGCCGTATTTGAGCTTTATAAAGCATCAGACGCTGACTGGGCGTGAAGTACCGCTTCGCTCTGTTGAGAACACCCAATTTTTGCTTGCCTTTTTGGCTTTGTCCTCCAAATGACTCCCGAACTGCACTGTGGCTGAATTTTTTTTTTTTTTTGTTCCCCTGAGGAAAATGCATTAAATTGCATACCCCGGCTGTGGCGAGCCGGCGGTTAAGTGGGGCTCTCCTCCCCAGAAGGGGGAGGCCTACCCACTAAAAACCTCAGGGATGGCCTTCCTCAGGCATGTAGGGAGCCCCCAGGAACCCCCAGCCTCCGCTCCCCTTCCTAGAGGGGAACCCTCCTCGGGGGAGGCTACACTACCTCCCCCGGTTTCCTCCACCGACGACGCCCCCCGGCCACGGAAGGGGCGTGGTCCATCCCGGGTCGCCGCAGCGGTAGCGACTTCCTCGCGCCCGCCGGCGACCCGAAATTTCCACACCTAGAATCCCAATAGACTCAAACGCAATAACTGATATGCAATAACAAGTTCATAAGCAACGACCCAAATTAACTATTTCTACATTGTATATTACGTCAACGTGATGTAGACATTGTATTTAAATTAATGAGAAACAATAGACTAGTCCAACACAGTGATATCGTTAACAAAACAGAGCTGGTTCTGTTTTACGAGTTCCCTGGTCCGGTCCCAGGGCGACCTTTGGCAATTCACAACAACAAAACAACGTACCGAACAGAATATTAAACAAGGTAAATCGAAATGGCCGAGCCGAGGGGAACTTCGCACCAGAGCCTGCGGCTACCTCTGTTTCACTAACTTCTTCTGGGCTAATTACCAGCGCAATGCATTGTTGTACTCTGTAACTAATTTTACATTGTTGCTCATTTATTTTATTACTATGATTCCGTTTATAAATACACTAGCCGCCCCGGCTTCACACACAAAAACCTGTGAACTGTGAACGTTGTAAATAATAAATTATAGTACTTTATTGTAGCAGGTGTTATTTTGCGGAAGTCCATTGTATTACAAAGGATATTGTTTTTTGCTGATTCCGCGCAGTTGATGATGACTTGTCCAACAAGCAGACAAGGTCGACACGTGTTTCGTCTCTCTGAGAGACGCTGAGAAGATGTCTCGCTGAGAGACGAAACACGTGTCGACCTTGTCTGCTTGTAGGACAAGTCATCATCATCAACTGCGCGGAATCAGCAAAAAACAATATCCTTTGTAATAAATTATAGTTTAAAAAACAAAAAAAAAACACGCTTTGAAAATTGATTGAATTAAATAATTAAAAAAAAACTGTAATAATCAACTGAAAAATTGACAATATTGAACAAAACACTTGGGGTGCTTATATTATTATTGTATGTATGTTATGAAAAACCCGAAACAAAATCCATTGCGTACTTTTGAAGAGTTAAGCATACATAGGGATATAGTGACAGAGAAAGCGATTTTATTTTATACTATGATGTGATTTATTTGAGTAGGTATTATGGCATTTATCTTATGTTACTAGTTGAGATGGGCAAAACGACTTAAAAAATTAACAGACTTAATCGTTAAATTATTTCTTAAAAACTGTTTTTGTTATCTGCTTAATTGCTTATTATTTTTTTCGTTTAAAATTCTTACATTTAAGTAGGTACCTATTATCTGCTGTTAGTTTTAACTTACGACATTAATTTAAACTTCAATGAACTTTCCTTCGTACTTTACAGGCTTAGGATAACTAAACTTTACACTAATAACACACGTAAAAACAACAAAATTCTAAACTTTCTCTTGTGAAGATGATAAATCATCACTGAAATTTAAGCAAATAAGCAGATATCGTTTAAAATGACAATACAAATAAATAAGAAGTTCAATATTTGAGTCAATTCATATTACGTCGAAGCATATTCAACATAGTCGGTTTATCATCGCAAGCCCCAGATATTTGCAATTCCATAAGTAATAAAATACCACAAGAAAAGCAATCTAGTCTTTGAATTTAAGGTCTATTTTGGATCGGGTTACAATGGAACGTAAGCCTTTTCGTTTCGACCTTAAGACTAGCGCAGCGATCGCGCGCCGGTGTGTTAGTTATCAATGTTGAGGTTGACAAATTAAATTGTAGGATTAAGCAGATAATGATAGTTGCTTAATTTAATAAATGTGCTTATATGCTTAAAATTAATAATACTGTTTAATTATATGCTTGTCGTTTAAACGACCATCTTTAGTTACTAGACGGCAACGTTCATTGTATCCATAATGTAATTTGTAATGTAATGTGTAATATAGTAATGCATGAAGGCTGTTTCAAACTGAAATGTAAAGGTTTGGCTAAAAACAGCAACATACTTAATTAAGTATTGATTTCCATCCGTTTAGCGCAGTGGTCGAGTAACCGGCTTCTATGCCACGGGTCGCGGATTCAATTCCCGCACGGGACAGATATTTTGTATGACCTACAAAAAATTGGTCCGTCTGAGTGTTTGTGCATGTCAGATTTCTATGTTGGTGATGCACAACGACACAGGATAAAAATCTAGTTAAAACAAAAAAATACATCACAAATTTATATTACTTTATTTTTTCAAGTATTTGATTTGAATTTATGATTGTAAACTATTCTATGACAGTCAAAACAACTTTGTTGTTAAAATAAGGTGATTGACGAATTTGGATTTTATTTGTTCATCTTCACTGCTTAGGACCGACCGAAATGACAAATCATATTTTGTTAGAAAATATAAGTTCAGAGATTTACAAGTATAACGAAGTCAATGTACTATCGGGGACACTGGCGCCTTACCACCTCTAGAGCGTGAGTCGCTTGCACACTGCACGATGCTACGGCTACAAGCCACGCCTTTCGTTCATTCAACTATTGTGCTCGCGCGGAAACATGCAAGTGAGATAGCGCTAAGCGAGCGAGATAGCAATAAGCGAGCGATATTAAAAAAAATATCTCTATGGAAACGGTATTTGGTTAAACGGGGACGCGGCGTTCTATGGCGACGTTACAGAAACCACGACCATGTTTTTGTGTGCGGCGCTTTGATATGCCGCCACAAGTGTTTTGACAACATTTTCTCTAGATTGCAACTCTTAACTGACTCTTTGACCATTGTTACTAACTGAAATAATTGTTTATATAGTATTAAGCAATGTTCAGTTTGTTACAAAACACTGCAAATTTGATAGTTGCTATAAAATGCTGTACACGAGGTAATTACAAATTTACAGCGAGCTACTATTTTTTATACCCTTGTTATTAACAAATATCATTGTTTTTTAATTATAAACAATGTTCCGTATGTTGCGAACGTTGCAAAATTAATACACGTTACAAAATAATGAGAACAACCTAATTCTAAGTTTGCAGCGTGTTACAATTTTTTTTGACAATGTTATTAACAAAAAACACTTTTCACCCCTTTTCAACCTTTTCCGTACACCCCAGAGCGCTGCAAAATCACACGGTAAGGTATTTCACCTTCCTTAATGACCCCTCAACATTTTAGCGAGTTAGTAGGTAATTTCTTTCGGGTTTCAGGCTCTAATGACTGGCCTTATTGTCTTCTCGATGAATATATGTAATTAAAAGTTAAGGATAAAACAGGATAACTCCGTTTTTAAATGCATTATAAACATGTGAGTTTTCTACATTTACTTGTTGATGTTACGGTTAAGTAAAACATTTTAGTTCCAGCAGATATTCCACAAGTAAAAATAGTTTTTGCTAAATACCAATCTATTTATGTTTGTTTGTTTAGCTTTGACTTTTATTGCTATTATATATTTACTGCTAATGACTTATATGTGAATTAATATAATAGAAACAATAAGGAAAATATTAAAAACAAAAGAAAGTGAGTCTTAAAATGTATATTAATAATTCTGCAAACATTAACGTCTTTGATACGAGTATAATTAATCTTAATATTCTTACACTAGAGAAGCATTATTTAAGAACATCAAATACAGCAGCAATGCATGGCCGTAAATATTCAATTAGATAATTTAAACGATTAAACAAGAAAGAATGGAGAATAGCATGATTAAAAATATGGAAACAAACATGAAATAAATGGTTGGTTTCATCGTCTGCCTAGAATTATGATTAGTACCCTAAACTGTATCGTTAAATGACTGGGTATCTTAACAATGCCCAGACTTTAATTTGACCACACAGCAGTGTCTAGATCGAAAATGGAGGAAGATTCGTCGCCTATTCCTTATTTTATCTTAAGGGTGTGGAGTGGCTCCCAAGCAGAAGCCATCGCACTTCGACCTATTTGGGATCGCTTGTGCTCAACTTTTCCTTACAAACATTTTTATGATATTGCATATATTATTTATTGATTACATTACTATCAGAAAATATAGTTAAATGTTAATATTAAATATGTAACTAATAAATTGACCGATTTACAAAACTTTTAACCGACTTCAAAAAATGAGGTTTCTCAATTCAACCATATACTTATGTTTATTTTTAAGTTAGTTCGCGCATAAATTCGTCGTTTATGAACCGAGTTTGAGGATACTTTTTTGATTCGTAGAGTATCTTCTAGAGGGGCTCCCATGAAAAATTATCGAAATTGATTTAAAAGTTTTCAAGAAAAACTGAAAAATAAAAAAAAGCTGTTTTTACATTTCATGCACATTTGATACTCGATTAGTCCGTCAATTGTAGATCGGTTTTGATTTATTTTTGTTTATAAAGTACACCCGAGAAGGTCCCATATAAATTTTAATAAATTCAAAAAAATAATAAATAAAATTTTTCGCAACAAAAATATATATACCGACTAAACTATCGCCCTTCTCCCACAAAGGACTGGCATTCATTGCTGGCCCCAATTTCAAAATAAATTATTATACATATAAATATATGTATATTTGAAGTAATTAAAACATTATTTAAGACTTTACAGTTTAAGTTTGCATAGGTATAGTTTTGAAGTCGGTTTGTTTTTGTTGCGTAAAAAAAATACATTACATAATCAATAAAAGATTGATATTTTAAAATTTAGAAATGATATATCACAGTTCAATATTGTCACATTAATACATAAGCATTAAACTTGAAGGCGACCCTTCGCATTGTTAAAATAACAAAATAAATTAATATTCATATTTATCTTTTTACAAATAGAATTATTTACTAAAATATGAAATAATTTTAAACGTCATTATGCTTCTGGGCCAATCAAAACAAAATACAATGGACTTCAACATCAGTTAGAATACTTTTGGCGATAAAACGCGGTTTGTATAGTCTTTATAGTAATTAAACTAATATTAATGTTGAGCAGAACTTTTTACTAAATTAAAACCTTTTTAAAGTAGATACAACGCGTGTCCACTGAAATACGTCATTAATTGTTGTGTTACATAATCATATTAATATTTTTGTGTTTGTTGGCTTTAAATCTTATTTAAAATACAAGATAAATTAATATATTAGAAAAAATGCAAACAAATGTTTGACTCGGCCGGGACTCGAACCCGCATTATGAATAGTGTATTTTGGTCTACTTTGGCTTGACAAAAAAAAAAAAGTTGAAAAGTGACAAATGCTGTTTAAATTTTCGATTGGGGTGGCTAGTGTCGGTGGCAGAATAGTTAAGACGTCAACATTGAAGAAGCTAAAAAATTTTATTTGCATTAGAAAATATATATTTATTTTTAATTTAATATTTCGTCAATGCCCCATTGGCAGCTATGACAGCGTCGCACCTAGCTCGCATCGAGCGCACAAGAATCTCAAACTCGGTCGCAATGGTGCAATTAAATTATCTCTGGACCTTTCATTTTGTGTGTCCCACCGCTGAACCATCAATCCCCAAAGATTTTCAATAGGGTTTAGAACTGGACATCGCACCGTTCGAATGTCCGGCTGAGCCGCCCTTGCACCACACGCGCAGTATGAATAGAGCAGTTATCATGAATAAATATAAATTCCGGAACTTCTGTCCCCGGATACACCACACGCACAGTAGGGACCATGTCTCCTGGAGAAGCTCGAGGTTAGAGTCGAGTTGTTCGTGAATGAATGCTTCAATTGCACTCCACTTCGCAATTATATCTCCTTCACTCATTGATTCTGGAACAGTTCAGTAGTTCATTTATTTATTTATTATTAGGACACCAGCAGTGCATGCATTAACACATATTATTAAAAAAATACAGAGTTGGTATAAATAATTTCATTTACTTCATTAGTTCATAAAACACTTCTTTCACTGAAGGAGAGTAAAGCGAACGGATAGATTACATTACGTGCGAGAGCGAGACAGTTGATTGGCTTGGCATCCTGTGGGTCAATTCCACTAACAAAATGAACCGAACTATGCCGCTTATCCAATCCGAACGCTAGAATATCACGTCATCTAACAATCTATGCAATTCTATTGGTTAAAAGTAATGGTTCAGCTGTGATTTGTTTGTGGAATACAGGAACTAGAATCACCGGCCGGTCGGAGTCTACCTGCACACAATTTCATGTCTTATAGCGCAAACATTATGTTTAGTTTTACTTGAATAATTAGTTGAAGGAATATGTATCATACATGTGTTTAGTTATGCAGTCAAATTGACATAACGTCTCATACCTACTTAAAAGAACTACGATACAGATGGACTAATTGAACTATACGAATGAAGTGACGTAAATGAACTAAGCGATAATGTGACTCAAATGGACCACTGAAGTACTGAGCCATGTGAACAAGAAGAACTAAATTAACTAAATGATTGATATACTTCATCTAGTCCAGTTGAAGTAGGTATATCATTCTTTACACTTCAGTGAACTATTTTGCGCACCTCTACTCGAGGTAGGACTGACCAGTAGCCCTCCCGGATATTTCGACCAGCTCTCCGGGTCCAGCGGCACTCATCCATCCCCACATATTTGCACAGATTCTGCCCGAATTATTGTTTGGGTTCACAGGCTCAAAACGTGTATTGTCTAAGCGCCATAAATGCCGACGACCTATTTGGTTAGATTTAAAACTTTTTTCATCGGCAAATATAGCACGTGAAAAATTGAAGTCCCTATACTCTCGAGCGAACCGGGTTCTCGCTATCTTATTTTTTTCGCTTAGAATAATTTTTCTAGCAGGTTTTCTGTGATGTAGCCCAGCGCGATGAAGTGCTCTCCTTACAGTCCTCAAGCTGCAGTCAAATTGCTGGGCGAAGACACTTGTGGGCGTGAATGGCTCCACTGCATATGTGTTGAGTTGACCATTTCTTGAGCTTGTTGAGCATTAATTAAATATGGATGTGCCGAGCGTGGTCGATCGTTAAAATCACCCTCCTCTTCGATTCGACGACCCAAAGACGAACTGATCGTCTCTGAAAAACAAAAAAAAAACTGTTTAAATACCTAGGTTTTAGTAATACTTAAACTTATTAATTTAACTTATAAAATAGGTATAGGTCTTTGTAATAGAATCAATAAAATCATATTAAAGTTACCTATCTTTTAAAACTCCAACTTAAAAAATCGAATCGC
This sequence comes from Scirpophaga incertulas, assembly GCA_036419045.1. NCBI lineage: Eukaryota > Metazoa > Arthropoda > Insecta > Lepidoptera > Crambidae > Scirpophaga > Scirpophaga incertulas. The sequence goes on from JAYEAL010000579.1 coordinate 8,283, forward strand.
CTATGTCAAAGGAGCGCATCATTTTCCTTGAATTGCATATTATAACGCCCCGCAATTATAGAATGAATTAAATTCTTAAGACGTAGTGGTAAGAGTGAAGTTTACTTGCACATTTGATCGGTATGACACGTGCCGAAAGCGGCAAGCGGCGTCTTTTAATAATAAGATCAATGAGAACCGCCCGCGGTAATTTTTAAAGAATTAGCAGTGTTTTATTTAATTTAAGTATTAAGAGTAAGGAAGTCTGTGCTTAATAAAATAACATTCTACTCATGAATACAAACACTATTATTTTGGGACCGACTATTAACTGGACAAAAAATCCATACATATTGACTGCGTAGATATTGACTATTTGTATATGAAACGGTTTCAATTTCAAAACGCCACTTGACCGCTAAGTACTAATAGCTACTCGTAGAAGTATATATCTATACGTTAAATAAAAAAAAAATAATTACCTACATCTTTATAAGATTTACTTTGAAAAATTTTTAAACATTTAAATAAAACTTACCGAGAAACCAAGTTCTTGCGAATTTGCGTAATATTCCTGCCGAGTTCATGAAGAGCAACTATTCTTGCTCTTTCTTCAACAGAAAGATTTCGTAAGGCCATGGTCCTTGAGCAGAGGTCGTAGCGAGCACAGAAACTAACAGCAGCGAAGACGTGAACAATTCACGAAGGCGTAAAGCAGACTGATACCTATACCTACCAAAAGAGATTTCAAAATCGTTTGTTTGAAATCTCTTTTGGTATAATGAATGGTCGTAGTAAATCGTAGTAAAATACGTAACCAATCAGGGATAGCTACGCATCGCGTAGTCGTGCCCGGTGCGAGCCGCTTGCATACGAATATTTCTAAAAAGTGGTAAGGCGCGAGAGACCCCGATAGTACAATAAAAGTAAAGAAAGCAAGATAATGTTCAACTATTAATTATGCTAATTAAAATAAAAACTCAGAAGCTGCATGCATAATTGTTTGTATTAGAAATTTCTTGACAATCAATTAACCATCGAAAAAATTAATGACAATTAAAGTAATAAAAATATAAATAAGTCTTATAAAAAGGTACAAAATACAATAAAAAAAGGTCTAACGACTATAAACTTGCTAAAAATAAAAATAACAATGCTAATATTTCCGGTTCATATGGCTTTAATCTATAAAACTTTAATATTTTCATATTAAATTTTATTAATATTTAAATATTTAGACACAAAGTACAAGTATGTAAATAAAGTAAATACGGACTTAATGCAACAAGGCATTCTCTATCAGTCAATCGAGTGGCTAATTACAAAGAATCATATATCAGTCAATATAATGTAGAATATAAAGTATATATATATCAATACATAGTATAAAACAAAGTCGCTTTCGCTGTATGTCCGTATGTATGCTTAGATCTTTAAAACTACGCAACGGATTTTGACGCGGTTTTTTTTAATAGATAGAGTGATTCTTAAGGAAGGTTTGTATGTATAATAAATGCATAATATTGTAGAGAAACACTGATAATTTAAAGGTTTCTAATGTGATGTCGTAAATAAGCACGTTTTTTTGCGCTTATATTGCAAACGCTGGCTGAACCCTACGAGATAGACCAAAATGTACTACAGTATTGTACAATTTACAAAAATCCACAAAAAGTCCGCGATGGTATATGTCTATCTCTTAGGGATAACCCCATAACCATTTTTTCACTGCACCCGTCGAAGCCGGGGCGGGTCGCTAGTATATTTATATAAATTTAAATATCTCGGTCAGCGTATTAGCCTCGCCATCCAACGGGGAAATGCTGCCAGCCTTTTGGGCACCATCCCTGACGGCAGCACTGGAGGTGAAGTGTTTTTTATTTTGTAAATTTTGTATATTTTATTTGTAGTAATTTTTAGTCGTTAAGTCGTTTTAAGCTTAGAATATACTCTATTAATAGTTTATTTTAATTTGTTTTTTAGATTTAATTAACACTTAATAAAAAAATTTATAATTTTAGTCTTTAATGGTATTAATACTGATCGAAATATCGCCCTGATACTCCCGTTCTGGTGTGAGTTTTGATGATTATGACCTGTATCTCTTACCAGGTCCCGGTTTTAGGTTAGTTTTGGGCCACCACCTGCGTACACGCCGTCCCGGGTATGTTGCAGGAACTTATCTCGTCCTGAGATATTGGGGTTGATGATGATTGAAACCACTTGATAATTTTCTTTACACCGATTGCCTTTAATTACTGAGTTACAACCTATTTTTATGATGATAAAATGAATTATTACTAATTACAGCTTGACAGGTTAAAGAGCCCGACGCCATGAAATTTTTTCTATTTGTTTTTTTGGCGCTAGCGTCGTGTGCGTCCTTTTTTTTAAAGTCACAGATTATAGACCACCTTAGTAGAAATGAAGTGAAGCGCGGCAAGGTTTGAATTAAAATATACAAGACAATTTTAAATATTGAGACATGTTCGTTTTGCGTGAACAAATACGTTTAATACAGTACGAATTAGAGGTATTTGGAGCATTGGCGACATACACAAGAAAATGCGTACAGCTTGTAGTTGCGGTGCTCTGGTACGAGTCTGTTAGATACGACTCGACCCTCGTCACTTCGAGTGGCAATCTGACACGACACTACACTTTACATGAAGCAAACTTCTGTCACAAACGGATACTGAAAACACGAACAGTGCGAGACAGCAAGACAAAAACTGTTACCAATTTTATAAAATCGCATTGTGCTACAGATAGCATGAAAATTTTTGTAAACTTTCAATTAAACTTCGATTTACAAAAGATAATATTAAACAGAATTTTACGCAAATTCTTTCTGATAAAACTTTGACAAAGATTGACAGATCTCTTAAGGGCGACCGGGTTTCTTGTGAATTTATAGTTGTAGCAGCGTAGGCGATGAAACACATTTTATTGCTAATTTTTTTACACCTTTGGTTGGTTTTAATAAGAATTTCTTCGTTTCGTTTTAATAAAGATTTCTATAGTAATTTAGTACTAAATATAGCCTATGTTACTCAGTGATAATGTAGTTTTCTAATGAAAAAGAATGATTAAAATCGGTCCAGTACTTTTTGAGTTTATTCGTTACATACAAAAATACAAATCTTTCCTTTTTATAATATTAGCGTAGAATATTACAATGATCTAATACACATTATAGCGCCTGTTCTCTCTGAGAGCTTTTAAGAGAGATAGAGCATTATGTTATCGCTAAGTTCCTACATGGGGTAGCATGCCTACCTCGTACCAGATAAAAGTTAATATATTATCAAATTGCATTTCTGTTTAAAACGTTCGCGCATTTATAAAACACATTCATGTATTTATATTGCACCCTACTGCCTCAATGACTCTCTATGGCCTGGGTCTGTAGAACCTTCAGAAACTTCACAATAAATTGGCCCGAACAAACTGAGCTAACTTATCGCCTGAATTTGCTCGTATGATTTATCTCCCCCACTATCGCACTCGTAAATCCTAAATTCTGCCCGCTTTGTACAATCGCGAAAGAGTTTTATTACTAGGGCTATTCCACCATCGCTTGTTGTCGTATATGTAATTTAACAATGTCATCGTCATTGTTAAATTACATATATGTTCTTTAATATACTATACTTTACAAAGATTATATTTTTTTATGTCCTTATGTAAGACCTATTTATTTTTTTTTTATTATAATAGAGGCAAACGAGCCAACGGGTCACCTGATGGTAAGTGATCACCGCCGCCCTAGCACACACAACACACAGAGGTATCATCAGCGCGTTGCCGGCCTTTCAAAAATGTATACGGCTCTTTTTTTGAAGCTTCCCATGTCGTAACTGTTCGGAAATACCGCGGCCGAAAGTTGGTTCCATAACTTTGTCGTTTCGCGGGAAAAATGTACGCGAAAACCGCACTGTGGAGGACAACCAACCATTAAGATGGTGGGGATGGAAAGCAAGTCCCCTCCGTGACACACGATACAGGAAATCGGTCGGCGGCAGTATCCCAAACAACTCGTCAGAGCACTCCCCATGGTATATGCGGTAGAGAACACAAAGAGACGCGACATCTCTCCGCTATATATAGCATCGCATATATAGCATCTCATCGCATCTCTCTCTATCTATACTAATATATAAAGCTGAAGAGTTTGTTTGTTTGTTTGTTTGTTTGTTTGTTTGTTTGTTTGAACGCGCTAATCTCCGAAACTACTGGTGCGATTTTGAATAATTCTTTTTTTGTTGGATAGTCCATTTATCGAGGAAGGCTATAGGCTTAAATAACATTTACGCTATGACCAATAGGAGCAAAGACAGAGCGGTAAATGTGTAAAAAACGGGGAAAATTATTCATTTTTGAAGGCTTTCTTTGCGTGCGCTGCGAAAACGGTTCAAGATACACAAAAAAATATGTATGAAAGAATTATTCCTCCTATACATGATCTAAAAAAAAGTCCGCGACGGCATATGTCTATCTTTTAGGTTTAGTCACAATGACCGTTTTTATGGTACCAAATTTGGTCGAAATAATTTGTTTAAGTTGTATTCAACATAATAATATTAATTTCTTTATTCAAATATAAATATAAATATGTTGTTGGTTAACCAAAAATCTGCCGGAAGTCACTATTCCACGCGGACGAAGTCGCGGGCAAAAGCTAGTATAGTATAAGCCTTAAGTAGGGTCCTTATGCTCAAGGTTAAGGCTGAGTTTAGTCCGACCGCTCTGGCCGATGTGGAATCTGACATAATCACAGTAACACTTACCGTTGTGGTGGTATCCTGGGCACGTTTCGTGCTCCTTGTGAGGTTCTTCGGCCTCTCTGTCCTGAGGAAAAAAAGTCACCAAAAGGACAACAAACAGAGCTGCGCTCGGAGTTTCTCTACGTAATCATAACCAGAGTCATTGAAATAACGCGAGGAATTGTGAACTTTAACTGCGTTGGTAGATCAGACGATTTGATGAGGACAGGAAGGTGCTGGACGCTTGTAACGCAAGCTTGACCAGTGGGTACTGTTAGGGACCAAGGGACCTTAAATAATATAACGTAATATAATAGTGGACTGTATATTTGCTACAATGTGGTAAAAGATATTATATATTTCGACCGTCGCCGATGGAGTCCCAAAAGGAAGAGAGCGTTCGAAACCACAAGCCCCCGACCCGCTGCGCCGCCGAGACCGGTTCCAATAACGCCGCCTCTTTCCCCGTACGTCTCGTCCCGTGCGTAAGACGAGCCCGCGGGCACGGATGGTAACAGGTACTGACTAAAATGATCATTTATTTTCATTCAATATATTGATAATCAAGCAGACTGCAAAACTGACAGTGAAGGGTTACAGTCGCTTATATTACATGTGATTCCTGTGGCATTTTATTCATCACGCAAACATCTGCCCCCACTGGGACTCGAACCCGGGACCTCAGACATGGCGATACCTTGAAACCGGCGTACCAACCACTCCACCGCATAGGTCGTGAAATTCATGATTCATTATATGATGTAATATTTAATACAGTATTGAAATATATTAGGTTTGTAACAATTGTATGACTCAAAGAAGAGCCTGGTTTAAATAACAAAAAATGCAATCTTTATAATAAACTAGCGGCCCGTCCCGGCTTCGCACGGGTGACATAAATAGATATTTAAGTTACATTTAAGCTAATTAAAACGACCATGAGTCACTAAATTAGAAAAAAATTGTATGCTTATCTTATCTTATGCCCCCGCTGGCGTGTATTTTTATTTTAATTTCATGATATCTCTTGAATGGAATGTCAGATTTCAATGATTCAAAGAGTAATCAATAGGTATTGAGACAGTCTTGAATATTAAATTATTTATTTGGAGAAAAATTTATAAATGCTATGGATAACACGGTCTCATTTTGATCGGCATTCTTATCAATTTGTTAAATGTAAAAAATTAGTTATAGTGAAGTAACTACAATAGTTAGACATATGGTCTCGCAAAGTTTTTTGTAGATATTGATATATTCTATAATATTGTCGAACATTTTTTTGTCCTATCATTAATACTCTGCAGCGTATGCAATGAAAGACATTTCATGGCAAATTTTTTTGGTTCGGTTGGTTTTAATAAGAATTTCTAAAGATTTCTCTAGTAATCTAGTAGTAAATATAGCCTATGTTACTCAGTGATAATGTAGCTTTCTAATGAAAAAAATGATTATTAAAATCGGTCCAGTACTTTTTGATTTGATTACTCGTTACATACAAAAATACAAATCTTTGCTCTTTATATTATTAGTCTAGATAATCTTTACTCACAAGTATCTTTATCTTTAAAATTATACAAAGGCAACTCAATAGCACTTCGTGGAAGTTTATTTAAAACGGATATACATTTCACCAAGAAGGAGAACTATATGGAGCCCGTATATTGGAAGGTCTCATGAAACAGAAATGTAAGCCATGGTTGTCTATTTTGCATGCCATAAATATCGTCGTGGATTCGTGACATTCACTACAAAGGAATGTCTGGAACTCGGTAGGCGAGCGGGTCCTTCGTTCAAAACGACCTTCTGCCCAATATTATGTTAATTACATCTCGCATTAATTTAGTACTAGGATCAACTAATAAAAAATATGAGCAGAACAAAAAACATGGCTTTGAAAAATTTGTCAATTAATTATTTATTGAATTCAAATATTACATAAGTGCTCATTTTTTATTGGTTAGGGTTCCGTAGCCAAATAGCAAAAAACGGAAGCCTTATGGATTCATCATGTCTGACTGTCTATCACTCCGTATGTCACAGCACTTTTTTTTCGAAACTATCCACGAATTGTCCAAAATATGACAATAAATATTAAGTAAGTAGACAAATATCTACAGACAAAGTCGCAGGCACAAGCTAGTACCTGCGTGGGTTTGCCGTCCCATACCAGGCGCATCCCCAGGTACGCCCCCCAGATATGGAGGGTACCGACTTCGGCCGGCGCTGGCCAAAACGGCGGGAGGGGGCTGCCGCCCTTCAGGGCGGCCAGCCAAGAGGAAAGAAACCTCGTTAAAAAATTGGCGGGGATCTCCCCGAGGGAAAGGCCCCTTTTCAGGGCCAGCAGCCAATTATCGGCGTGGGTTGGTCGGAGGAGTCCGGCGGCCGCTCTTGTGGCCATGCGTTGGCGCACCACCACGACCGGTGGTCGTCCGTAAGGGTTTCCATGGCCACGTCAAGGCGTGATGCAGCTCTCCTTGGGGATTAGCGCTCGCGTCCAGCCGTAATTGGGGGGGATCGGTGGGGATTTTAGTGGGTAGGCCTACCACCTTCTCAGGAGGAGAGCCCCACATAACCCAACACGCGGGTATGCAATTCAATGCATTCCCCTCATCGTCACATAAAAAAGGCACAAGCTAATAATGTATAAAAAAGTGTATCTTTTTTTTTTTTTTATTCCATACGGTGGCAGACGAGCAAATGGCCCACCTGATGGTAAGTGGTAACCATCGCTCATGGACATCTGCAGTGCCAGGGGCACAGCTGAGCCGCTGCCTACCTGGAGAGAAATACTCTTTTTAAGCCTCGTTTGAAGTTAGACATATCGTAGCGCTCAGGAAACATCGCAGCTGGGAGCTCATTCCAGAGTTTGCATGTACGCGGAAGGAATGAACGCTGAAACCGAACTGTACTAGACAAGATCGGTTCCAGGTGATATGGATGAACTCTACTGCGGTGGCGGGTGGTGCGATGGTAAAAAGGTGACGAAGGCACCATTGCAAATAATTCCTCAGAGCACTCTCTGTTAAAGAGCCTATAGAGAACACACAGAGAGGCAAAGTCTCTCCGCTGCTCCAAGGTCTCTGTTGAGGCCGTAATATTGGAATCACCGATGATACGGAAAGCACGCCTTTGCAGGGAGTCAAAAGGGTCGAGAGATTTGAGGGCTCCAGCCCAGAGGTGTGAGCAGTACTCCATATGCGGCCGTATTTGAGCTTTATAAAGCATCAGACGCTGACTGGGCGTGAAGTACCGCTTCGCTCTGTTGAGAACACCCAATTTTTGCTTGCCTTTTTGGCTTTGTCCTCCAAATGACTCCCGAACTGCACTGTGGCTGAATTTTTTTTTTTTTTTGTTCCCCTGAGGAAAATGCATTAAATTGCATACCCCGGCTGTGGCGAGCCGGCGGTTAAGTGGGGCTCTCCTCCCCAGAAGGGGGAGGCCTACCCACTAAAAACCTCAGGGATGGCCTTCCTCAGGCATGTAGGGAGCCCCCAGGAACCCCCAGCCTCCGCTCCCCTTCCTAGAGGGGAACCCTCCTCGGGGAGGCTACACTACCTCCCCCGGTTTCCTCCACCGACGACGCCCCCGGCCACGGAAGGGGCGTGGTCCATCCCGGGTCGCCGCAGCGGTAGCGACTTCCTCGCGCCCGCCGGCGACCCGAAATTTCCACACCTAGAATCCCAATAGACTCAAACGCAATAACTGATATGCAATAACAAGTTCATAAGCAACGACCCAAATTAACTATTTCTACATTGTATATTACGTCAACGTGATGTAGACATTGTATTTAAATTAATGAGAAACAATAGACTAGTCCAACACAGTGATATCGTTAACAAAACAGAGCTGGTTCTGTTTTACGAGTTCCCTGGTCCGGTCCCAGGGCGACCTTTGGCAATTCACAACAACAAAACAACGTACCGAACAGAATATTAAACAAGGTAAATCGAAATGGCCGAGCCGAGGGGAACTTCGCACCAGAGCCTGCGGCTACCTCTGTTTCACTAACTTCTTCTGGGCTAATTACCAGCGCAATGCATTGTTGTACTCTGTAACTAATTTTACATTGTTGCTCATTTATTTTATTACTATGATTCCGTTTATAAATACACTAGCCGCCCCGGCTTCACACACAAAAACCTGTGAACTGTGAACGTTGTAAATAATAAATTATAGTACTTTATTGTAGCAGGTGTTATTTTGCGGAAGTCCATTGTATTACAAAGGATATTGTTTTTTGCTGATTCCGCGCAGTTGATGATGACTTGTCCAACAAGCAGACAAGGTCGACACGTGTTTCGTCTCTCTGAGAGACGCTGAGAAGATGTCTCGCTGAGAGACGAAACACGTGTCGACCTTGTCTGCTTGTAGGACAAGTCATCATCATCAACTGCGCGGAATCAGCAAAAAACAATATCCTTTGTAATAAATTATAGTTTAAAAAACAAAAAAAAAACACGCTTTGAAAATTGATTGAATTAAATAATTAAAAAAAAACTGTAATAATCAACTGAAAAATTGACAATATTGAACAAAACACTTGGGGTGCTTATATTATTATTGTATGTATGTTATGAAAAACCCGAAACAAAATCCATTGCGTACTTTTGAAGAGTTAAGCATACATAGGGATATAGTGACAGAGAAAGCGATTTTATTTTATACTATGATGTGATTTATTTGAGTAGGTATTATGGCATTTATCTTATGTTACTAGTTGAGATGGGCAAAACGACTTAAAAAATTAACAGACTTAATCGTTAAATTATTTCTTAAAAACTGTTTTTGTTATCTGCTTAATTGCTTATTATTTTTTTCGTTTAAAATTCTTACATTTAAGTAGGTACCTATTATCTGCTGTTAGTTTTAACTTACGACATTAATTTAAACTTCAATGAACTTTCCTTCGTACTTTACAGGCTTAGGATAACTAAACTTTACACTAATAACACACGTAAAAACAACAAAATTCTAAACTTTCTCTTGTGAAGATGATAAATCATCACTGAAATTTAAGCAAATAAGCAGATATCGTTTAAAATGACAATACAAATAAATAAGAAGTTCAATATTTGAGTCAATTCATATTACGTCGAAGCATATTCAACATAGTCGGTTTATCATCGCAAGCCCCAGATATTTGCAATTCCATAAGTAATAAAATACCACAAGAAAAGCAATCTAGTCTTTGAATTTAAGGTCTATTTTGGATCGGGTTACAATGGAACGTAAGCCTTTTCGTTTCGACCTTAAGACTAGCGCAGCGATCGCGCGCCGGTGTGTTAGTTATCAATGTTGAGGTTGACAAATTAAATTGTAGGATTAAGCAGATAATGATAGTTGCTTAATTTAATAAATGTGCTTATATGCTTAAAATTAATAATACTGTTTAATTATATGCTTGTCGTTTAAACGACCATCTTTAGTTACTAGACGGCAACGTTCATTGTATCCATAATGTAATTTGTAATGTAATGTGTAATATAGTAATGCATGAAGGCTGTTTCAAACTGAAATGTAAAGGTTTGGCTAAAAACAGCAACATACTTAATTAAGTATTGATTTCCATCCGTTTAGCGCAGTGGTCGAGTAACCGGCTTCTATGCCACGGGTCGCGGATTCAATTCCCGCACGGGACAGATATTTTGTATGACCTACAAAAAATTGGTCCGTCTGAGTGTTTGTGCATGTCAGATTTCTATGTTGGTGATGCACAACGACACAGGATAAAAATCTAGTTAAAACAAAAAAATACATCACAAATTTATATTACTTTATTTTTTCAAGTATTTGATTTGAATTTATGATTGTAAACTATTCTATGACAGTCAAAACAACTTTGTTGTTAAAATAAGGTGATTGACGAATTTGGATTTTATTTGTTCATCTTCACTGCTTAGGACCGACCGAAATGACAAATCATATTTTGTTAGAAAATATAAGTTCAGAGATTTACAAGTATAACGAAGTCAATGTACTATCGGGGACACTGGCGCCTTACCACCTCTAGAGCGTGAGTCGCTTGCACACTGCACGATGCTACGGCTACAAGCCACGCCTTTCGTTCATTCAACTATTGTGCTCGCGCGGAAACATGCAAGTGAGATAGCGCTAAGCGAGCGAGATAGCAATAAGCGAGCGATATTAAAAAAAATATCTCTATGGAAACGGTATTTGGTTAAACGGGGACGCGGCGTTCTATGGCGACGTTACAGAAACCACGACCATGTTTTTGTGTGCGGCGCTTTGATATGCCGCCACAAGTGTTTTGACAACATTTTCTCTAGATTGCAACTCTTAACTGACTCTTTGACCATTGTTACTAACTGAAATAATTGTTTATATAGTATTAAGCAATGTTCAGTTTGTTACAAAACACTGCAAATTTGATAGTTGCTATAAAATGCTGTACACGAGGTAATTACAAATTTACAGCGAGCTACTATTTTTTATACCCTTGTTATTAACAAATATCATTGTTTTTTAATTATAAACAATGTTCCGTATGTTGCGAACGTTGCAAAATTAATACACGTTACAAAATAATGAGAACAACCTAATTCTAAGTTTGCAGCGTGTTACAATTTTTTTTGACAATGTTATTAACAAAAAACACTTTTCACCCCTTTTCAACCTTTTCCGTACACCCCAGAGCGCTGCAAAATCACACGGTAAGGTATTTCACCTTCCTTAATGACCCCTCAACATTTTAGCGAGTTAGTAGGTAATTTCTTTCGGGTTTCAGGCTCTAATGACTGGCCTTATTGTCTTCTCGATGAATATATGTAATTAAAAGTTAAGGATAAAACAGGATAACTCCGTTTTTAAATGCATTATAAACATGTGAGTTTTCTACATTTACTTGTTGATGTTACGGTTAAGTAAAACATTTTAGTTCCAGCAGATATTCCACAAGTAAAAATAGTTTTTGCTAAATACCAATCTATTTATGTTTGTTTGTTTAGCTTTGACTTTTATTGCTATTATATATTTACTGCTAATGACTTATATGTGAATTAATATAATAGAAACAATAAGGAAAATATTAAAAACAAAAGAAAGTGAGTCTTAAAATGTATATTAATAATTCTGCAAACATTAACGTCTTTGATACGAGTATAATTAATCTTAATATTCTTACACTAGAGAAGCATTATTTAAGAACATCAAATACAGCAGCAATGCATGGCCGTAAATATTCAATTAGATAATTTAAACGATTAAACAAGAAAGAATGGAGAATAGCATGATTAAAAATATGGAAACAAACATGAAATAAATGGTTGGTTTCATCGTCTGCCTAGAATTATGATTAGTACCCTAAACTGTATCGTTAAATGACTGGGTATCTTAACAATGCCCAGACTTTAATTTGACCACACAGCAGTGTCTAGATCGAAAATGGAGGAAGATTCGTCGCCTATTCCTTATTTTATCTTAAGGGTGTGGAGTGGCTCCCAAGCAGAAGCCATCGCACTTCGACCTATTTGGGATCGCTTGTGCTCAACTTTTCCTTACAAACATTTTTATGATATTGCATATATTATTTATTGATTACATTACTATCAGAAAATATAGTTAAATGTTAATATTAAATATGTAACTAATAAATTGACCGATTTACAAAACTTTTAACCGACTTCAAAAAATGAGGTTTCTCAATTCAACCATATACTTATGTTTATTTTTAAGTTAGTTCGCGCATAAATTCGTCGTTTATGAACCGAGTTTGAGGATACTTTTTTGATTCGTAGAGTATCTTCTAGAGGGGCTCCCATGAAAAATTATCGAAATTGATTTAAAAGTTTTCAAGAAAAACTGAAAAATAAAAAAAAGCTGTTTTTACATTTCATGCACATTTGATACTCGATTAGTCCGTCAATTGTAGATCGGTTTTGATTTATTTTTGTTTATAAAGTACACCCGAGAAGGTCCCATATAAATTTTAATAAATTCAAAAAAATAATAAATAAAATTTTTCGCAACAAAAATATATATACCGACTAAACTATCGCCCTTCTCCCACAAAGGACTGGCATTCATTGCTGGCCCCAATTTCAAAATAAATTATTATACATATAAATATATGTATATTTGAAGTAATTAAAACATTATTTAAGACTTTACAGTTTAAGTTTGCATAGGTATAGTTTTGAAGTCGGTTTGTTTTTGTTGCGTAAAAAAAATACATTACATAATCAATAAAAGATTGATATTTTAAAATTTAGAAATGATATATCACAGTTCAATATTGTCACATTAATACATAAGCATTAAACTTGAAGGCGACCCTTCGCATTGTTAAAATAACAAAATAAATTAATATTCATATTTATCTTTTTACAAATAGAATTATTTACTAAAATATGAAATAATTTTAAACGTCATTATGCTTCTGGGCCAATCAAAACAAAATACAATGGACTTCAACATCAGTTAGAATACTTTTGGCGATAAAACGCGGTTTGTATAGTCTTTATAGTAATTAAACTAATATTAATGTTGAGCAGAACTTTTTACTAAATTAAAACCTTTTTAAAGTAGATACAACGCGTGTCCACTGAAATACGTCATTAATTGTTGTGTTACATAATCATATTAATATTTTTGTGTTTGTTGGCTTTAAATCTTATTTAAAATACAAGATAAATTAATATATTAGAAAAAATGCAAACAAATGTTTGACTCGGCCGGGACTCGAACCCGCATTATGAATAGTGTATTTTGGTCTACTTTGGCTTGACAAAAAAAAAAAAGTTGAAAAGTGACAAATGCTGTTTAAATTTTCGATTGGGGTGGCTAGTGTCGGTGGCAGAATAGTTAAGACGTCAACATTGAAGAAGCTAAAAAATTTTATTTGCATTAGAAAATATATATTTATTTTTAATTTAATATTTCGTCAATGCCCCATTGGCAGCTATGACAGCGTCGCACCTAGCTCGCATCGAGCGCACAAGAATCTCAAACTCGGTCGCAATGGTGCAATTAAATTATCTCTGGACCTTTCATTTTGTGTGTCCCACCGCTGAACCATCAATCCCCAAAGATTTTCAATAGGGTTTAGAACTGGAGATCGGGAGGGCCATCGCACCGTTCGAATGTCCGGCTGAGCCGCCCTTGCACCACACGCGCAGTATGAATAGAGCAGTTATCATGAATAAATATAAATTCCGGAACTTCTGTCCCCGGATACACCACACGCACAGTAGGGACCATGTCTCCTGGAGAAGCTCGAGGTTAGAGTCGAGTTGTTCGTGAATGAATGCTTCAATTGCACTCCACTTCGCAATTATATCTCCTTCACTCATTGATTCTGGAACAGTTCAGTAGTTCATTTATTTATTTATTATTAGGACACCAGCAGTGCATGCATTAACACATATTATTAAAAAAATACAGAGTTGGTATAAATAATTTCATTTACTTCATTAGTTCATAAAACACTTCTTTCACTGAAGGAGAGTAAAGCGAACGGATAGATTACACATAGCGTGCGAGAGCGAGACAGTTGATTGGCTTGGCATCCTGTGGGTCAATTCCACTAACAAAATGAACCGAACTATGCCGCTTATCCAATCCGAACGCTAGAATATCACGTCATCTAACAATCTATGCAATTCTATTGGTTAAAAGTAATGGTTCAGCTGTGATTTGTTTGTGGAATACAGGAACTAGAATCACCGGCCGGTCGGAGTCTACCTGCACACAATTTCATGTCTTATAGCGCAAACATTATGTTTAGTTTTACTTGAATAATTAGTTGAAGGAATATGTATCATACATGTGTTTAGTTATGCAGTCAAATTGACATAACGTCTCATACCTACTTAAAAGAACTACGATACAGATGGACTAATTGAACTATACGAATGAAGTGACGTAAATGAACTAAGCGATAATGTGACTCAAATGGACCACTGAAGTACTGAGCCATGTGAACAAGAAGAACTAAATTAACTAAATGATTGATATACTTCATCTAGTCCAGTTGAAGTAGGTATATCATTCTTTACACTTCAGTGAACTATTTTGCGCACCTCTACTCGAGGTAGGACTGACCAGTAGCCCTCCCGGATATTTCGACCAGCTCTCCGGGTCCAGCGGCACTCATCCATCCCCACATATTTGCACAGATTCTGCCCGAATTATTGTTTGGGTTCACAGGCTCAAAACGTGTATTGTCTAAGCGCCATAAATGCCGACGACCTATTTGGTTAGATTTAAAACTTTTTTCATCGGCAAATATAGCACGTGAAAAATTGAAGTCCCTATACTCTCGAGCGAACCGGGTTCTCGCTATCTTATTTTTTTCGCTTAGAATAATTTTTCTAGCAGGTTTTCTGTGATGTAGCCCAGCGCGATGAAGTGCTCTCCTTACAGTCCTCAAGCTGCAGTCAAATTGCTGGGCGAAGACACTTGTGGGCGTGAATGGCTCCACTGCATATGTGTTGAGTTGACCATTTCTTGAGCTTGTTGAGCATTAATTAAATATGGATGTGCCGAGCGTGGTCGATCGTTAAAATCACCCTCCTCTTCGATTCGACGACCCAAAGACGAACTGATCGTCTCTGAAAAACAAAAAAAAAACTGTTTAAATACCTAGGTTTTAGTAATACTTAAACTTATTAATTTAACTTATAAAATAGGTATAGGTCTTTGTAATAGAATCAATAAAATCATATTAAAGTTACCTATCTTTTAAAACTCCAACTTAAAAATCGAATCGCCTATGTCAAAGGAGCGCATCATTTTCCTTGAATTGCATATTATAACGCCCCGCAATTATAGAATGAATTAAATTCTTAAGACGTAGTGGTAAGAGTGAAGTTTACTTGCACATTTGATCGGTATGACACGTGCCGAA
>JAYEAL010000166.1:0-31482 GCA_036419045.1 Scirpophaga incertulas
AAAATAACTGGTAATATATTACTATTGCTAGTGAATGATGGATACTAATATATTGAAATGAATATGTTTCGACTTTAAATTCATGATTGTGATTAAAATTCGCAAGACCATTATTTAATATGTATATTGACGAATGTCGATTTTAACTCATGATTGTGATTAAAATACGCAAGACTATTATTTAATATGTATATCCATATCGAGTTATGCGCTCAAGTTTCGTTACGCATTTGAAAGTGGGCACAATACTCAATAGGTCCGTTTAGAAAAGCAGGGTCAGTATTAAAATCAAATATCAAGTGCTATCGCAACGAACAATCGAACAAAAAAAGTCGTATAATATCTGACATTGACATCTGACATTTTTTAAAGTGATGTGAGAATAAACTCTTAATACAATAACATCGACTAGGAAATCGATATTATCGTGTGATTAAAAATACTTGTTGTTAATTGTTTTCGACGATTAACATTAATTAAAACATTTCTGTACAGAAACAATATTCTTCTCTATTAATTAAATGATTTTTATTGAATTATTTTATTTCATAAAAGAAAAAGTTTAATCCGCTATGACGGACTTATACAAAATAATCGATATATACGGATATCGATTATTTTGTATATTGACTATAATCGATTATCTCGTTTAAATGTCAACACTATACAAGTCCGGAAAATAGGAAAACAAGTTTACAACTTTTTATTCAATTATTTTTTCACGAAAGTTCTAGGAAAATAATAATTATGTAACAATTCATTAATAAATATATAAAAAATACGAGGCAGTGTGATATATTTATACATGTTAAGGGCAGTCGTTTAGCCATCTCCTTTGAATAGCGTCAGTGCGCGAAATGGCAAAATATATTTGTGCACGACGCACACTTATTCTTCGGGTTGGAGGCACGTCGGCACACTTCAATGCTGGGTTTGTGAAGGATTCGAACGGTGCGTTGCGGCCCGGTGGTGGTTGCAGGAAGAAATGAGAAGCCAGTTTTCTTGGTTCGGTCGGCCAGCAGGGTCTTCAGGAGCTTTCTGTTCGGTGATGGGCAGTCGTCCGCTTCAGTAGGAGGTCCCCGTCGTAATCCGTATCGATCGGGATGTTCTTCTCGCCGCTACTGCGGCGGGGAAACTGTTCTGGGCGTGGCCCACTTCAGTAGTGGCAATCGCCGCCCGTAACAACGGGACGGGGCATCGGGGCGGCTTAACTAAGCCTGTGGCATCTGTTGGACTCCGGCGAGCATTTTTATGAGGACGCTGCCGAGTTCGAATATACACTTGATTACTGTAAGCTCCGGGCTTACTCTCGTTTCATTAGCGCCAGCGAGGCCTTGAAAATGTCCGCGCACTGTTTGTGGAGGTCACTCGGCCACTCACTATCGCTTTCGTTTATGGCAGCAATGTTGTTACTGGTTTCACTGTCACTTTCACTTTCACTGTTATAGTGGCATTCAATGTCTGTTACACTATCACTTCCAGGTATGTCACACTGGTCGTGTGCGGGCAGCTCGTTTGTGCGCGACGTCCTCGTCGTGGGAGGGACTGTCACGTTATCGGCATCGGGTTGTTCAGGCTTGCTTGGAGGCATGCCTCGTGGTCTTCTTCTTTTTGCGTTTCGGCCTCCGTTTGCTCTGCTTTGGTTCATCCCCTCTACGCCTCTGCACTCTGGGGCGGGGCGGAGGACTGATCCTGGCTTCGTTGGCGGCGGCCATCAGCGAGTGTGGTGCTGATGGCTCGCTGTCTTCCATCGTACTGATGGCGGTCGCAGGCTGAGTGGTTTCGGCTTTCTTCTTCGTGGTGTAGGCAGTCGTTGTGGCACGCTTGTTACGTGCCTCCTTGTGGTAGGCCGGGCACTTGGCCAAGTTATTGGCCGTGTGCGGCCCACCACAGTTGGCACACGTGGGTGGCTCAGAGAGCGGCCTCGGGCAGTCTCTTGCGGCGTGAGGTCCGCCGCATCTGACGCAAGCTGCTTGACGGTGGCAGAGCACTGAGGTGTGCCGGAAGCCCTGGCAGCGGTGGCATTGGGCGGGGCCCTTCTTGCCCCGCCATACCTCCACCGTGATCCCCGGCAGCCCCAGTACTTCTTCTTGAAGGTAGATCTTGGTAATGTTAGGCGTCTTCGTTAGCCTTACATGGAAGATTTTCCGCTGTCGGCCATGTTTAGTGTGGAAACATTTGATATATTCTGGGGTGAAGCCCTTTCCCACGAGTTCATCCCAGAGGTGATCCGGAGTCGTTGTATCTGGCAGTCCCTTGAAGGCCAGTTTTAGGCTTCTTTGTCTGCTGGGCGTGTAACTGAACCACGAGAGCTGCTCCTCACTCTCGATTTCAGTTAGGTAGCCCATCACGGTTTCATATTCTCCCGCTGATTTCGGGAGAAACCTGATCCCCTTCTGGTACGCCTGTGCGCTGACTGGGTGTCCCAGTCGCTGCATAAGCTCTTTGAAGTGTCGGGGCCAGTCTGGCAGCTCCTCGACAACAATGGGCGGTTGTTTCATCTCCGTGGTTGTCGTGGTTTCTGTTCTAGCGGCTGTCGGTGCTGGTAGTGGCGTCGGGTAGCGTGTCGGCGTCGGCGAGGGCTCAGGTGTCCTCCGCGCCGGTGTGGGCGTTCTTGACTGGTATGTCGGCGAATCGTCTCGATAGTCGTCCGCCGACATGTTTGGTGTCGGCATCCTGGCAGGTAGGGCGTCTATCATTTCTTCTTCCGCTGATGGCGTCGGTGTCGGCGTTCCCCTTGTTGAGCCATCGCGGGACGCGTTGGCCGACAACAGTGGTGTCGGCGTTCGCGCAGGCGAGGCATCGCGAGGCGCCAGCTTCGGTGGTTTCAATGACGTAGGCATCGAAGATTGGTTTAAGGGCTTCTCCTTCGTGGGCTGCCAGCGTGGTGGCCCAACAATTGTAGCATTATCTTCAATAATTTGATTCCATATGACGTTGTATTCCCACTCTGTCCTCGGGTAGTAGTCTAGGTAGCACTCTCCGTCGCTTTTTTGAAGGCGGCTGGGGGTTCTTTTGTTCCTAGTTTCTCCATGATGTGTCCATTCAGGATAGTCCAGTCGAGGTCGAGTTTGTCCTGATCATAGGAATCTCGGGCTGCATGGATGTGGGTAGATCGCTTTCGCTTTTATTTGCGTTCGCGGGTATCTTGATCTTCGGTTCGGGTCTGGATGCCGGCGAACACGAAGATGTGGGTAGGTTTCTTTTGATTTTTCTCTTCGAGGGTATCTTGAAGTCTGCCGTGTCGGCGAACGATGTCGCTGTGTCGGCGAGAGGTGTCGGCGAATTCCTTATGGATTCTTCCTCGGCGTTTTTCACCGCCTGGGGCTTCATTTCCAGTGCTTGGTAGTCTTCTTTTGTTTTCTGGCTTCCAGATGTCGAGGGAGGCGGGTGTGGCCTGCGCCTCACGTCTCTCCTCGTCAATCGATAGGTTTTGGCATCTTCTGGCCGGCGTTCGTCTGTGAGTCGGCTTCCATGCAGGCACGTCCTGCAGGTCCTTCGGCTTCGGGTTGCGCTTTTTGGGCGGCATTTTAGGCCGCACACAAAAAGCGGGTAGCGAATAAAATTATTCGCGATCGCGGGCCCGGAAATCGACGGCCACTTCCCGCAGGATACACTCCCGAATAGCTTGCGCCACTCAAGGGAATGCACCTACAGGTCGCAGGCGTCGAACGTCGGGACAGGCAACTGTCGGAGGCACTCTTCAGGAATCAACGGATCGAGCACGACCTCCGTCGGCGACAGTCGCGGCACTCCCCGTATCGACCCGGGGGAGTCCCGCAATTTATTCCAGAGAAAATCCCTACCAAAAAATGGGATTTTCGAGAACCCCCTGGCGAGGTGTCTTACCGTACAGAAAGCACCTGTTCGAACCCCATTTTGCCCTTTATTTTACTATTATTCTTACAATAAATTCTTATTATTACTTTGTTCCTTATTTTCATCCCTTTCATACATAGGTAATCTGCAGGGGCTTATTTTCCTCTTTATTTTGCCGTTTTCAAGTACAACTATATGTTATATAGTCCTCGAGATATACTCGATAATACGTCGAGAAGGGTGAATTTTCATCCCTATTTTTGGCTTAATTTACCCCCTACAATTACCTATAAGCTTAAGTCCTTCCCCTTTGGGTTTTTTTTTTTTTTTTTTTTTTTTTTTTTTTTCCTCAGGAGAGGAAGGCTGAGAATCCTCACAAGGAGCACGAAACGTACCCAGGATACCCCCGCAACGGCAAGTGTCACGGAGGTTATGTCGGACTCCACGCGACCGGAGCGGTCCAGCCACGTGACCTACCGACTAAACTCAGCCTGGCCTAGGTTCTAAAACCATATAGGCAAATCGTGAGGGCGACCGCCCCTCAGGAGAGGGACGATGCAGCGCAGGCCCATAAAGGGGACCCAAAAGCGCTAGAAGAGGCGCGGGAAGTCAAAGTGACGCCGGCCTTATCATGAGAGGACCTAATCATGGCTAAGCTGAAGGCTGCCGAGCTAAGGGATCATGGAGGAGGTGGCGGCGCAGATGCCGCCGGCAGCGCAGATGCTGCCTGCAGGGACAGAAGGTCCCGCGTCAAAGGGTTATCTTGATCAACGAGTACGTGACGAGGTCTACGTTGTAAATATCGAGATGGAGGGGCTGGTGTGTAGTCCACCGCCTGTCTAATAAGGGGATTAGAGTGTTGCTCTGCGGCTTTGAAGAAGCGTTCGGAGCAGGTACGGAAGTGCTGTTGAATGGTCGTTAAATCGAGATCCCTGTGGAGATCTGAGTTACGAATATAAAATGGAGAGTTAGTTGCAACGCGGCAGAATTTATTTTGTACTACTTGGATTTTATTAATGATATTAGGATTCGCGTGCGCAAAGACTGGACACGCGTATGACATGACTGGACGTATGCAAACCTTGTAGAGAGTCCGCTTATTCCTTAATGACATTTTACTGTTCTTTCCCAACATATAGTTGAGGCGGGACAAGTAAAATTTAGCTAACCTAGTCACCCTGTCGACGTGCTCACGGAAGGTGAGTGCACTGTCGAGGGTGACACCTAAGTACTTGGCAGACCGCTGCCATGGGATGGGTTTATCGTTAATCCTGACCGAGTCAGTACCATAAGGGACAAGCCGGTGTCTTGGGATCCGATCGAAGTAAACTGCGGAAGATTTTTCCGCGTTTACCTCAATCCGCCACAAGCGAAACCAGGCACTAAGCTTATTAACTTGGGACTGCATTTTTGAGACTAAGTGATCGGCGCACAAACCCTTGCTATAAAGGGCTGTGTCGTCCGCAAAGAGAGATAGCTGAATACCGTTCGTAGGGACCGGTATATCGTTTGTGAATATCGAGAAGAGAGTAGGAGAGAGAGCCGACCCCTGAGGGACGCCGGCTCTTATCGTGCGAGGGGAAGAAAGTACACCTTCGTGTCTAAAACGAAAGGTGCGGTTTGACAGATAGGACTGTATGACGCGAATTAATCGGTCAGGGATTCCAGACTTGTATAATTTAAATACTAACGCGTCGTGCCAGACCTTGTCGAAGGCCTTGGCAACGTCAAAGAAAACGGCGAGGACCTTATATCTATGTGACTTGAATGATTCTAAAATGTATTCGACTATGCGTTCGACTTGCTGAGGCATGAGTGTTTAGTTCTAAAGCCGAACTGCTCGGGAATAAGAATATTATTTGACTCGAGATGCTCTTTAAGGCGAGCGAGAATTAAACGTTCATATACCTTCCCTAGTGAACTAATAAGACTAATGGGACGATGGTTGGAAGGTATATGGGGTGATTTTCCGGGTTTCGGAATACCTATTACGATTGCCTCTCTCCACTTACGCGGAAAGTAGCACCTCTCGTAACAGGCGTTGAAGAGGATGGTCAGTAAAGCAAGGAGTTGGTGGGGCATAGATTTTAATGCCTTGTTTGACACACCGTCAGCACCCGGGGCTTTACGGTTGTGCAGGCCTCTAATGACGTTAAAGATCTCGTCGCGGGAGATCGGGTCTAAAGGGGGGTCGTGAGGGGGGGGGAGGGAGCTCTTGAGGAGAACTTCCTCCTCTATGCGCCTGACATGGTCAGGATCGCAGGGTTGAGTGCTGAGCGAGCATTGAGAAGCAATGCTGTCAGCGAAGCATTCGGCTTTCTCATCGTCGTCGAAGGCGATGGAGCCGTCGGGTCTAGTTAAGGGGGGTGTGTAAGTTATGGCGTCACTACGAAGCGCTCGGGCAACTTTGTAGTACGCTTGATGACTAGGGGTGATATTAGACATAAGGTCCTCCCATTGGGCGTTCCTATGGTCTAAAAGAGCGGCTCTTACCTCCCGCTGAAGGCGGTTGGCTAAGGCCCTAAGTTGAGGGGTGGGATTGAGGGCGGCTCGTCGAGAAGCCGCCCTTTTTTCTGAAATTAAAGCGCGGAGCTCTCGCGGGAGCTTTCGTGGTGGAACGACAACTTCCCGTGTGTTGTCCGCGATTGAGTTATTAATAATGCTAGTAATGTCGTCAACCGCAACGTCTATTTTCGGCTCGCTATCGAAATAACTCACTTCAATATCCGTGTACGGTGACTCGGGGGAATCTAATTTAGTGGCAATGGAAGTCTGGAAACCCTTCCAATTGATGAATTTTTTCGGGGTAGGTTGCGCGGTATGTGGGTTGCCGAGGACTAACCTAATCGGCCTATGGTCAGAGCCCAGGTCGTCTAGGGTGTCTAGGGACCTAAGAGCTAACCCTATATTTTTAAAAAGAGCTAAATCTAATATGTCTGGTTGATAATTTGGGTTACCGGGGTAGTGGGTGGGTAAATAGGGCGCAATTATTTCCAGATCCAGACTGTCTGCAATAACAGCCAGCTGGGATCCGGTGGGGTTTGTATACCTACACGACCAGTCGGTGTGTTTGGCATTCAAATCCCCAAACAAAATGACAGAAGAGCCTAATCCTATAATGGCTTGGAAGTCGCACGCGAGCGCTTCTTTGCCACACGGTTGATAAACCGACGCTATCACGATGGACTGATGTCCGGACAGCGCCAGCTTACAGACCGTTGCCTCTAAGTTGACGAGTGGAGGAGTATCTAGTGGGGTGCAGTGAAGCTGCCTTCTAAAGTAAATGGCAGTACCGCCGCCGCGACCGGTCGGCCTGTCATTCCTAACTAACGTGTAACCACGTATACCTAGCCCTTTCCTAACATTTGGATTAAGCCAAGTTTCCTGAACCAAAAAAATATCGGGGGAATTGTTTTTAATAAATTCTCTAATCTCCGGGAGATTAGACCTTAATGACCGGGCGTTAAAAGAAACAAGCGAGACACCCTCGGGCTTGATACGTCCTGAATTAAACGGTTGTCTAGTCGTAGGAAGGCTAGACATTATTCGCGAGCCCTTTGGGGCAAACATTCGGAGTGTATATCCGATACTATATCTTAACTCGCTACCACTGAGAATGCTCTGTGATATACATATATATGCACTTTAATCGGCGTGCGATAGGACATTAATTCGACATTTCCATACATTTTGTGATTTCTCAGTGGCCGCTCGTTTACAATTTTATAAATTATTGTGCCCTATTTACTTGTAATATTGTTCATTTAATGCGTTTACATATAGTATGCCCTAATTCAATAACAATTTCCTTATATCTTTCATACTTTTTCCACAAAACTCATTTGTTTACATTCTTACGCTACTGTCCTTATCTAAGGAATTTCAGGAAGTATTATTCAATATATATACCTATCTTACATACTATATGTAGTCTTATCACTAAGGGAACCTATTCTATGTTTATTTATTCATTTCCCTAAGCTACGTTTATCTTTATTACTTATCTACGCTTAGTACTATTCTTAACTATCTTATATATGTAATACATTTCTATCAATTAATTATATTCTACGTAATTATTTATTTATTAACTATTCTATTGACTTATTCTATCCCGAACAATATTGTTATGGAATTTGTATGGACTATCCTACTTACTATTATAAAGGCGAAAGTTTGTAAGTATGGATGTATGGATGTTTGTTGCTCTTTCACGTAAAAACTACTGAATGGATTTGAATGAAACTTTACCACAATATAGCTTATACATCAGAATAACACATAGGCTACAATTTTTGAGGTTTCTAATGTGAGGTCGTAAAAAAACACATTTTTTGCGCTTACATTGCAAACGCTGACTGAATCCTACAAGATAGATCAAAACAATTTACTACAGTATTGTACAACTTAAAAAGGTCTACAAAAAAGTCCGTGATGGTATATGTTTATCTCTTAGGAATAACCCACAATAACCATTTTTTATCCTTTACTTTGTACGAGAAATAATGGCTTATTTACGAAGCGATTTTAAGCAATACAGTATTAATCCTTATCCAATTAAGTATCTTCTCACGGTCAGCTCTATGTGGCTTGCTCACGTGTTTCCAAAGCGAAGAATCTGCATGTTTATACTGAAGGAAAAAGATCGTTAAATGTAGTTTATAGGAGCATACTGCAGTAGCTACCTATAGGCCTATGATTAGGGCTCTGCAGTGCTTAGTTACCGTATTTCTTACTTATTACTAGACTAGACGGGACGAACCTGAAGTCCACGCGAACGAAGTCGCGGGCAAAAGCTAGTAACTTAATAACTTAACTATTTGCTTTGGTAACACACGCGTTTTTTATGACCCGCTTTACATATTTAAAACCGTTGGAATTACATCAGCTTTACGGGAAAAGGTGTTAAAAATACTCTTATTAATTTTCGTTTACACTTTATTTATCTTACATAAAGCTTATCGTTAACTTATCACACAAAAACACTTAGATCTATAAATAAACGTACACACAAATATCACACGCAATATAAGTAAAGTTATACCCTAGTGATGTTACTAGAAACTTAATACACGTTTGACGTTAGGTATACCCTCAACAGATTCCCGATTAACACAAAAACTTAAACTGCCATTGAAATCTGTAGAGAAACAACAAGTTTAAATTGAAATGTAAATATTGATACATGTTTGAACATGAAGTTGAAGCGTGAATATTGTAAAACATGGGTATAAATAAATTAGCAACACAAAATGATCGAATACAAATCTATATATAAAAAATACCAGTGCCCGTCAAATACGCATTCTTATTTCAAATGCTCAATTCAAAACCAGATAATTGTCACAAATGCAATATACAAAACTGGACAATAGTTTCAAATGCAAACTACAAAACTGGACAATTGTTTCACATGCAAATTACAAAATGAGTACTATATATGTATACTATATATGTCTGTGTGTGTGTCTATAAAGCGCGACAGCTGAGTATCGAAGTGACGGCTCCACGGTTGTAGCTGAAAATCAGAGATTTTTGTTCTTGTGCAAATATTGGCGCTGAGCTATGGACCTTTTTGTGCTGCTCAGTTATTCTGTATGCAGGACAGGGCTGTTACCCTGTTCATACCCTAAATTTGGTTTTTTCTTGTGATTATTAATCAACAATTGTTGTGCGTGTGTGTGTGTGTGTCTGTAGACCAAATAAAATATCTATCGACTATAGATAGATCATCTATCAATTTGTTTAATTTTTTCTTTACTCTTCTGATTTTTATTTTCTTTATTTAATTAATGAATATACGAATTTTAATACATCATTGATTCAAAATATAATTTTTTCGTCGAGCTAATTACTTAGAATCCTTCACTGAGCTCAGGATTCGTTAGTGGTTGGAAATTCAATCACTCCAAAAAATGTTGTTTTATTCTCTTATAGGTACATTCTACTATTTTACATCTGTTAAATTATTCATTTATATTTTCACAAGTTCACATCAAAACACCGGACACACATATGACTATTTGTGTGTCTAAATACACGAAATCGACATAATAAGTCATTAAATTACAATTACAATTAAACACCCCTACCAAACTCATATATGTGAAGTTTATATGGTTGCATGTTTGTTACTCATTCAAGTAAAAACTACTAAATAAATTTTAATGAAACTTCACAATAATATAACTTGTATATCAGAATAACGCATAGGCTATAATTTATAAAGATATTATGTAAATTGTTCAAAAAATGACGATAAGTGTTAAATTAAGTATGAAAATATCTACTATCTGTGCAAAGTCGCGGGCACCGTCTAATATATTCTACAAAGGAGATGGCTAAACGACTGCCCACATGTATAAATATATCGTATAATATATTATTCATTTCCTAGAACTTTCGTGAAAAAATAATTAAATAAAAAGTATTAAGCTTGTTTTCCTATTTTTCGAACTTGAATAGTGTTGACATTTAAATGAGATAATCGATTATTCTAGTTTCGGTCAATACACAAAATAATCAATATATACAAAGCGGATTAAACTTTTTGTTTTATCAAATAAAATAATTCAATAAAAATCATTAAATAATAAAGAAGAATATTTTCTGTACAGATATGTTTAATTAATTTTAATCGTCGAAAACAATTAACAACAAATAAGTATTTTATTCACACGATAATATCAATTTCCTAATCGATGTTATTGTATTGAGAGTTTATTCTCACAGCACTTTAAAAATGTCAGATGTCAATGTCAGATGTTATAAGACTTTTGTTTGTTCGATTGTTCGTTGCGCTATCACTTGATTTTTTATTTTAATACTGACCCTGCTTTTCTAAACGGACCCATTGGGTATTGTGCCTACTTGCCGACTTCAAATTGGGTAGACGACATTTTTTTAAATACTGTATATAATAAGAGTACTCTTTTAAGTGAGAAAGATTGTAGAACCAACAGTACACCTGCGCCTATTACTTTTAAAGATACATCGACATGTTTGCGGCGCTGTCGCGGGTCGCTCAAAAACGCTCCATACTAAAAACACTGCAATTGTGACGTCATAACTCAGTAAACTCGCCTAATTTGTATGAGCGTATAAACAAATTTTAAAATAACTTTGTTATTTGTACGTTTATATGTATACTTTCTATATAAAAAAAATGTTACATTTAATGTGAGAATGCTAGAAATGTGTTCGTTTCATTAGAATTACGTAAATAATAATTGCTCATTTTTTAGAAATCGAAAAACAATATAAATCAATAATTAAACTGAAATTTCTATATTGACATACTTTCATGAGATATAAATTGCTCAAATCAGATAATTATAGTATAAAAACGGCCACAATCAGTTGTAGTCGTCTACCCTATAGTAATATATTACCCAGTTATTTTATCTGTACTAAAATGCCTACCTAAAATTCATAGCAAATTCTCTAGTTGTAGTTTTGCGACCATAATTTCGTAGGAGTTACTATAATATGTTTTTCAAGATAGTAATAATATGAAAAGTTGATGGAACTTTTTTTATATCACATATTAACTTTCAGGTGCCCAGCATTAGATGCAACTACATCCAGTATTTATAAATTGCAAAGGCAATTAGGCCCATATTGTACTTAGCCATCCTTTATGCAATTTCACATTATATCTATAAAATCTATAGTTTCAGTATAAAATATTTCAGAATTACACCCAAAAATATTAAAAACGCCAAAATATGGATGGATGGATGTTTCTAACATTTTCACGTAAAAACTCCTGAATGGATTTTAATGAAACGTTACATTAATATAGCTTTAATACATTACAAGACATAGGGTACAATTTATAAAGGTAGAAGCCATGCTAATAGAAGCTACTCGAACTACTTAATCCTGGGCAGACGAAGTCATATAAAATCACTAGCTTTTGCCCGCGACTTCGTTCGCGTGGACTTCAGGTTCGTCCCGTCTAGTCTAGTAATAAGTAAGAAATACGGTAACTAAGCACTGCAGAGCCCTAATCATAGGCCTATAGGTAGTCTGCCCGCGTTCGGGTCGCGCACTCAGCGATGAGCCACTTCTTCCCCACCGCACCTACCCCGCTCCCCCCACGCCCCGTTCGCCTGGCACCGCTGCCGGTATTTATCACCGAAACGGTATTTATCGCCGAAATTGCTATGACTCTGCATTTTAAATCTGTGATATCTTCGAAAATATTTATTTAATTTACATGCTGAAAAAGCCATATTGATCGTTATTAAATGCACAATGTATTTAAGATACTTAATTGGATAAGGATTAATACTGTATTGCTTAAAATCGCTTCGTAAATAAGCCATTATTTCTCGTACAAAGTAAAGGATAAAAAATGGTTATTGTGGGTTATTCCTAAGAGAGAGAGAGAAGAGAGAGAGAGATTTAAGTTGTACAATACTGTAGTAAATTGTTTTGATCTATCTTGTAGGATTCAGTCAGCGTTTGCAATGTAAGCGCAAAAAATGTGTTTTTTTTACGAGCTCACATTAGAAACCTCAAAAATTGTAGCCTATGTGTTATTCTGATGTATAAGCTATATTGTGGTAAAGTTTCGTTCAAATCCATTCAGTAGTTTTTACGTGAAAGAGTAACAAACATCCATACTTACAAACTTTCGCCTTTCTAATAGTAGTAGGATTTATATTTGCGCAGCTAGTTTACATATAAAATCATTTGAATAATCATAAGCACATGTCAAATTACAAGTTTAGTGGTACTTCAAAGAGCGCCAAGATGTAATCTCTCGTAAACCTTTCGTCAGTCTTCATATTACGAGGGATAGAGTCGCGTCAAGCCAAATTCTGCCTTCTATACGGCCCATATCCATAAGAAGGTTGTTGTTCATAGTGGGGGTGCTCGAAGTGATGCTCATGCTTCTGCTCCTTGATGTAGCCTGCAAACCAAGTCAGGAAGTAGCCCGCCTTATGCAGCAGCACCCAGAAGATGAACGCGTACACCAGCTTCAGAATGAAGAACTTCTTGAGGATCAGGTCGGCGATGTACACTGAAATGGTGACATTAAAAATTATCATAAAAATAAAATAAATATTTCTTACACTTAAAATAAATCCCAACTAATATTATAAATGCGAAAGTAACTCTGTCTGTGTGTTACGCTTTCCCGCTTAAACCTCGCAACCGATTTTGATGCAATTTGGTACAGACAATCTTTAGACCCTGAGACAGAACATAGGCTACTTTTTATTTCGAAAACAAAGGGATGAAGGGGTTGTTATAAAGGTTGAAAGTTTGTATGGGATTTCTTAATTTTAAAAGATAAAACCATGAAACTTTATATTTAAGCATTTGACAAGAAATCATTAAACATTTGTTCTAGCATTTTTGACATTTCGACCAGCTAGGGGGTGAAATAAAAGTTGAAAGTTAGTATGCAAGTTCGGTGAATATCACGTAAGTGTCTCTTAGACATAAGGGACCAGGATTGACAAAAACAAATTTCACGTGGGCGAAGCTAGTATTATATATGTAAAGAAATTTTTATAGAAATACTAGCGGACCCGACAGACTTCGTCCTGTCAAAAAGATTTGTACAGTGGCAGTTTTTTGTTCCTAATTATTTTATAGATAATGTCGCATAGCCAACCAAATCGCAATAAAAGTCTAAATGATCTGTTACATTTTGTGGCTATTCAATTTTGGAACGTGACATTAAATCCTCCAACGATGTATTCTGTGCTCCAACGCACGCACGCACACTATTTTGATAGATATGATTGAATTTCAACTATATGTAGCGTTAATAAAGCGCAAATTGACTCTTTGATGTTAGGAACACGCCTTCAATGCTTAGACAACAGTGAGTGCTTGCAATATGAACTTTATACAATAACAATAAAGCTCAATTCGACTGTACGTTTTAGTTAGAAAACGTTTGCATGGGAAAATAAAAGGGCTGTTTTTAGAGTTTTTCTGATAATTATTCGAATTTTTCCCTTAAAAACCATCCTTGAACTTCAACGAACATTTTAAAAAAGAATTGGCCAAATTGGTCCAGGCGTTGATGAATTATGCGCTTACCAACACATTATGCGATTCATTTTTATATATAAGATGTATATAATAACAACTATGAGAAAGGTACAAATGCTCGTACTCATCATGCAAACATCTGCCCCCACCGGGATTCGAACCCGGAACCTCAGAGATGGCGACACTTTGAAAACGGTTTACCAACCACTCGATTACAAAGGTTGTTGTCAGTCATTATTAAAGATTTTAATAACGCCGATTTGAGACCAGACGTAGTTTACGAGCCAAGCTCGTACATTGTGTAAATTTAGCCCCCTTATTACATTGCAGTTAATGTAAACAAGTCGTGTGTCAAACGAGTCGTTATTCGACTCATGATTAACTGCAATCGTCAGACACTGACGAATTGTTTTACTCATAGCGGTCCAGCTGCGGATTGAAATATACATTTGTAGCTAGCAAGCAAGCTCCGTCGCGTCGTTCCCTTTACATATCATAGCTTGAGACACTTATGGCCGTTTTCACCAACTTTGTCTTAGCAAGTTAATATAAAAAGTGACAGCATGTCACTTAGGAGTCGCCTAAACTAAGACAAAGTTAGTGAAAACGGCCATCACACACTTGTAGTTGCTTTACGAATAGAATGAGTTAAGAAAGAAAGAAAGAAAAAGGGAAAGAGTACAAGAGTTTTATTCAACATGAAAAAGAAAAAACATTTATTGACTCGCACAGACATACAACATTACAAATAATAAAATACAATAAATAGTTTAAAATAAAATATAGACATGTGCCAAGCCAAAAGGTTCCTACCTCAGCATGTGCTTTGCGCCATATATGATGCCGCAAAGCGCTGATATTCTGGCAGGGCCTTTCCATTTGTGACGTACGGGAAACAATAAATAATAGTACTGTTTTGCATTGCAACAAAACAGATATTATGTGTTGAATAAAACACACAGCGTTGATGTGAAGAAGCTGTCGTGTGATTTTGCTTAATCTATGACATACCTGCTTGTTTATCTGTGGAATTCATAAAAGTTTACTCTTCTTACTCACCAGAGGCGCCACTGTCTACGTAAATGTTACGGTGACAGCTGTTTGAATTCATAGAAGTCTTCACTCACCTGCAAGGCCCTTGCTGCAACGCTGTGTGTTTTATTCAACACATAATATCTGTTTTGTTGCAATGCAAAACAGTACTATTATGAGTTTTCCTAAAACACACAGCGTTGATGTGAAGACCTGTTTGGTATCTGCTGGTGAGAAGAATGTAGGTAAATGAACGCTATGTGATTATTGGAAGGATAAAATAAACATTATTATGTAGATTTGAATAAAATAAACTATAATTAGGTAGTAGTTATTTTATTCAACATAAACTTGTATCTCAATTCTTACAAACACAATCTAACAGAAAAAATACACAACAAAACAAAAAATAAAATTTATGAGTCTTTCATAATAATCTTTTCAATAATCATTTTAAAAGTACTGACAATCAATCATCAAATTATTATTTATAATAGGTATATTTGAATCAATTAGAATATTCAAAGCATGAAAAAACAAAAAATAAAAAACTTAACTGACAGAATCACAATGAACTTAATTACCTATTTAATTAAGAATAGTAAATGTTGATTGTAATAAATCCTCAGTCTTATTACTCTTTTTAATAACTGGACGACAATAATGATTGGTGAATGTGGATAAACATTTCCAATTACCTCTATCCAGTATTTCCTGAACTGGTCGATTCTCACTCCAACTTTTAGATGCTACTGCAGAGCGGATACTACCTGGAGATGCCTCTATATTAGCTTCTTTGAAAATAGAACGAATCCATCCAGCTATCATGGTTTTCGAGGCTGCTCTTACAACACCAGATAAAGATATAAAAAGGCTTTTAATATGACTGTTCATTGACTTACGGTTTTTTGACATTTCTAAAAGTGTACTAACATGATGAACTGGACAGACTTTACAGTTTTGATGTCGTGAAAGTAACCAACCAGATTGTTGATATGATCCAGTATCCGTTTTTGATCCAAATCTTGGCCACATTATTATGTTATCATTCTGGATAATTAAGTTTTCCTCACTAATTTCTAACAAGGTTAGGTCATGAATTCTACGGCCCGAACAAAGCAATAATATTAAGGCTGTACGTCTTGAGATTTCAAACAATGTATTAGAAAAGGGGGTCATTATTAGCCAGTCATATAGAATCTTCGTATCCCAAACTGGGGCTTTCTGAGGGGGAGGTCTAGCTTGGGATATAGCTTTCAATATTTGTGAAATGAAGAAGTTTTTAGTATAATCCTCCTTTGAGGATTTGCAGTAGGTGAAAATTGCAGACTTTTGTAAAAGCATAGTGTTATAAGAGAATTTTTCTGTTAAGAAAGTATTGGCTAAGAAATGAGCTATGTCATTACCATTAGGAGATTTATCATCTATATTGTTAGTCTTACACCATGATAACCACCTGTTAATTGGAGCTTTATAAGTAGTTAGGGTAGAAGAGCGCCAACTACTTTTTAATAAATTTTGCTCATCTAAGTTCCAGTGTGAGACCTGGTTAGCCCACCCCCAACTTTCCAAGCCTGGAGATGTATTTGCTGTACTTGGGAAGGTGGTTGACCTGTGGTCTGATCTATAAGGACCTTCCGAAGGTCTTTGATTGGAACTGGATATGTCAATGCTCTGCTCTGAAGGTCTGGCAGCCAAAAGCATTGGTTCCACTGAGGTGCTATTATTATATATGTTCCCTTGGCATTGTTTAGGTGTGCTAGCACTCTGGGTATTAGGTTTGGTGGTGGAAAGATCCAAGCAAGACTGAAATCCCACTGACGACTGAATGCGTCGCAAAATATTGCCGACGCATCGCATGAATCTAGTGTTACATACTTGGACACTACTGCGGTGTTTTCTGATGCGAACAGGTCTACGTCTGGTACGCCCCACTTTCGGAATATTGCCTCTGTGGCCTGAGGCAACAGGTGCCATTCGGGTATTGCTTGACCCCTTGATAGGCGATCTGCAATTCCGTTTAACCTCCCCGGGAGGTAACAAGCCGACAGTATTATTTTGAACTGCTCGGTCAGCTCCAGAAGTCTGTAAGTTAGGTTCAACAGTGCTATGGAGCGGGTTCCACCTTGGTTTCGTATGTATGCAACTAATGTTCGGTTGTCTGATTGAACCTGAATATGAGCATTCATCAAACGTTTGCCCTGACTTTTTATGGCAGCATAAACAGCATACAATTCTTTTAGGTTTGAGTGCCATTTCTTCTGTACAGGTGTCCATTGCCCTGCTAAGTAGATACCGTCTAGTTGAGCACCCCAGCCTGCATCTGCTGCATCTGTAGTTAGGAAGTGAGTGGCTGCGGTTTTTTTTATAGGGACAACACTGTGCTCTACTACTCTGTTCCACCAATCCAAATCTTGTACTACTAGATGTGTCAGTTCCTTTTTCTCTCGTACTCGTTTTTGTCTGAACTTTCGGAGGAATATTTGAAGGTTTCGACAATGCAGTCGACCCTTGGGTACTGTTTGGTTGGCAAAGTTCAGTTGGCCGAGTAAGCTCTGTGCCTGTTTTAAGGAACATTCTCTTTGAGTTAAGATTCTTGTCAGTGCTGTTTTGATTGAGGTTATTTTCTTGAGAGGTAGTTTTACTACACCCTTTTCTGTATTCCAAATCAACCCTAGATATTCTAACTCCTGAGTGGGATTTAGAACTGACTTCTTGTAGTTTAGGTGCCATCCTAAACTTTCTAATATTGCCACTGTTTCCGCAACCTGGCTTTTCAATATGCAAGGGTTCTGATGAGCCAGGAGATAATCGTCCAAATAGACCAGAACTCTGAAACCACGTTCTCGAAGGATTTCCGCAATCCAATTTGTTACAGCAGAAAATATTTGGGGAGCCGATGAGAGGCCAAAAGGGAGGGACGTTAATTGTAATATTTTCTGCTTGTAAATGATCCGCAAAAACCTTCTGTGGGTTTCTGCAATAGGTAGGTGGAAATATGCCTGTTGAAGGTCTATCTTTGTAAGCCAGTCCTGACTCTGAAGGAAGTCTAACACATCTATTTGAGAAATAAGTTGAAAGTGTTTTGTGTGTACATGATGATTGAGGCCCCGAAGGTCGAAGATTGGGCGCACCCCCCCATCTGATTTCTGAACCAGAAACATTTTTGAAAAGAAACCTGGGTTTATTACTGGAGGAGTCTCTAAGACCTGTTTTTGTATCAACTCCTTGATTATTGTAGACATCTGATGTGTCTCTTTGGTTGCAAATAACTTTTGAGTGTGTTTGTATGGGTAGTGTAAAGGGGGCTTGTGTTTGAAAGGTATGCGGCCAGATGTTATTATTTTTAGGATAAATTGATTGGCTCCAAGGTCTTCCCATATCTTTGTGTAATGCCGCAGGCAACCCCCTTTGAATTCCGAGTCATTTCTGGGATTTTTTTGGAATGAAGGAAGATTCTGGAATATTTTTTTGTTTACGAAAGGGCTGGTTCTTTTTAATTTCAGGTTTGAATAACTTATTTTGGACACGATGAACTTGGTTTGGATCCTTGAATTTTCTATTATCTCTTTTATTTATATAATTATTAGATGAAAATGAGGTTGAAGCTTTAGGTTCCTTTAAATAAGAGGGAGTGTTTAACCATACTTGAGCACCTCCAAATGCTTGTATGATAGGTTGCAACTTGTCCTGACTGAATAAATATTCAGAACTAGGTGGAATTTTCATTAAATTTACCTTTAAATTTGGATTTGTGATTTCTTTTAAGATTCTATCACGTCTAGTTTCTATGCATTCCGCCCTTTTTCCACAAATAATCTGCATAATTGTCTCATATTTTTTATTCATTTGTGATTCTGGTCCAAATTCAAGTGTGAGTTTTTCTACTAATTTTGTTGTATAAGTATTATTTTGATCAAAAGCAGCCCAATTGACAACATTTTGCAAGCCTACTTTTAACATTTGTCTTTGCTCTAATACCACATTTGTTAGACCAGCTAATAAATTTTCTGTTGAATATAAAAAATCTTTATGTTTATTCAAGTGACTAAATTCCTCATTAATCTTTAATCCCACAAAACCTGGTGTGGCAGAGCATGACTGTAAGGTCTTTTTATATCTAACTGTTCTCCATGCAGGAGTATCAAACTGTTGTAATTGTTCTAAGACCAAAAGTCTATCCTTATCAGCTTGGGGTATAATTTTATTAGAATCAAAAACGACATGGATATCCCCCAGTGAAAAATCTGCTGTGGATTGACAAGGATTGGTTAAGAAAGCAGGTGGCCTTGAATCTATTAAGGAAGTACTATTTAAGGGTTGATTATTTAAATGAAGTGGTAAATTAGACAGATAATTAGTTATTGAAGAAACTTGTTCAATTATTGAGTCGATGCGAGGGTCAGTGTTAGTGCTCTGTTTGTACTTACGTCTACGTTTATTTGGGGGAGGGCTAGCAAAGCCTTCCTCGTCTTCTGAAGACGACGAATATGGAGACCTCTCAGTCTCCCTGCTAGAGCCCAAGGTCTCAATTCGCTCTCCCTCCGGAGCAGCTGAATCAGACTCAGATTGCACATTTGTTGCTTCCGTAGGCACACTCATTATTTTTTCAATTGTAGAGAAAAACAAACAAACTATCACAATTGGCACGTATCCCAAACGTGTCGGCACTTAATATCACAAAGAAAAAACACTGTACTATTATGCTTTAACACTGAATTCCAATAAGATTTTCCATTTACAAACGTTATGTCGCAAAATCACAAAACGCTATGAATTCAAACAGCTGTCACCGTAACATTTACGTAGACAGTGGCGCCTCTGGTGAGTAAGAAGAGTAAACTTTTATGAATTCCACAGATAAACAAGCAGGTATGTCATAGATTAAGCAAAATCACACGACAGCTTCTTCACATCAACGCTGTGTGTTTTAGGAAAACTCATAATACACAATTATATATTAATTGATAAATATACATTATTAACATTATACATAACTTAAAATAGACATACGTAACTTAAACACATGATAAAAGTATATGATAGTACTATAAAAATTACAAATAAAATTATATATAAATGTGATATTTTGGTGGTAGTAGTGGCGTTAGGACCATCATATACGTGCTTGTGTTTGCGTCCAGAGTCGTTTCGAATATTCAATCTGTGGTGCCATTTTATAGTGTATTCCAAAAGTAAGGTAATAGGTACCATTTGTTATTTTCAATTTATGTTTGTTAAATTTGAGTTCTTAGTGTTAATTATTTTTTACATATTATTTACTTATATTAATATTATAATATACTTGTTACGTGATTAAGCTGATGGCCAATGCTTTAAATAAATTAAAAGAAAAAAGAATTATAGTCTATATTATTATACTCTTTGATTATAGTGTATTCCAATCACAGAGTACTTTTTAATTCCAATTCACTTATTTTGTGCTAAAATAGTACATAATCGAATTTTAATCTATTTCGTATTTTATTTTTTTTATTTTTAAGAACGACTCATATTAATTTTGAAGATAAAGCGCCATATCTGCGGCACTGTCGCGGGTCGCTCAAAAACGCTCCATGCAAAGTACACTGCAATCGTGACATCATAATTTACTAAAGTCGCCCAATTTATATGATCGTATAAACAAAATAGCCAATAACTTTGTTATTTTTACATTTAATGTGAGTTAGAAAGGTATTCGTTTCATTAGAATTTTGTAAAAAATAATTGAACATTTTTTAGAAATCTAATAGCAATATTAAGGGAGCGGCAAAATGATCTGACGGTTTTAAAATGTAAATAACTCAATAGTTTTAAGAGATACAAAGGGTTTTATTGCATATTACAGATTGCTATTTATGAACATTTATAAAAATAACCAAAGAAATGTTTATGTTATCCGTTTAACATTTGAAGATGACATCTTTCAAATGATGACCATCTTGGGCCATGCATTCTTCCAATCTTGTACTGAAATTGTCAAACACTTTCCCTAACATTGCAGGAGAAAGGTTGGCTATTTCTTGACGTATGGCTTCCTTCAGGTCATCCAATGTGCGGGGTTTGTTTGTGTACACTCTTGATTTCAGCAGTCCCCACAAGTCACAAATGCTGAGATCCGGGGAGCGAGCTGGCCACGCAATGTCCCCGAAACGCGAGATGACTCGGCTATGAAACTTGCTTCTTAAGAAGTTCATTACCTCATCGGCTGTGTGGGCAGTTGCCCCATCCTGCTGGAACCAAATTCTGCTGTGGTTTAAGCGTTTTCTGCGTAGTTCGGGGATAAGGAAGTTTTTCAACATAGTCAGGTATCGTTGTGAGTTGACGGTTACAGTTCGACCGTTTTCTTAAAAAAAGTATGGGCCTATAACACAATGTTTCCAATGGCAAGTTAACATTTCTTTGGTTATTTTTATAAATGTTCATAAATAGCAATCTGTAATATGCAATAAAACCCTTTGTATCTCTTAAAAGTATTGAGTTATTTACATTTTAAAACCGTCAGATCATTTTGCCGCTCCCTGTACAAATTGCTCAACTTTAATAATTATATAATAAAAATAGGCATATTATATTTGACCTACCCTACCTACCCCTATTATATTTGATATAAAAAAATCAATTAATTGACGAGAATGTTGCCTTGCCAGCCACATTAATCAATCTTCATAAAAATTTTGCAGTGTTTCTATGGGTTTGGTTTTCATTTATTTATATACGTAAATACGATGCATTAATACTAAATACTTTTCGGTAAAATTTAAGATATTGCTAAACTTAATAAGAAAATATAAAGCGACCAACTCACCGAATATCGCTATCTTCTTTTTCTTGCCTCTCGCTTCCACTTCCGCAGTACCAGCGCACTCACAACACACGACGTAGGAATATATTATCACCAAAGTTATCATCAATTTCATATACATTTTAAATGATTTCAATAAATTAGTTTACAACTTC
The DNA here is from genome assembly GCA_036419045.1 of Scirpophaga incertulas. Lineage (NCBI taxonomy): Eukaryota > Metazoa > Arthropoda > Insecta > Lepidoptera > Crambidae > Scirpophaga > Scirpophaga incertulas. Next base: position 21,829 of record JAYEAL010000166.1, read on the forward strand.
AATACTTATTTCCAGTATATTTAGTAGTCAATTTATATTCCTAAAATATATGATATGTCAACGTTGTTTTTCTGAGACAGTTCGCGTCAGTATGCAAAAACGACTTGAACAGTCCCATAGAAAGGCTTGCGTTATGAAATAGGTGCTAATTTCTAGATAACCGTGAAGAAAGTGTGTGGATAAATCTCTACCAATTTGCTAGCCCTTCCTAATATCGTTACAAAGAATCTATTTGCAGTGATAATAAACTAAATATATAAATATAAATATAGTATAAAACAAAGTCGCTTTCGCTGTATGTCCGTATGTATGCTTAGATCTTTAAAACTACGCAACGGATTTTGACGCGGTTTTTTTTAATAGATAGTAATTCTTAAGGAAAGGTTTGTATGTATAATAAATGCATAATATAGTAGAGAAACACTGATAAATTTAAAGGTTTCTAATGTGATGTCCTAAATAAGCACGTTTTTTTGCGCTTATATTGCAAACGCTGGCTGAACCCTACGAGATAGACCAAAATAATGTACTACAGTATTGTACAACTTACAAAAATCCACAAAAAAGTCCGCGATGGTATATGTCTATCTCTTAGGGATAACCCACCATAACCATTTTTTCACTGCACCCGTGCGACGCCGGGGCGGGTCGCTAGTATATAAATAAAACACTCTCTTGGTGCGCTGGTGCTAACCAGTCTTTTCTTCAGAATATTATTACCGCTATTGTTAACAAACAACTCAGTCGAAAACATGTTATATGTAAGTTTTCAGATGCATAGTTCCAACGTACAGGCTACAAAAAACTAGAGGTTCGTTTATAGGCAAATCTACGAGTATATATATAAAAATGAAACCCGTTTCGCGTTGTCACGGCATCACGTGTGAACGGCTGAACCGATTTCGATAATTCTTTTTATTAAATGTTTGTGGAAGTCCAAGGATGGTTCTTACGGAAAAAAATATTAAGAAAATCTCTCAGAAATATTGAAAAGTATACATTTAATTTTGCATATTTTAAAAAACGCGCGTTACGAATGTCAATTTTTTTTTTAATACGAATGTCAACGTCATTCACAGCCATAGACTATATTAAAAGAGCATTAGGTCAACTATACAAAATAAAGTAGTGCATCAAAGCTACGCTAAGGCGGTACGAAGTTCGCCGGGTCAGCTAGTATATATATACATTTTTATAACAAGATTCCACATAGTGTAGCTGAATTGCCATTTCATAAGTTCAAGGTACATGTTAAAAAGACGCTAATGGGTAAGGGCTATTACAAAGTCAATGATTATTTAAATGATGCCAATGCTTGGTGTTGATTTGAAGACATTACATTGTAAAGTGTAAATATTTGTCCCATATAAATTGTAAACGCATATGTATTCTATGGTAACGACACAATTCGCCGGCGGGCGCGAGGAAGTCGCGACTGCTTCGGCGACCCGGGATGGACCACGCCCCTTCCGTGGCCGGGGGGCGTCGTCGGTGGAGGAGACCGGGGGAGGTAGTGTAGCCTCCCCCGAGGAGGGCTCCCCTCTAGGCAGGGGAGCGGAGGCTGGGGGTTCCTGGAAGTTGCTTGATGTTCCCGGGGGTTCCCTACACGCCTGAGGAAGGCCATCCCTGAGGTTTTTAGTGGGTAGGCCTCCCCCTTCTGGGGAGGAGAGCCCCACATAACCGCCGGCTCGCCACAGCCGGGGTATGCAATTTAATGCATTTTCCTCAGGGGAACAAAAAAAAGAAAAAAAATGGTAACGACACAATGTATTGTTAATGTTGTTATTAATTTTAATTTCAAGTTAGTAAGTTCAATAGTAAGTTCATGACATACAGCCTGGTGACAGACAGACAGACAGACATACAGACACAGCAGAATCTTAGTAATAGGGTCTCATTTTGCCCTTTAGGTACGGACCACTAATAAATATGTCGACGAAAGCGAAGCCAAGAAATCTATAAAATATATTTACTCAAACATTGGAGGTAAGACCAACTTTTATGATTAAATTAGTCAAAGAAAGCCGACTTATTATCAAAATGTCAAATAACTTCTTTGATAATGAACATAGGCTAAACTTTTATTATTAATTAAATAAATCAAAGCCATCCAGACGACTTTGTCATTTTCTCAAATTTAACCTTACTTAACACTTTTCCAAAGAAACCAAAGTTATTGTCAAAATGTCAACAAATTTCCGTGGTAATCAACTTTGTAAACTAACTTTGTATGGTCTAACGGTTACTTTGTTAACAATGCTTTTAAAAATAAATTATATATATGTGCTTTTATTTTTCTTTACACCTGAAACAATCTATTTAATTCGCGGTGGTGACTACAAAATTTTTCATCGGTCGCTAATCAATTGCAGCGTCTCTGAACTGGAGACCTATTTTTGAATTACGAATGCGATTTCGAAATCACCGCTGACTAAATAGTCAGCGGTGACTTTGAGGTCACGGATTCCTAAACATCCAATTTTTGAAAGTCGATCGCAGAGCTGCCAACATTGATAAAGTACACATATAAATGTAAGAGTTCGGTTCCACGCAGAATGTAGCCGCTGCCGGTTATTGCCGGCTTAACCATTATGGTTATTATATATATCGCACTAATAATACAATAGTGTATCAACTCAAAATCGATCATTTTTCAGAATCAACAAAAAACTTATTACTCACTTCATGTAATAGTTGCAAATTGAATAACTGTCACATAAGTTTATGTCAGTGTTAGTATTATGTCAAGTACGACGTTTTGAGTTGATACACTATTGTATTATTAGTGCGATATATATATATATATATATATAGTATATATAGACTTAAAAATCTAACAAAACACAGATAACATTTCCACAAGTATGACTTGATTACGAGTGGGTGAGGGCACTCGTAATGAAATCACACCTGTGACTAAGGTAGTCACATCAGTGATATTCAAAAATAAGAATTATTGAAAATCGGTGATTATTAGTCACACGGTGGTCCTGGCCTTCACTCCCCTGGGGCCATAGGGGAGCTCTTCGGGGGGGGGAGCGATTTTACAGCATCCCCTCCTCCAAGCAGTGTGCTAGACTAAGGTAACATGATTTGTGTAGCCCCTGTTTGGTATCTACCCCTCGGTAGGGCATATTTATGCTGTGGTGGTGTAATAAATCACATACATACGTGTTTGGTTTTTATTTATTCTTTGACGATTCACGATATCTAAGCTTCCATTACGAAAAACTGATATTACTTATGTACTTATTTGTCTTTTTAATACTGTGTTTGTCATTTTGTATTCCTTGTTATTTTTATTGTTACGTTTAATCAGTACTCGGCGTATGTAATAGGCTTGTATCCACTATGAACAAATCTGATGCATTAGGTTGCATAACTATTAAGATGATCATTTAATTATGAAAAAACAAAGTTTTATAAAATAATAACTTTAGATTATTTATATTTTTATAAAATAAAATTGCACAAAATAAGCCATAAGTCACGTGACAGCAAACACCAATTAAAAAGTGTTACGTCACGCCGTGCGAAACGTCAAAGTCAAAATGTCATTCCCAAGTGTCTTGTGGGAGTGCGACAAAGAATGGGCATCATTCCTTCTCGCGAGTGTCAGCCACTTTTTACGTATCTGCTGATTGTTTGGCACGTATATAAATAATTTTTTTGGTGTTTTTATACTTGTGCTTGTACACTGGGGCACTATGCAGTACTTGTAATACGATGAATCCATTTTTTATTAAAATAACTTCACAATACCGAATATTCCGATACTAAAACAGCTGTGTTTTGCACGGCGTGACGTCATTCAAGACGCCATGACAGTCATGAGCGTTTTTGATGACTAATGTCAAATATTTAATTAAATGCAAAATTATTCTTATAAATAAGCATTTTTTTTTCAAAAATAATAATTATTTTGTATAGAATAGGCATCAAGGTATATTAGTATCTAACTACTGAAATTTAGGCAACAAGCCTATTGTAAATGTCACCTTTGCCTTTTTTATTTATTATTATTTGTTTTGGTCATATTTTTCCCTATTTGGGAAAGACAAAGGCATCTTTAGCGCCATACAGCCAAGACAAATGAGTTTCTCTTCACTTTTTTTTTTTTTATTTATTGGTGTCAAATTGTCCTTGTAACTTTCTTGTTGTGTTGTTTTCGTGCCTGATGTCACTACAGTGGCAAGCATAATACCAGTACAGCAGGCCACGCCTACTGCTTATTCTGAGCTTGCTACAGTTATGGTACGAGTATCATGCAGCAGTACATATCATTATTGTATAGTTTTGTTTTGTTATTGTTGTTCGTATCTTTGTGTGGTCCATCAATAAATATATTTCAGGTGAAGTCTGATCAAGGCTCAGGCCTTGGCCATAAGTGCCCTATGGCTTGAAAGTAAGGGTAAAAATATTGATTCCTTATCTAATAAATCCTACTACTATTATAAAGGCGAAAGTTTGTAAGTATAGATGTATGGATGTTTGTTACTCTTTCACGTAAAAACTACTGAATGGATTTGAATGAAACTTTACCACAATATAGCTTATACATCAGAATAACACATAGGCTACAATTTTTGAGGTTTCTAATGTGAGGTCGTAAAAAAAACACATTTTTTGCGCTTACATTGCAAACGCTGACTGAATCCTACAAGATAGATCAAAACAATTTACTACAGTATTGTACAACTTAAAAAGGTCTACAAAAAAGTCCGTGATGGTATATGTTTATCTCTTAGGAATAACCCACAATAACCATTTTTTATCCTTTACTTAGTACGAGAAATAACGGCTTATTTACGAAGCGATTTTAAGCAATACAGTATTAATCCTTATCCAATTAAGTATCTTCTCACGGTCAGCTCTATGTGGCTTGCTCACGTGTTTCCAAAGCAAAGAATCTGCATGTTTATGCTGAAGGAAAAAGATCGTTAAATGTAGTTTATAGGAGCATACTGCAGTAGCTACCTATAGGCCTATGATTAGGGCACTGCAGTGGTTAGTTACCGTATTTCTTACTTATTACTAGACTAGACGGGACGAACCTGAAGTCCACGCGAACGAAGTCGCGGGCAAAAGCTAGTAAAATATAAAAACGATAGGCAAAAAGCAAAATTCTCCACGATATAAGTTCTCCACGATACAAACGTACTCTCAAATGATCGAAGCACGTGCATCGCTTCGGATCGCAACACAACCGGGTCTAAGGCTAAGGTTAGACAATCAGTGAATAGTGACCCATCAGTATTTGTCAAGGATTATGACATTTATTATATGTATAATACAGTACATTATCAGAAGTCAGTATTAATCATTAATAGGGTAGACGATTACAACTGAATATGGCCGTCTAATTTGAACAATTTATATAGGTATCATGAAATTTCAGATTGTTTTTAGATTTCTAAGAAATATGCAATTATTTTTCTAATGAAACGAACACATTTCTAGCATTCGCACATTAAATGTAATCTAAATATATAAAAGAAGAAACTGACTGACTGACATATCAACGCACAGCCCAAACCGCTGGTTCTAGAGATTACAAATTTGGAACGTAGGTTCCTTATAAGGTGTAGGGGTGCAGTAAGGAAGGATTTTTCAAAATTCATCCCTTAAGGGGGTGAAATGGGGGTCCAAAGTTTGTATGGAGAAACAAGATTTGTTTGAATATTTTATTCGAAACTTCGCAGGAGTACTCCTAACAATAAATGAGTAAACACGTCTTTCAGGATTTTTGAAAATTCAACCCCTAAAAGGGGGAAATGAGGTGTCAAAGTCTGAAAATCGACAATGGGTATTGTTTCTATGGTTTATCGGGTCGCTAATTACGAAAACAACAATGATTTTTAAATCCAACGTGGCGGTGGTGTGCCTAAAGTTTTCAATTTTTCCTTTATTTCTAAATTTGTAGTTTGCGCATCGTAACTAACGATTTTTCAATATGGTTTGAGACGTTAGTGTTTGTATAAATGAAGGAATAGCAATCATTTCTTTAAAAAAAATATGGGAACCTCCTTCACTAAAACGTCATATACCGAAACTTCCAAAATGTTAGAAATACTTTTCCGAGAAGCGTATCTAAATTGGTTCAGCCAAACATGAGATAATCGCGGACAAACATACATACTTACATACGTACATAAAACATACGGGTCACACTGAGAAGCCCCTTTATGTAGACGGTTGAAAAATACGATTAGTACGCGGGCGAAGCCGCGGGCACAAGCTAGTATTTTTATATAGAAAGTATACCTATAAACGTACAAATAACAAAGTTATTCGCAATTTTTTTGCAAGTTTACTGAATTATGACTCGACGATTGCAGTCTTTTAGTAAGGAGTGTTTTCGAGCAATCCACGACAGCGGCAGCGCCGCAAACATATCGATGTATCTTCAAAAGTAATAAATACTCGCAGGTATACTCGTACTGTTGGTTCTAAAGTATTTCTCAGTGAAAAGAGTATTAATTCCTCAGGACTAACTCCTTGATAGAACTTGGAAATATACAAGCAATGCTTGAATGAAGTTAGAAAATCAATTAATACAATTCGATAGACGACATATTTTTTTTTAAATTCTATATGTAATAAGAATATAAAATAATACATTTATATTTGTTACACTTACACCAATTATCCTAGCCCAAAGAAAGCTATGAAGGCATGTGTTATGGGATATAGGGTAACGGATAGATATACATATATAAATATATTTCAAAGACGTATATATTAACAACCATGGCTAAAGTACAAATGCTCGCATTCATCACACAAACATCTGCCCCGACCTGGACTCAAACCCGGGACCTCACCCGCGACACCTTGAAACCGGTGTACTAACACGTAGGTCGTATCCGCTTGCGCTCTTTGGTCGTTAAATTTTATATTCATTTGACGTCAATAAGAGCCTATACATAGGCCATACTGAATAAACATTTTTTATCGTACTGATGGAGAACGGTATTTACTGATCGTGTAGCCTTCGCCTAAATCAAACAACCCGCGATAAAGTTGCACCTGCCCCAGTGCAACGCCGCACACATTTTAAATTTTATATTAGTAGGGTGTATACGATTTAGTGAGGATTTCGGATTTTTCTTAAAGTTAATATAGCTTTAAAAGAGTTATCTTGAATAAATATTTTTGAAGTAAGCTATGATTATCCATAAATAAAATAAATATTATTTAATTATAGTTTTTATTATTGTATTAAGAACCTCCCATCTTGCTGGTGTAATGTAGGCAGTTAATCGATTACCCTAAAGGTCCCGACGCAAAAGAACTGCGTACCATCTTCATCTGAACATTACAAGTTTTCGTGTATCATTGAGATTTACAAGCGAAGAACTTTCAACTTCTCAGATTCTACGCTCTCTCTCTTAATTACGGTTCTTTCATAGTTTGTCCAATTATGTGTTGAACTACAAAAAAAGTTTTCCAATCAACAAGAAACTCATAAACACTTTCTTTTGCTTGGAAACAACGAACATAATTACTGATACAATAAACTTTTAATGCTATCATATAGTTCGGCCAACGCATAAATCATGCCTACAAAAAGCTTTATTCTAATCTTTAGTTCTAACACAAATATTTCGTTCCATAATGCATAAGGCACGCTTTTCCATAAAGGAGATATTTTTTTTAGGCCCACTAGAAAACGGCAACGTTTATTGATATTACTGAACTCTAAAATATCAATTTATTATTAAAAGCAATTGCACGATATTATGAGTAGAATGAAACGGGAATAATAAAATTAATTAATTAAACTTAGTAATGACTTTTGACATTCGAGGTAAAGGAACTAACATTTTTTAAATCAAAATGAAAGATGATTTAATATATATACAAATAATATATAAATATAATAATAGATAAAGGATAGTGTATTATTTCTTTTATATATTTTTTAAAAGTATTGAATTCTCAATAATTATTTTAATACTATTTTAGATTATTTTAACTATTAGTTCGTCAGTCCAGTATCGTCGTGAAACGGAACGCTTCATCATTTTTGACAGCGACAGCATGGTACCTACACTGACATCCAATTGACGTCGGTTTGTTTTCAACCGAATTCTGTGTTTACGTTTCCAACGGTTTGATTTCGTTTTCTTTCCCGTATCCAGTATTTAGAATGCAAAAAAATAATACGATTTCGGGCGTTTGGTAGTGGCAAAAGAAGATTGTATATTTCAAGAAAAAAAATGCTAAATAGCATTTACGTAATAAACAATTTGAATACAAATCAAAATAAAGCTACTAACTACTAAGAATTTTTAGGTTATTTAATCTTCATGTTGTAATTGATTTCTCAATATTCCCGTTAGATAAAAACAAGCTAATGTTCCTTATAATATCTAGGGTTAATAAGAAATGATTTAACGTATGTCTCATTAATAAACGTTACATTTTGTAGTGGGCTTATTCTCCATACAAGAGAAAATTATCGCCTTTAAAGCACACGTAGAAACTACACATAAAAAAACTTCATTATTATCATTTATTTTAATTATTCAAATGATAAGAATATTTGAGATTATTTTCCATTATTCTGCTGCTTATACTCGTAATGTTAGCATCAACTCGAAAGTAACTGTGTCTGTCCCACTTTCACGCAAAACTACCAAACCTAGTTTAGCCTGAATTAGAAAATCGTGGTTTTCGGTAGAATCAGCAGATTTTTGCATTTGTTGTTCTCCTGGTCGAGCTGAGCAAAAAATGTGATCGTCGCAAAAAAAGTTAACGACTCATTCAGACTTCAGAACGCCCTAGCGGGAAAATGAGTCGTTAACTTGTTTTGCGACCATTGAATTTTTTGCTCAGCTCGACCAGGAGAACAACATATCTAAAATTTAGACCTAGGTCCCGAAAACCAGTTGGCCATCTACACAGCAGTCTAGTCTAGAGTCTTTCTTCTTCTACTGCTATTTCTTTTAATGCGAAAAAGCGAAAAAAGGACTGTAAGGGGTCAAAATAGGGGATATAAATATGTATGGAGAGTTGTAGCTTTTCATGTTGTAAAAATTATACCCTAAAAGGGGTAAAAACGGAATGAAATTTTTTATTTAAACAAGCTCAAAAAAACCAAAGTACGAAACCGTTTTAATGAAAGTTTGATATAGAGATATCTTGAGGTCCGAAGGATGCAAAGACATTTTGACCATGGGAAAATATATTGTTATAGTCTTCTCCGTTGCCTTTGGATGATTTTGAGCCTCTCCTCAACACTGATATAAGCTTCGCCGTTGCTTTTGGATGTAATGTCTTTGAGCCTCTACATAAGATCCATTGTAAAAGACTAAAACAGGGTTCCACGTTTCATAACTAGTAACGCAAACGAATTACAGCCTTTGTCTTGAGTCAAAACCAAAATCAAAAATATATACTCAAATTTTTACTTTTTACTTTTGCACGTCAAAAATGCTACGCCTTTGTTTCACAAGTACTGGAAAAAACCAGCAAGAAAACCAGCAATGGTTATTTTTTGTCGTCCTGTATTTTTACAGAGTCCTCAATTAAAAATGGACCTCAGATATATAGTCTAAACCCAACTTCCTTTACAAATTTAAACATGTTCACATCATGTCTTATAGTCAAAATATTTGAAACGTAACTATTGAATTATTAAAATTTGTC
>JAYEAL010000914.1:0-12866 GCA_036419045.1 Scirpophaga incertulas
AAAACTTTTGATGCACTCTAATACTTAACTTCATGTCCTTGTACGCTTTTGTACGTTTTAATTTCATTAAAATTACGTCTCATTATTTGTATTTGCATGTTGTGGTTGCCTATAATTGTTAGTGTAGTCACTTGACAATATATATATTCTTTATTGCACAAAAGACATTACAGTAAAACAAAATATGCAGTGATTGGATGTGTACATGGGTGGGCTTATCCCTAAAAGGGATCTCTTCCAGCCAACCTTACTGGGTGTCATTGACTTATACTGTTACGTGGGAGAGATTGAGAAAAAAAAAACAAAATACATGGGTACATCAATCAATACATAGTATAAAACAAAGTCGCTTTCGCTGTATGTCCGTATGTATGCTTAGATCTTTAAAACTACGCAACGGATTTTGACGCGGCTTTTTTTAATAGATAGAGTGATTCTTAAGGAAGGTTTGTATGTATAATAAATGCATAATATAGTAGAGAAACACTGATAAATTTAAAGGTTTCTAATGTGATGTCGTAAATAAGCACGTTTTTTTGCGCTTATATTGCAAACGCTGGCTGAACCCTACGAGATAGACCAAAATAATGTACTACAGTATTGTACAACTTACAAAAATCCACAAAAAAGTCCGCGATGGTATATGTCTATCTCTTAGGGATAACCCACCATAACCATTTTTCACTGCACCCGTGCGAAGCCGGGGCGGGTCGCTAGTAAACTATATAAAATAAATACTAATAATATATAATTATGCTTAAATATACAAATATCAAATAAAAACTAATCTAAATTAAGTACATAAGATATTATTATATACTACTTATATAAAAATATAGTTAATTAACTAGAAACTTTCAATAAATGCTCCTTTAGCCTCACTTTAAATACTGTATCGGATATCTCGCGGATATTTACCGGTAGCCTGTTCCATAAACGCAACAACAAAATTGTATATTTGTTGTTGTATGTTGCTGTTACTCACGTTGGTGATTCTATCAATAAGTAGATAAATCCTTGTCGTCACTCTGCATAAACGGCCGGCAGCTCCGCACGTGGGCGGTAATGTGTTACCATTAAGTGAAAATAATGTAGCAAGTAAATCTCGCCCAATTTGTTAGCGATTCGCGGGCGAATTAATTTCCCGGCGAGTATTTATGTGCGGGGGCTTAACGAGATTAATGGTGGCGAGGGCGAGCCCGCTCCGAGACCGAGCGAGGCGACTACATTCAGAGTACATACTCAAGTGAATTTCTCAAAGCGTACTCGATTTAAATCAAACATTATTTGATTTGCTGTGTCAACTTAACGCACGGGGAATCAAGTACGTACGCTTATCATTCCAGTCGATATGGTTTATGCCTGAAACAAAACGAACAACACTATATACGAGTATGAGAGGATCAGTCGTTTTAATAGTTCACGGTTTGCACAATCTAGAGAAGGAAAGACAAGATATTGGACAAGCAAAATTTCGATTTTAATTGAATTAAAAATATTTTAATCTGTTTAGCGAACGTAATGTAAAATTCACTCGGCAGCAGATTATTCTTCATTAATATGCGGTCGCCAGCTTAACGAACTGTCTGTAAGCAGACATAAATTTTTGATCACTGACTAGAACGATATAATAAAATCATTGAAGATGGGGGTCAAGAAAAAATAATCCCAAATGAGCTAATGCTCTTGATCTGCCAATTATAATAGCTTGGCATTTGCTTGAATAAATTGAAACACCAAAGCTTCGGGACCACTCAGCAATTCGACACAAATCATAATTCAGGAATTTGATGAGCTTATTTCTATCACACACACTGCCCTGAACATAGAACTGCAGATCATCCGCATACAGAGGGCAAGCTGACGATATTCTTTTGGTGATGGCGTTTACAAACAGTGAAATAAGAAGTGGTGAAAGATTAGCGCCCTGAGGCACACCAGATACTAGTTCGTACCAGTCAGGTACAGTGTGATCAACACGTACAGCCTGTTGTCGTCCACAAGGACGCCAAGATCAGCACAGAAGTGATTTACTTTATACTTACAAAAGTAACTGAGTTCTGTGCTGATGAGAAGAATCCCAAAGTATTCAAAATGTCTAAAAGAATATCATGATCCACGGCGTGAAAGGCATTGGAGAAATCCATTAGAACCAATGCTGTTATTTGGGAACATTCCATACTTTCACATTCACGAGAGCCTTCGTGATTTTCAATAATGTGGTGGAGGTGCCAGGACCAAGCCTGCACCTCGACTGGTGAAATGAAACTAGAATGCGTGGGAAGAGAAATTTTGAGAACTATTTGAGGACAAGGGATTCGAGGATTTTGGAGATGATACGTAAAATATAAATGGCTCTGAAATGAGTGAGAGATGTTGAATTCTATACAATGGTGAAAGCATTATACCAGACGGACGAGAATAGTCCACTAGTAAGAGGAAATTAAAAATGTAGCATCAAAATGGAAGGAGACAGTCGAGCAACAATACAATGAAATCATACGTCTACTAATTTCATCGCATCCCAGTGCATTAGTTTTTCTAGATTTTATAACGTTACGTATATCCTCACCAGTCACAGATTCAAACCTAAAGAAATTCTGAGGAAGTAATCAAAGAAATAGTGTTAATCTTAAAATACCTTGGGATTGTATCAGATTTTCTAAAATATATGAAATTCACCACCAATGCCAATCGTACAGAGGCACTTCCAAATGTCCGCAGGAGACTCCAATACATTCTTATAAATATACTATCTCTTAGCCGCTCCGACCACCTTGATAAGATTGATTACGAAAATGTTTAAGGCATTTTCAGTCATCATTACTTTCGAGTTTCCTAAACTGTATGAAAGCTTTACCGTTTACGCATTGCGAGCCTTACCTTTCCTTGGTAGGTAGTCCTTGGAGCAGGTGGCCACTTCAAACGGGTAGATTTAGACTCCATTTAGGAGTGAATTTGTCAAAAAGAGTCTATAAAGTCGAATTAAATTAGCTAACCACATCATCCGCATAGGACCCCTCAGAACCGGTAATCGATAGCAAGAGCTTATGTTTAAAGTTTTTCCAAGTCCAGTTTCCTGTAACCGACTGTAACTGGACGTGAAATTATCTGCAAGGACCATTATTAAGCACATATGCATTAATATAATATGTAAACTTCACATTTACGCACTAGTTTAATTCTCATCGCAGACACAACGCCCTTAAATGGATGCATTCTTTATCGCAGCTGTGCTACAAAATTATCCCTTGGGACCGTCGCTTGACCCGTAGTAAATAACCGCCAATACGGTATCAGAGCCGGCGACCGCTGCCTTGACCTTCAGCCCTCGTCGGCAACTTTATTCAGTGAACGCCAATTTATCGACCTAATCTCGCACTTTGTTTGGGACCACAAATCTATTTTGCGTGGCTAGTGAGGCGGAATCGTAAGGAAACTTCTGATACACATAATAATAGCTAGTCTATTCATATCGACTACTCTACGTAGTTAGTGTACACCAGGGTTTTCTCCATAAGATGCTTATATAAGAATTTTTAAATGTATTATTCAAACAAGGTACCATATTTTACCTTAATCGATTTGAATTACTCATTTTTATATTATGTGGCAGTTTGTTATTTTTAAGATCCGTTTCAATTCCACTTTTTTTTACAATTGTTGCGTCGATAGCGCTGTGGTCTCGGCACTGGACTTTTTTTCTCTTCTCAGGAGAGGAAGGCTGAGAATGCATCACAAGGGGCACAAAACGTACCCAGATACCCTCGCAACGGCAAGTGTCACGAAGGTTATGTTGGACTTCACGCGACCGGAGCGATCCGATCACATGACCTACCAACTAAACTCAGCCTGACTCTTGGCTATAAGGGCCCTACGGCTTGAATGGCGACACTGGTCTACGAATCGGATGATGCAAGGAACCCGAAGTCGATTCTGCTATGTATTAATGTGTTTTTGCTTCATCGAATTTCATACGTACAATTATCTGACGCTCCTACGGTGAAAGAAAACATCGTGAGAAAACACCCTAATCGTCCTAACACATTTTGGGTATGCTCGGGCCTCGGTGAGGGCATATTTGATTATGATGATGAAAGATCGTGTTCTTAAATAAACTTAAATCAATATTTGAGTCAATATTTGAACTATACTTAGAAAGTGATGGTGCTATTGAAACCACATAGCGCCATTAATATCTAACTGTACACAAGCAAGGATTTGAGTATCGTTCAGGGGAAATGCATTATGCACCTTGACACCGCGCTGGCTAGATGCGGCCGTGTGTGGGGCTCTCCGGTCTGACAGGACCGGCCTACCCACTAAAAACCCCCCAGTGTTCTCTAGGCCCATGCGAGGCACATGGCGGGGTGCGCTTTCACGATTCTACCGCCATGTGAATGTGTGTCTAGAACTGATCGAGCCAACTCCAAGGGAGGTGCTATCCGAGAACACTTGGACAGTCCCTCAGACAGAGAGATATCACTACGGCGTGCGCGATTGCCAGTCGCGCCCGCAGCCTCGCAAAGTAATACAGACCTAAGTTTTTAGTGTAACTTTAATCATCTATAATCTATGATCAACTAAAACCTTCTTTATATAGGTTGTAACTCATGTGGCCTGTTTTTGTTGCTGCAGCACATACAGCATTTAGGTCTTAGGCTAGTCATTAAAGTCTGAAACCCGAAAGAAATTAGTAACTCGCTAAAATTTTGACGGGTCATTAAGGAAGGTGAAATACCTTACTGTGTGATTTTGCAGCGCTCTGGGGTGTTCGGAAAGGGTTGAAAGGGATGAAAAGTGAGTTTTGTTAATAACATTGTCAAAAAAAATTGTAACACGCTGCAAAAACTACTTTTTTCACCCTTGTTATTTAACAAATTTCATTGTTTTTAATTATAAATAGACATTACGAATTGGTAAGAACATAAGTTGTTCTTCGGACATCAATCGACTGGCCTATAGCGATGTAGGTACTTAGTTATTAAGTGACTTATAATTTGTGATTTATTTTTGGTTATTGCACTTTATAATTTTTTACATTAATATCTATACATAAAAGTCCTTGTTTGTTTTTATTTCATTTGTTGTGTGTGGGTGTGTTTGTAGACCAAATATCTACTGCCGACAGAATCTTATCGGAGGCACGCGGGCTACGCGAGCTGCCGGCGCTCAACGGGTCCACGCGACTGCGCACGCTGCGGGCGGACCGCGCGCGCCTGGCCGCGCTGCCGCCGCGCCTGTGCCGCCACGCGCCGCAGCTGCGCACGCTGTCAGTGGCACCACGCACCATGCACCATACACCATACACACGCACACTATATTTCAATGCAGTAAAGACGGAAAGCCGAAAGATTCTCCGTCTGGATATCGACACATTGTGCTCCTGAACGAGACCACGAGTCTTCAAACATATAGTCCATACTCTATATACACCTTTAGAATTGAAGTGACCTGATCCAAAATTCTTTTGGTTTCGAAATTTTTTTGGTAAACGCTAAAAATGTGATTGAACAGTTGGTAATTTTTTTGTTTTTCATCATCATTCATCACGTGTCTTTATAAGACACGGTCCTTTATAAGGCGTGCGTGAGGTCACAGATCCAACACGTAGAGGCTATTTAAGCGAAATTTAATGAAAGTGTGCGTGGAGTGTACCAACTGGGTCTAATCTCTATCTGCACCATGAAAAATGCAGCCAAAGTCTATACCCAGTTGGATGCACAGAATTAGGAATTATTGCATTTCGATTTAGGTGGTAATGAAAACCGGACTATGGAAGAGACTCCGGTCACCTGCCTTCTCAAAGCCTCCTAATTGATTTAAATATGGCAGGCGGTGACTCGCCGCTCACTAATGGACCCCCCAAAAAAGCAGACCAATATTGGTGCGAAGAGAGCAACATCAGTGTGAACGGCTAAGGGTGTAGAGAGGTGTGTCTGCGACAGCGATCGAGACGCCGTCGGCGTTATGGCATCATTCAACTTCCACGCTTCGAGCATCTGCTCTTGCGACTCCACTCTGTCCGGCTGCTTAAGGCAAGACAGAGGCGGGTTATTATTATAATGCTTTAAGTTGTACATTAATTGTCATATTTTTATTGTTAATTGTAGTATATGAATTGTTTTTATGATTGTATACTAAACTAGTCTGTATAACTAATTACAACAAGAATTTTAGATTAGGTCACTTCAATTCTAAAGGTGCGATATATAGTATATATGTTAAAGAAGGCTTTTTCATATTACACAAACACCAAATATGGTAACGGCTTAAAGTCTATTCTGTATAAATTATTGAAACACTAGCTTTTGCCCGCGACTTCGTTCGCGTGGACTTCAGGTTCGTCCCGTCTAGTCTAGTAATAAGTAAGAAATACGGTAACTAAGCACTGCAGAGCCCTAATCATAGGCCTATAGGTAGCTACTGCAGTATGCTCCTATAAACTACATTTAACGATCTTTTTCCTTTTGTGGGTTATTCCTAAGAGATATCATACCTATCATATATCGTATACATATACCATCACGGACTTTTTTGTAGACCTTTTTAAGTTGTACAATATTGTAGTAAATTGTTTTTAAGTTTTACAATCTTGTAGGATTCAGTCAGCGTTTGCAATGTAAGCGCAAAAAATGTGTTTTATTTACGACTTCACATTAGAAACCTCAAAAATTGTAGCCTATGTGTTATTCTGATGTATAAGCTATATTGTGGTAAAGTTTCATTCAAATCCATTCAGTAGTTTTTACGTAAAAAAGTAACAAACATCCATACATACACACTTTCGTGTATATAATATTGGTAGGGATTGATTACTCACAAGAACTTTAAAATTTTAGATCTAACGTTTTCTAATGAAAATACGGGGTAAAATAAAACTATGATTGCTGTGCACTCGCAGAGCGTTATGTATATATATATAATTACATAGTATAAAACAAAGTCGCTTCCCGGTGTCTGTATGTATGTATGTAGCTATGTATGCTAAAATCTCTAAAACTACGCAACGAATTTTAATGCGGTTTTCTTTAATAAATAGGTATATTCAAGAGGAAGGTTTATATGTATAAAACATGCACAATGTAGTAGTGGAACACTGTCAGTTTTTTCAGATTTCTAATGTGATGTCGTAAATTAACTCACTTTTTTGCGCTTATATTGCAAACGCTGGCCAACCCTACGAGATTGGTCAAAATGATGTACTACAGTATTGTACAACTTACAAAGGCCACAAAAAAGTCCGCGATAGTATATGTCTATCTCTTAGGGATAACCCACCATAACCAATTTTTCATTGCACCCGTACGAAGCCGGGGCAGGTCGCTAGTATATATACATATATGTATATAGTGAATGACATCAATAAACGCTTGAAATGAATATAAAAATTATTAAGTCTAGACTTCATATTTGAAAGGCACTAACATCGTAAAAAAATGGCGTCGCTCAGCCATTTGGACAATAACGCTGAACATGATCTGTAACTAACGCGCTGCCATAAATCGGCTGCCATAAAGCGCGCTAGATTTACACCTGCGGCGTCAAGTGAACACATTTCTCCTTTATGGCCGCTCCTTTGTGCGGTGCGTGGGTACGTGGGCAGACATTACTAGAATTTTGATTAGAGTAAATGAAAGCCCGATATAGACAAATATCATATTTCTTAACATACATACATATATGTCACGCCTTGTTCCCAATGGGGTAGGCAGAGACCACCTCTCTCCACTTGCTACGATCCTGGCACACTTCTCTTGCTTCCTCCACTTTCACGAGCGTCTTCATGCATACTCGTCGGTTGCGAGTACTCTTGGTCCGGCCTTTCTTTAGGACATCTTCAATTTGATCCTTAACATTACTAGTTGTACATGTAAAAAATTAAAAGATTGTAAACACAGAGGTCTTTGGAGTAGACCACGTGATTTGCTAATACTCAATAGCTTAATCGTCCGATATTGTCCACAGCGACGTGAAGTCCAACCTGCTGGACAGCATCCCGGACTTGGAGCACTGCTCCGAGCTGCGCGTGCTGTAAGTTGTCACACCTGTTTTTTATTTTTGTTCCCCTGAGGAAAATGCATTAAATTGCATACCCCGGCTGTGGCGAGCCGGCGGTTATGTGAGGTCTCCTCCCAGAAGGGGGAGGCCTACCCACTAAAAACCTCAGGGATGGCCTTCCTCAGGCATGTAGGGAGCCCCGGGACATCAAGCTACTTCGGGAACCCCCAGCCTCCGCTCCCCTGCCTAGAGGGAAGCCCTCCTCGGGGAAGGCTACGCTAACCTCCCCGGTCTCCTCCACCGACGACGCCCCCCGGCCACGGAAGGGGCGTGGTCCATCCCGGGTCGCCGTAGCAGTCGCGAAAGTTGTCACACCTAACTCAAAAAGATGCTGTTATTGCGACTTTTATGTGTATATTTCCTGCTTATTCACCGAATGCTTACAAAATTATCTTGTGCTATTCTGAATGCGGTCACAAATCTAACATGCATCACATACACCCAAACAATGCAATACACTGCAAAGGCGTGCTTTCCGTATCATCGGTGATCCCAATATTACGGCCTCAACAGAGACCTTGGAGCAGCGGAGAGACTTTGGCTCTCTGTGTGTTCTTTATAGGCTCTTTAACGGAGAGTGCTCTGAGGAACTATTTGCAATGGTGCCCTTGTCACCTTTTTACCATCGCACCACCCGCCACCGCAGTAGAGTTCATCCATATCACCTGGAACCGATCTTGTCTAGAACAGTTCGGTTTCAGCGTTCATTCCTTCCGCGTACATGCAAACTCTGGAATGAGCTCCCAGCTGCGGTGTTTCCTGAGCGCTACGATATGTCTAACTTCAAACGAGGCTTAAAAAGAGTTACTCTCCAGGTAGGCAGCGGCCTCAGCTGTGCCCCTGGCACTGCAGATGTCCATGAGCGATAGTTACCACTTACCATCTGGTGGGCCATTTGCTCGTCTGCCACCGTACGGAATAAAAAAAAAATAATGTCATATAATTCAAAGCTCCCGTCATGTCAAGTGCACAAGTGCTGATTATTGTTCCTCTGTAAAATACGGCTACTCTGTAATGTTCGGTAATACACTGAACAATACTTATATGCTGACTTTACATGTCTACATCACTACATAGTATAAAAAAAGTCGCTATCCGCAGTCTGTCTGTTTGCTTAGATCTTTGAAACTACGCAACGGATTTTGATGCGTTTTTTTTAAATAGATAGAGTGAGTTTTTAATAGATTAGATTCTTAAGGAAGGTTTATATGTATAACTACATGCTTAATATGTAGAGAAAACTGTATTGTAGAGTATAAATTTATAGGTTTCTAATATGAAACGCTGGCTGAACTCTACGAGATAGACCAAAATAATGTACTACAAGTATTGTCCACCTTAAAAAATTCAACAAAAAAGTCCGCGATGCGTATATCTCTATCTCTTAAGAATAACCCACCATATCCATTTTTTTATCTTTTACTAAAAAATGGTTATTTACGAAGTGATTTTAAAACAATACAATTAAGTAAATAAATTTGTGCATTTATTATAGATCAATATACTTTTTACAGCATGCAATTTAAGGAATATTTCCGAAGATATTACAAATTTAAAATGTAGGGACGTAGATAAGCATTGCACCCGTGCCGGGGCGGGTCGCTAGTATAGTACTATAAAAAACAGTCTTTAAGTGCAGCACACTATAAACATACATCTGGGGCACGGGCAGTGCCCCGCCAAGTCGAGCGCAAAGCAAACACTGCCGTACATCCTTTACTGGAACCATTTCGCCGCATTTCAGGCCTCTATTTGAGAACCTCTGCTATAAGACCAGAACGCAGAAATTTTCGTCATCCAGTAAGCTCACATACTTAAAATCCAAAATTTCAAGTCTACAGATTATTTAGTTCCAAAGTTAAGCGAAAGCAAACTTTCGCATTTATGACACTCACTCATGATCATCAAAATAGAACTAGTACTTTCCATAACCTCAGAGTTGAAAATTGGTACAGGTGCATTGGCCGTTGAAGGGTAACACCACGTTTTCCAAGTGGCCAATTTTCCGTCGTCAATGCGTAGCGGTCCTGGTGATAGATTGGGCAACGGCAAAGTCACACAACATTAACTATAATAATAACGAAATCGCAATAAGGAACCTTAGATTTGGCACGACTTTGTTATATTTCATTACTTTTTAGAGATAAACTAGCAGCGCCGTCGAGACTTGGCTAGTTTTTTACAGAATGTTTTTGGTGTCCCATGGGGGTAGGCAAGATCACAGTTTTCTCTTGCTACGCTCCGCTCGGGTTCCCGGAAGTAGCTTGATGTTCCCGGGGGCTCCCTACATGCCTGAGGAAGGCCATTCCTGAGGTTTTTAGTGGTAGGCTTCCCTTCTGGGTAGGAGAGCCCCACATAACCGCCGGCTCGCCACAGCCGGGGTATGCAATTTAATGCATTTTCCTCAGGGGAACAAAAAAAAAAAGGTAGTAGTTATAATGTAAAATAGAATAGAGAAGTGGATACAGGCAGCGCGTGTTGGCACAGGGACCTGTCGGACAACCGCGTGGCGGAGCTGCGCGGCGGCGCGCTGCGCGGGCTGGCGCGCCTGCACGACCTGCTGCTGCCGCGCAACCGCCTGCGCCGCCTGCCCGCCGCCGCCTTCCGCCACGCCGCCGCGCTGCAGCTCATGTCAGTAGTGCCCGCTGCCTCACTCACTCTACAGGCGCCGACGCCCAGAATACATTACGTTTTGAATCCAAACACTGAAAATAAAGACTATTGTTGTTACAAATTATTATAAAGCATTGTTGCGTCTGGCAATGAGCACGCCACCGATTTTTTTTTTCATATGATATTTTGACAGATAAGCTATGGAAGGCCATCGAGCTGCCTACAACCAAAATTATTTGTGCTTCCGTGAGCTCAGTATTTATGTTTGTCAAAATCAAAAATCAAAATTTACTTCATTCAAATATGACTTTATAGAAAGCTCTTTTGAATCATCAAATTTTTTTCCCTACCGTATTTTTAGCTGATAAGAATGGACGCAAGACACTTATCAGCTTTATCCAAAATAATAACAACATTTACAAATTATGTCGTTACGAAAAACAAATATTTTACACTTTAAAATTGTAATGTCTTCAAATCAACACCAAGCCATTGGCATCATTTAAATAATCATTGACTTAGTAATAACCCTTACTCATTTGCGTCTTTTTAATTCCCTTTTTTAATTAATCCCCTTACCGATCAGTCAGCTTCCAGCCAGCGTCTTTACGAACTTCCAACCCTGTGTGTTCGGACATATATATTACTAATCCATCCGCTGCAACAGCCGTCAGACCTACAAATATTCTCTCCTGCCCACTGCTACAAGATTCGTAGTTTCTGGATTTCATTTCTCCTTCACCCACGCAAGAGTAATTTCGAGTATTGCCCTTGAGATGACTTTGAATCTCCTTATTAGGCCTTTTGTAGAATTTAGTTAGCAAGAATCAGTGAGTAAAATCTTTATATGTAAATATTATAATAATTATTGCAATTATTATTATAAGCTAACGAATTAATAAAAAGACCCCTAACATTTATATTAACCAGCATCACGATTAAATACGTCATACGTCAAGAGCGGTCCATCAGGCCCGAAGTTGGGCTCCATTAGCCTCGGTCTATCAAAGAGCGATCAGGGGCGCCGAAACTTCCGAACAATTCTCAATTAGACACACAAAGGCAGAGCTCGCCAAGCGGGTCGGTTTAATTGGAAAAACTTTATGAGTATTGCAGCAGCAGGGGCGCGGTTTTTGGCTGGACGTAATCAGCGCGGCAATCTGTTCGCATATCACCAAAATAAAAACAACAACATAATTTATATAGTAAACGGTGTTATTTATTTTATCCTGTTTGTTAATTTTGGACCACATTTTTTGTAATTTCATCCTCAAAGAAGATTGGCAGGAAACTATACATTGTTGGTACCATAGTTAGACTAGGTGTACGGCGATAAAAATAGCATGTATTTCTTCGTTTTTAATAATATAACAAAAAAGGTAATCGCACCATATGTCTGCAACTGCTAAATAAAACGATAAACTCATTTGAAAAATAGAGCATAGAGGTAACGAAACGTTATAAATCACTTATGTTTTTGACTTTTGCGACGCTTTGTCGATAACTATGTTTATCAAAAACGTTGTAAATGTCAAAATATGTGTGTGATTGATTTAATATTGACATAATCTATGCACGACACGACCATAAATGATATTGCATGTGACCACAGACGAAGTAGTAGAAGCTACGTACGTTAACATACTCGTAATATACAAATCTGTGACGTTAACTTGACTTTGCCAGTTGACATAATGGTGACAGATTTTTCATTTATATCTAAAAATACAGACTCAGCTAGGAATAGTAATATTACATTCATAAATTCTAGTTGATATTATCGGTATTCTAACTGTCATTAATCAATAATCAGAAATGTATTAATCTATAATCGATATATCCGTAACGAATGAAATAGTTATTTTTCTTATGCATATTGCGTTTTATATTGCTTGGCGCATAAATACGTTTTGTTATCAATATTCCCTGAAATTGTAACTTCAATTTTTCTTTATTTACAAAAGTTATAGATTTTTCTTCAGTGAAAGAAAAATAGGTGACCAGTTACCGTTTACAAAATATAATTGTTATCAGAATCGTACATTTAACAATGTAATGGGTACCAGGCCTGCCAATCTTTTTTGGTACGCACTTTTGCTTCGACGCCATACCTACATATTTATGTTTAGTAATTATATTTTTTATATATATATATTACATAATTATTTATGTAATACAAACATATTTATGTT
>JAYEAL010000356.1:0-52057 GCA_036419045.1 Scirpophaga incertulas
TGGTATTCTATTTTCAAACGAGTGTCGTTCTTAGTGTCTTTTTTGGCGTGTAGATCGCGCCTAAAGACACGCCCATGCAGCCGTGTCTTGTTCACGAATTTTGTTTCGCCTAGGCGTTCATCAAACTACAACCAAATACTCCCATCACAGTAGCAACTTTAAAATTCTGTAACTCCTAAAGTGACGAACGTTTCAATTTAAAGAAATCAATTGGAAAGGTTCGCTCGTTCGTTTAATTGGATTAGTCAAGATTTAAATTGAAATCGCAAATAAAATACACATATTCAACGATAATAATAGCCTGCACATATAAACAATCTGGCTAATGTGAGTGAGTACCGAGGGTGACATTATTTTTTTTATAGACAAGTTTTCAAGACTCGATACAAAATAAAGTTTTCTTTAAACTTTGGAATGCTTGTGCATTCGATATTCAAAAAAATTGAAAATCCCTTCTACGTCGTAAGATAAAAAAAGATTGGCAACATCTGTCTGCCAAGTGTTTCCTTTTTCTTCCTTAATAAGTTTGAATAGTTTAAATAATGATATACGCTATATTTTTACACGTGTGAAATTAACTATAAAACGAATAACATACGACGTGGTTATGTAAATATGTTCCTTTCTTTGTTATTAAGTGTAGAACAAAGAAGCAGCCTGAATGTGGGTCGCCAGGTGGTAAGCGAACATTACAGCTGGGTTGCCCACTGTACTATAAGTATATACAGAAATGTTTTAGGGTTGGCGAAATAATATTTAAGGGACATATAAGTTAGATACTAGATGGGTCCTAAATGCTTCTACTTTCCAAGTTTACTGACTTTAAAATGAATACAAAAACGTTCAGTTGTCGACTCTTAATATAAAAGATATGATAGACGTAAAGAAGGGATTTCAGAACACGAAATACATCAGAATATATGTGTGGAAAACGTTACGGCCGTGACCAATTTGCTTCGTCAAATTTTTTGCAGCTTGTACATTACTTTTGTATCTTGTTCTTGTACAGTAGATACTTTGCTCCTTTGTCATATAGTTATAAAAAGTAATTAAAAAAACGAACTGTCAGTTTTTCCATCAAGGATGTTCCTAAATAATGCAGTTGGCAGTATGGCTTTAGTACCTTCGCCTGTCCCTATGGACGAAATTGACAACTAAATAATGCAGATGCTTGCGTGATGAATGCAAACCTTAGTCATGGTTGTTATCTATACTAATATTATAAAGAGGAAAGATTTGTTTGTTTGTTTGTTTGTATCCGCGCATATGTAGCCGTGGGCAAAAGCTATTATGACCCTTAACCCTCTATAGACCCAATCCCGAAATCCACGCAGGCGAAGCCGCGGGCAGAAAGCTAGTTGAATTATGTGTTTCTATAAAAACTAATTATATGTATGTCTATCCGTTACCCTAGATCCCACAACACGCGTAAAGACTGAAATTATGCATGGAGTGTACCAACTGGGTCTAATCTCTATCTTATTTTCTATCCAGAGAAGGTGTTGGTTCCCGGCGCACTATCCCTCCTCCGGGGGAGGGGAGGAGGGGGAGTGTGGGGCTCGCAACCACTAAAAACTCCGCCGTGTTCCTCCTGCTCTTCATTTCGCCGGAAGTCCCGGGGACTAAATGGTATGGCTTCAACCTCTAACTGCACCATGAAAAATGCAGCTAAAGACTACAGTTAGATGCACAGAAACTATTGCATTTCCATTTTGGTGTTAATGAGAACCGGGCTATGGAAGAGACTCTGGTCACCTGCCTTCTCAAAGCCTCCTAATTGATTTAATTATGGTAGGTGGTGACTCGCTGCCCACTAAATGGGCCCCAAGAAAGCAGACCAATATTGGTGCGAAGGCAGCAATATTGGTGTGAACGGCTAAGGGTGTAGAGAGGTGTGTCTGCGACAGAGATCCAGACGCCGTCGGCGTTATGACATTATTACACTTCCACCCTTCGAGCATCTGCTCTTGCGACTCCGTTCTCTCCAGCTGGTTAAAGCAAGACAGAGGTGGGTGGCATACATCCCCCTGAAGTATATCGGAACCCTCGGTGACGCAATTTACCGACAGCGCGCCACAAGCTGCCCTGAGAGAGACTGCAGTATTTATGGCAGTTAAGGGGCATTAAATGCCCCACCAGTAGGCAATGGGGTCGTCACTTCCCTACGCATATATTTTGTTTATACATATACAGTTTCTAGCCTGTTTTTCTCTGGAACACTATCTCAATTTAGAGTATAGAAGTGTAGGGTAACTTTTTTATTGTAATTATCCGCATCCTTATTTTTTTTGCCCTCTGGAGAGAAGGTTATATATATATATATATATAATACTTTATTGTACAATAAAAAAAATAAAAATTGTAGTTATTCATAGTGTACAAGGGCGGACTTATCTCTAAAAGCGATCTCTTCCAGCCAACCCAAATAGTGGTGCAAGACGTTAAAATTGCATTGGGTAATTAAGTGTTTAACCTATTCAAAAGTACAAATCATTAAGCATATATATACAAATACATACTTACACATAAATAAATATATACACACATATATATATATACATAAATACATATATATATAATAATTATATAATTTAATACAATTATTTAGACAGATAGTACTCTTTCAGAAGACATTTGAAAGATGTAAGGGATGGTCTCTCACGAATGGAAGCGGGCAAACTATTCCACAGCTTGGCAGCACGAACGGAATAGGATTTTTGAAAAAATACGGAATTTAGGAATTTCAAGGACATTTTTACTAACACAGGATCGCTTGGGGCGGGAGCTTTCGGCACAAAATTTAAAACGGGTTCGAAGGTAAGTTGGAAACTGGGGATAGTGGAGAATTTTGTACACAAGGGAAAGCATGTGTAGATTTCTACGCAAGCAAGGTAGCCACCCTAACTGCTTACGATAATCAGACACGTGGTCAAATTTACGCAGACTGAATATAAAGCGAATGGCTAAATTTTGAAGGCGCTCTAGCTTATTAAGTAGCTCTTCGGTTGCGTCTAAGTAACAGACATCAGCGTAGTCGAGAATAGGAAGTAAAAGGGACTGAGCGAGCATAACTTTAGTTTTGAACGGTTGAGAATCCTCACGGATATCACCATGCTAATTTTGGACTTCAAACCAATCAAAACGGTTCGCCCGTAATTACCTACTGACTATTCTCAAAATGGCCGCTTGGATGGAAGGGAATTTTGAATTTTATATTTGTTTGATATCAGTAAGTGCCTATAAATGCCTGTGTTGAATAAAAATTATTTTGATTAGGAGTTTAATTTTAAATACAATTTAGAAGTACTTTAAGATCTAGAGAACTATCTATATTTAAATAAATGAAATCGAATAATAGTAACAAATTGATTAAATTACATTGACCTGTTTAGATAAGTTAAATGCAATTAGAAAATTATCGTAAATAACTAAATAAAGCAAATAATGTACTAACAGACTATTATTAGATCTGTAACTGCGCAATATGCGCGTACGACATGTAAACAAGGCAAAAGCATATGAAATTACGTGATCATTAAGAAACTTGATAAAGATAGCGATTATAATTACACTATACCTACTTACATATGAGTACCTGTTTCTAGCTCTGCCCGCGTTAAATCAGATTTTCCCAAAGGAAAGATATATTTCCCGCGGTAAAAGGTATCTTATGTTCTTGTGTCTCCAACGATTTTTATGGCAAATTGCATCAAAACCTGGGCAGGTGTTTTAATGATATTTTCCCACGGTAAAATAGTCTCCGGGTCCTTTTTCAGGTCACAAACTAAATTAACTCTCATAAAAAGAACTTCTTCTAGCAAATACTTTTAGGGGATAAATAGGGGATCTATTTTTAGGGGAAAAATAGGGGATCTATGTTTAGGGGAAAACAGGGGATCTATTTTTAGGGGAAAAATAGGGGATCTATTTTTACCCCCCTTAGGGCAAAATTTTACCAATTTTAAATGACATCACTACTTAGTATAAAACAAAGTCGCTATCCGCCGCCGTCTGTTTGTCCCTATGTATGCTTAAATCTTTAAAACTACTCAACGGATTTTGATGCGGTTTTTTTTTAAATAGATAGAGTGACTCTTGAGGGAGGTTTATATGTACATACATATAATAACATCCATTAAATAGTCGAAAAAAACTATTATTTTTTAGGTTTCTAATGTGATATCGTAAATAATTGCATTTTTCCGCGTACATTGCAACGATTATATACGAGTACAACGTTCAGGGTTTTTATTAACCGACTTCAAAAAAAAAGGAGTGTTCTCAATTCGACCGTATATATATTTTTTTAATGTTTGTTCGCCGATTACTTCGCCATTTTTGAATCGATTTTGATGATTTTTTTAGTTAGAAAGAAGATACTCCCTGAGCCATTCCGGGATGATGAACCAACCATGATGAGGATATCAGGGTCTGATGATGGGATCCTGGAGAAATCGATTTCTAAAGTTATATTGGCATTTGTTTCTGGCAATCATAATGTGAGCTGATGATGGAAGGTGTGAGTCCTCAATTACTAGGAGTTAGGAAATAGTTCTTTCAACATTAACTACTCCTCTTCGTAGCTTTTATGAAGAGAAGTACAGGTTCACTAAACATTTCTTTTGTTATGAGATAGTACCATGAGACCAGGATTTGATCATGGCATCCCAGGAAATCGAGGTGAACTGTAGAAACTCACAACTGTGACTTGTCGATGTTTGAGCTTGATTAATTTATATTGATGTGCATATTACTTTGGTGGGTTGTGACTGTAACTAAGAGTCTGATGATGAGGAAGAAGGACAGTCAAGGAAACCTCTCGAGGTTTTACAGTTACTGCCTCGTAGTGAGACATTATACATTTCTATGTAAGAGAACTTTGCACCCTTTTTTTTTTTCCTCAGGAGAGGAGGCTGAGAATCCATCATGGATACCAACGCAACAGGCAAGCAGGGATCCGTTGATTATGTCGGACTCCTGGTACTGTCGAGACGGCTCGACTACACAGACCTACCGACTAAACTCAGCCTAGCCTTTGGTCCTATTGACCCTACTGGCTTTATTGACGAGAGGGCCGCGCCTCAGGAGAGGCACGGTTAGCGCTACCCCATGGTGAGGGTATATGCGCTAAAAGAAGGCACGATTCTCCAAAGTGGGACCGGCCAGTATTGACAAGAACCTAATCATGGCTAAGCAGAAGGCTGCCGTTTAGGGGTTGACAAGGGAGAGCGACGGCTCAGACGCCGCCGCTTGCAGGTCTAGAAGTTCCTGCGTGAGTTGGTTAGGGGGGTCGCTAAGGACATGTCGCGGTCTACGAATCCTCTGCCGGTATTGACTAGTGTTGCCTTGAGACTGGCTCACAGTTAGTGGTATTGACGGGTAACTTTGCACCCTCTGTTATGAATACGACTTAAAGCATGTTTCATGATGTAGATTTGTAGACCATCGCCATACGAGGGATTTCAAGAACAATGTACAGTTACATATGGTTGAGTCTACTTAATACTGTGCTATATGCCAAAACCTTCAATTCGTACAATAATAGAAATACCGGAAATACGAAGAATATTACAAAGAAATCCTCTATCTATTTCACTCTGAATTTAAGTTACGCAATTGCGTCATCTCTAATAATGCTCGTTCATCGTGTGGCCTACTCAACAGTTTGTTTGAATCTAAGTTGGTGTGGCGTGCAAATAGCCCACCATAAATTGAACGCGGTCGCGTAGGGTCAGACACAAGTGATCCACACAAAAAAACAGCGTACCAGATATAGAAGAATCAAGAGGTTCACTAGTACTCACCAAGGCTGGAACTCTCCCTCTTCCAGCTGACTGTTTGACACTTAGGGTCGACCCTTCACAATTTCACTAATTGCTTATTATAAAATCTATTTAATAATGCGTTAAGATGCATTGCGTTTGAGGTAACGGAAAAAAGTGGCGTGATCGGGGTTTTTTTTTTTTTTTTCCTCAGGAGAGGAAGGCTGAGAATCCTCACAAGGAGCACGAAACGTGCCCAGGATACCCCTGCAACGGCAAGTGTCACGGAGGTTATGTCGGACTCCACGCGACCGGAACGGTCCAGCCACGTGACCTATCGACTAAACTCAGCCTGGCATAGGTTCTAAAACCATATAGGCAAATCGTGAGTCGGGGTTTAAACCGGAGTATCTTATATAGATTGTGCGTGCACAGGAGTGGAGTTGGTCCACGTCAGTATCCAATTCAGAGGGGTGCTCTAAAACGGCCATAGGCCATATGGCACTAGCTACGGCCAAGAAGTTAAATACCGGACACAATTAATTGCGGGTACCACTGCATCTAACCCCAATGCGCCCAACCATAAGTCAATGCCATTCCTTTCAATGTTTTAACTCGACTCAAAGCATCATACACCTCCCCTTGGCGAAGTTTTTCTTGCCAAGACCTATAACAGCTTTGTCTAATCTAGTTCTCTGTGATTTGTGAACCATAACTGCCCAGCTTAAAATTAAAGGTAACATTCGGCGCTCAACATCTCCATATCCTTTTGTTGCCTGAAACGTCACAACAATTGGTGTAATTGCTACCCAGCCATTTTTATTTTTCATTCTACTTCCAACATTCATTAAATTTAACTAACACACAAAATCCGGTAATTCTCCTTCTTCAATTTGTTCTCTCCGAAGAACCGCAAGCCATACAATTTTTTTAACAATGCCCATTGCTCTATTTACAAGCCCATCTGACACAGATACTTTAGCATAAAGCGCACAGATTTTGCTTTAGCATAAAACGCGATTCTTCAGCTAACTTTAGCGATGACAATAAACCTCCACAGTTACATATTTACATCCTTCGGTATTACGTTGGGCGATGGCATCTTTTCACTAGTGGCAGCTTCGCGAGACTCGTCTAAGGCGTTTATGGTATACATTTTATGAATTTTACAATTTTCCGTTGTCATTTTATCATTGTAAGTGTCAACTAGTTTGACTGTAGGATAGATTCGTATAGCAACTCCGTCAGCAAATTCTCCTGTCAAAGGTATTCTGCGTCGCTCACATATGCCCGGTTTCTGATTACCTTAGTTAAACTCTCAATAACGAATGATTCAACAAAGTTATCGAAAAGATAAACGTCTCATAACTGTCAGTGAGTTTCTGAATGCAGGACCGTGCTTTCAACAGCTACGAAACAGTGAAGTAGTTCTAAATTATGTCACTAGATGGGTCTGTTCACAAAATACGAAATAAAAATTGCCTTTGTTATATTAATTCATCCATAATTACAATTTAAACATTTATTTTGCAACATTTCTTCATCCGCGATAATAATTTAATAATGATAACATTTTTTTATCGATAGTAAGTATTAAAATACTATTTTATTTAATAATATTTTTTTTTATATTTCTATTTAATTAATTTTTTTATGATTTCTTCTTTCTCGTAAGTTTCTGGGTATAGATATTCCAGAAATGAACTCCAGTACTTCTGTATCCGACTCTGAAGAACTACTCGTATTTAATATTGTAGAACTCATTGTCTTTTTTAAATATAATAATTTAAAATGTAGCTAACACTTTTTTATTTTACATAAAATTACCACTTTATAACCTTAAGATTCTTGTTTGACACATAAACCACAGACACATAAACGTCAAATAGTTATGGGACCGATAAACGGCACTAAATGGTCAGTTAGGTAAATCTAAGTTTAAACGGAGTTTATCTAATTCTACGGTGTTCAGAAACAATTTGTTGGAAGTTATCGAACTGATAGCGTTATTGAACAGATAAACTATTGACAAAATGTACTCAGAAACCGAGCAATAGCAATTCAAGTTGACTTGCAGTCAATTCACCGATTCGCAAGTTATTAAGCAAATCAATGAAATCTGCATCATTTTGCTGGCGCATGTTTATCGTTACTTAGGAAAACGAAAATTGATGCCACAACAGGTTATTGCGTATCAAAGAAAGGCGATGGCTACGACCTTCTATACTTTCATTCCTTAATCTACTTGACATAATATGGTCTCATATTCGACAATCTATTTTCGCGCTCCTCTGGCTGGCTTTTGTTTTGATCTTAATTTTTTCCAAGCGTTTCCTTCTATCAGGGCCAGGTCTACCCATCTCTAAAACTCGTAAATTAAACTAATTTTTAACAAAAAAAAAAACCCACTTCAATATTGAAAAATCAAAAACTAAAAAACTTTTTTTTTCCTCAGGAGAGGAGGCTGAGAATCCATCATGGATAACAACGCAACAGGCAAGCAGGGATGCGTTGATTATGTCGGACTCCTGGTGCTGTCGAGGCGGCTCGACCACACAGACCTACCGACTAAACTCAGCCTAGCCTTGGCCCTAAGGGCCCTACGGCTTGAATGGTGTGGTTGGGGAGCTAAAAAACCAAAAAATTGTTAATTTTGCACAAAGTAATTTGAATTATGATTTACATGAAAAATAAAAGTACTAACAAGTAAGAAATAAGTTTTTTAATTAAATAGTATAGTACTGTGATTAACGGCTTAAGAATGTCTTTATTTTCACACGCTTAAGTTGAACCTACCTAAATCTTAAACTATAAACAATATTTACATGATATTTTTACACAATGATAATTCAAACAAAAATTATTTTTTATTTCAACATTTACAATAATCTGAAACAATTAGGTACCTACTAACAAAATTTTGAAATATACAAATATTTTAACAATATCAATCAATACATAGTATAAAATAAAGTCGCTTTCGCTGTATGTCCGTATGTATGCTTAGATCTTTAAAACTACGCAACGGATTTTGACGCGGTTTTTTTTAATAGATAGAGTGATTCTTAAGGAAGGTTTGTATGTATAATAAAGGCATAATATAGTAGAGAAACACTGATAAATTTAAAGGTTTCTAATGTGATGTCGTAAATAAGCACGTTTTTTTGCGCTTATATTGCAAACGCTGGCTGAACCCTACGAGATAGACCAAAATAATGTACTACAGTATTGTACAACTTACAAAAATCCACAAAAAAGTCCGCGATGGTACATATGTCTATCTCTTAGGGATAACCCACCATAACCATTTTTTCAATGCACCCGTGCGAAGCCGGGGCGGGTCGCTAGTTACTATAATAAATTAATTTTGGAGTCGGTGCCAGTCAAACAAAATTAAATTCACCCTACTATCTATCTCTGACTACAGGCTGGCACAGACTCCAAAATTAATTTATTATAGTAATATTGTTAAAATATGTGTATATTGCAAAATTTTGTTAGTACCTAATTGTTTCAGATCAGTGGAAAAATAATTTTGATTTGAATTTTCATTGTCCAAAAATATCATGTAAATATTGTTTATACTTCATAATTTAGAAGTCGGTTTTTTTTTCTATAGTGTATTTAGTATCAGCATTACACCCATGCGAAGCCGGGACGGGTCGCTAGTTTAAATCTAACCAACAACCCAAAAAATAAGTTTGAAAATAACGTAGGTACTTTCCATATAAGCTTTCATCCCATATTGGAACCCCTTAGAGCACTTTTTTCCCAGTTAATAGTCTATGTGCTTTCTCAGGCTCTAGCTAGATTAACTGTGTACCAAATTTCATTTAAATCGATTCAGTAATATTGGCATAAACGCGCGATATATAGACAGTTATTTTTGAACTACTAAATTAAAGAACATTAAATAATTATTAATAGTTTTAATTAATTGTCAATTAAGTATTTACTATGTATTGTATAGTATAAACGATTAAAATGCAAATCGGCTATAACTTCATTTATGTCCAAACAAGATATTTATTTCAAACTGATAATCAAATCCTTTCGTTTTTAAGCAATTATGTCATTATAGCTTATTTCAATTAACACCCCACGGATAAAATACCTGTCGTATCTGTTATTTATTATTATCAATCAATTGCAATTATTCGTTTAAATATAACTTTCTTGATTTTCTACGTAATCTATACATAACGCCGTTTCCCTAAATGAATATGTTAAATAAAACAATCACAATAAAAAAACGGTTATTATTCCGTTATGCACGCGCTATTATTGCGTTGAGGAAAATGTGTTAAATAATAAGAAAATGTGTTTAGTATTCGTTCCCGAATCACTCGAATAAACTAATTTGTATGTAACTACTTGTGTGAGTGTTTATAAAATGAAGTTCGAGACAGTATTTACCACGTTCTACCAAGATGTTATAATCAAATTTCTGTTCCTGTCCTGCCTGCATCATCTTGTACGCTTTCTTGTGCTTGTTTTTTAGATGTTGTTTTAGGTTCGTAGACGTTGTTTTATAGGATAACAGTTTGTTACAGTAAATGCATTGGCCCAATTTTTTGACTTTATCCGTATTACGAAAATGATTCCACACTGAGTAACTTTTCCTTGTAGACATTTTAATATAACAAAATATTGAATAAGCACTGAATATAACTAAGCACACGTGCACGTTAAAATTTATAGCGTTGTTCGCGACGCATTCACGCTATTTTCACGGCGACTCTGCTTACTGCTGTCAATAAAAAGCGCATAGGTTATAAAGTTTTAACTCGTGCGAAGGCAAAGGGATACAATCCCATAGTAGGAATGTCGATTGTTTTTCGTCTATAATGTTTTATTTGCTAACATTACCTTAACATTAAATACAGTATAATTAAAAATATTTTTGTCACAAATATCCAAAACCGCGGAACACAAACTTACTAACGAAAATTTTTAGTACTTTTAGGAAACATTTGATACAATGTTATATATTTTTACGACTACTAGGACTTTACGACTTTAAAACTTGCTAAGTAAGTATTTATTATTTAATAGCAATATTATTATACATATGTATATGTAAATAGAATTAAACCAAACACAATTATTAGGTATTATGCATTATTAATAAATATTTAAGAGAAATTGTTTAAATTATGTTTAACTATAGATGAACACTTTTTCTTTCTTTTACCATCATTACGTTCACAGTTAATATCCCCACCGAGGGGTGCGAGCCTACCCTATTTTAGGGCGAGTAGGCCTTAGTCAAACACGTTTGCCCAAAGCGGATTGTTTGACTACGATATACCTTTGAATTTCTTCGTAAGTGTATACAGATTGTCTCACGATATTTTTCGTGACCGTAGTAGCAAAATTACACATTGGTACATAGTAGGATCAAGCCACCGACGCTCCCTCTTTCATTTTAATTTCGTTTATATCTTACACGATAGTAACAAAGACTATATAATTAAAAACATTTTTCCATAGCTAATATTTATAATGTTATTTATTAGTTACAGCCATGTTTGTTATAAAAAAATGTACTTAGACGCATAAAGATAAGATACATCCAGAAAAGTCGTACACAGACTTCGTCTTAGTCCTAAACGGGACCCTTTATGTAAGCTGGTTCCATAAATAGAAATTGTTTAAATCAATACAGAGCGGCGCGCGATGCGCGACGTTGCCGCTCTTCCTTCAATAACATGGCGCTCGTTCGAGCCAGCGGGAGCTCCAGCGAACTATTCAAAGTCGCATGTAGAACGAAAAGGTTGGTACTTTTATTTTGTTTTCGTTTGGTGAAACTATTTTTTTGATCACAGTGGTTTCACCAATGAAAAATCACTGCGATTTTTATTTTATCTATGAGTAAAACCTTATATTCATATTATTGTTCATTTTAATTTTTAAATTAACAAGCACCATTTTTTTTATTATTAATACGTCATATGCAACTTTTTGACGTTTTACAAGGTTATTTTTTAACAGTAATGATAATGACTCCACAGGCTTAAGGTCCGAGCTTTTTTCTTCTTATTCCCATTTCACACGCTGTCATGTTTTACAATAACGGCTTTGTGGATATATGTTGCTAGCAGTGGAACTAAGAGTAGTACCAGAGACGGATTAGGTACTAATTGTACTAAACTGCTATTTCACTAAACATTTTCACATAAAAATGTATGTAATATGGTAGTTTTTGCTATACTTTATTTAATCAGTATCGACGTTGCCAGCGTAGGCCCGCAAAGATTTACGTTTGTAACAAGCTTGCCAAAGAGTTTTGTACTGTGACAAAGTTAATATTTTGAATTTGGAATACATCATTCATATCTGCCTAACAAAAAAAAAAATAAAAAGTATTGTTTGGGTAAAGTTTAATTGCAGGCAGTTTGAATTAAGTAATGAATAAGCCTTGGTTTGCAATGAGCAAGCTGCCGGCCATGTTGTGATGGAATCAAGTTTAACTCAACTCCGCTCTCGAGAAACAAGCTTGGTTATCGCTACAGCCCTTGTGGTCTGCGCTGTCCGATTTATTTTAGGAGAAGAGTTTTTCAGTGTCCTCATTACGTTGGACTACGAGACTCATCGAGGCGGTTCGATCGATATGAGCTACCGATTAAACTCAGTCAAAAGTCTCTCCCAATAACCGCATGACTCGTAGTGAGAGCGACCGCCCTCAACAGAGGGTGTGGTGCAACTGCCCTGCTATCACCAATACGCACCAGTCATATCGTGGCAGTAATGGTCTATTAAAACAAGCTGTTGTTAAGGATCAGCTTCGAAATATAAACTCATTACATACAAATTACTGTTCATGGAATATACCATGGCGGGAACGTCATCAAAGAGTAACTATCAACCGGCTCCGTTCGAATGTCGACTCTATTACAAGGCGTTACAGACCAATAAAAATAATAGCGCAACCACTTAAAACATTTTAAAACGTTGATATGATGTAAACAAGTTTTACAGCTGTTGGAAATTAGCTCTTAATACGACACTTGTAAAGTATATGTTCAGGACGCACGTGAGCGAGCCCGTCCATACTCGCGTGATGGAGTCTACGTGATTTCCTTCACGATATTTTTGTCATGTTTGTTGTTTTAGTAAAACATCTTTATCAGCACAGTTGTGTTAAATCAACATATTTTTCTTTAACTTATTGCTTTTTTGTGATTTATCAAAGATTTGTAGGTGATTTTAATTTTGTTTGTGAATAAATGTAAGAATTCATATAAAATATAAGTACCTTCAGTAGAATTAATGACCGTGTAAATTAATTTACACCACAATAGCATATGGAGATCGATCGTTTCGCTTCGATGTTATCGACATTTAGTTTATAAAAAAAAACGATGTACCAATGTAATGAAAAATCTGAAAATTTTAATAAGCGACGTACTCATATTCTTAGCCACGTAGCGACATCTGTTGACATGTATAGAAAATAATAAATTCATTAAGCATTTAATAAATTCAGTAGGCGAATAAATTTATAAAAAAATAGGTTTTATTCGATTGGTTCTTCGTTGTTTATGGTCTTGCAGATGGTGAAAAGGCATTGCCGCTGCTGATTCGAACCAAAACTTTAAAAAGTACTTTTAAACTAAATTTACGCTTTCACTTATTACCTAGTAGTTAGGTATTCCGATTTAGTGGTAGTGGTATCCTGCGGTAGTGGTCTGATTTATTATCCAATTTATAGGATGGAGGAGGATGGGCTGAGAATCCTCATGGATACCACAGTAATCAAATACCAGTGGTTATGTTGAACTCCATATCAATCGAGGCGGCCCGATCGGAATGTCTACCGAACTGAGTGACTTACTAAACTCAGTCAGAGACTTGGCCATTAGGCCCTACGGTTTGGATAGAAGAGGACATATGCGCTTGAAAGAGCCGCGGTGCACTATAGTGGCGATGGGAAAAGAAAATATCTCCGCAGACTAGGATTTTTATCTTGTATCGTGGGTGCAGTCACTACCATAGAAATTTCACATGCAGACCGGAACAAATTTTGTTACAAAATATCTGTCTCGTCTGGAAATTGAACCAACGACCCATTGCGTAAATGCCGATCACTCGACTATACATATGACTAAGGCATATGTGTGTGACTAAAAACAGTTAAATAATATTATCATATTTTATTTTTATTTATACGAATAACGTTATTTCTTTTCCACCAAAATATACTTTGTGATTGTAAGACCACTAACGAAACAATAGGATTTGTTTTTCTTTTTCCAAGAGCTACGGTGATTATGTTGTACTACAAACCGATTGAGGCGGTTCGAAATTTAAATTGGGTAGGAATAGGCTGAGTTTAGTCGGTAGTTCATTCCAACTAAACTCAGGAAATTCCTTTCTGTATATATTTACAACTCAAATGTCAATCGTACGTCCAGTTATACAAAAATAACAAACTTCATTTTCAACGTTACATTACAGTGTTTGATGAATTGTCAAAATCAAATGAGATAATTTGGAGTAACTAACAAATTTAAACTTTGAAGACTTGAAGTTCTAAATATATAGGACTTACCTTCAAGATACTCAGCAAATATGTACTCTGGTTGCTTGGCATTCACGTCAGCTATCTCATGTTCCTCCGGATATTCACTAAAATAAACTTTCTCGTTACATCTACGTAAGTGCCATTTTAGATTCGCTGAAGTTGATTTAAACGAAAACATTTGCTTGCAATAATTGCAACATGCCAGCTTCGAAGCGAGGCCGGTGGTGGTGAAATGCCTCCAGACAGCGTTACCCTGAGGACGCTTTATTTGATTTAAATTTCCTATTTCAATATTATGGATTCTTTGTAAATGACTTTTAAGGTTAGCCGTAGTTGACGTATACTTAAGAGTTCTAGAACATAAGTTACAAATCGCTGTTTTGGCATCCTTTTCATCTTTTAGATTAGTGAAATAGTCCCATAACGTTTTAGGTTTTTCATCCACCATTTTATATAGTTAACGCGACGTAAAAAACTGTTTTTTAACGAACGATCGATAAGCGTACACCCCGCTATTCAACGCAACGACTCAATAACGCGAACCACAGACTAAGTGCTGTGCTGGTATGTCAAAGGGTGTGTTCAGAAGACTAGAACAACATTTCGTCATGAATTGCATTTTTATATAACAAAAATGACGGTATGTGAAACGAAGAACAATCAATTTTTATAAACAAGATGAAAAAGTTATAGAATTAAAGTATGAGTTGTTTACTTACTGTTGTGGGATTGAGGTCACGTATTCTCTGTACTTTATTTAATACCTGTTAAGACGTAATACTTTACACACAGCGACAGAAAATACTTTATTGCACCTATCTACTAATATTTAAAATTACATTTAATAAACTGAACGTAGCATTAAAAAAACATATAATTTTACAAAAAAATATTGATATCGTAATTTATTTTACATTAAATAAAGGTTGCAATTTGCTTCAGAAGAGTCGCTATTTGCGCTTCCTATTGTGAGTATAAAATGATTAGTACAGGTTCAAAGAAGATCACACCTGTAAGTCCGCCCACAGGTTGTCGTTAATCGCCGGGGGCAGATTCGAATAAATGAAGAGGTCAACTCAGAAATCCAGGAGACCATTGAAGGGGGCCGTTTGCAATGACTAGTTTCTCACTATTTCCCAGATGAATCAATAAGAATTAAGTACGTTAAAAAGGACACACAGAATACACGAGATCTTTAAAAAGAAAAACAACCTTGAAGATGAATAACAGTACTGATGAAGCCGCCCAAGTGATTGCACTACCGCAATCTGGGATACAGCCGGCAAGAGAAAAACTAGAGAGAGAGTTGCTACTTGTCCAAAATTATCCACTTCGAATTAGCTAGCGTGTCAAAATACACAGCATACATAATTATTTATTTTAATCAATGGGCAAAACGAACACATTTTTTGCGTTTAGATGACAATGAAGCTATCGAACGGACCCTTTATCATAGACGTAATAAACGTTGCTCAACAGGTTCGACAACAAACGAAGATGGCCGATTTATACTTTTCATTGTGTATATAGTATATAGTAGTATCTACTACTTAGTCCGTGATATAGCGCTAACGAACATGTGTAATAAATATTGCTAGAATCCGTATTCAACAATGTTCACTATTACGGATTGGTTAGAAATATTAAGCGTTATTTATTTATCCACACCCCTTTTAATCGTGCATCCTAAATAAACGTAATTATTCAGTTTATTATTCTTTAAATTCACATTGAGTTGTTACTCCGTCTCATTTGGGTAAAAAAATTTCGAACATTACTATACCTGTGTTATATGCTATATTTCATTTTGTCGTGCATTCAACTAACCAGTCTAGCATGCAACGAAGTTTTCATTAGTTATCAATGTTGAGAAGTTTGATGCCTCCGTTGATTCAGACATCCCTCTGCAGGTTTAAACTAACCTACCACTATAATTAGTGGCTAAAGATGTTAAATAAAATTATGATACACATGAATGACTAGATTATTTTTATTTGGGTAAAAGGCAACTTCGATCTTTAATATTGTAATAATAAAAAATATTGAAAAAATCGATAATCTGGTATTAGTAATTGTTTTACTGGAAAGAAACAGGCAAAATAAATTTCTAGCCCGACAATAAGGTATTTTGCAATAATAAAATATACGTTATTGTTACTTAATTGACTAATTTTAGTAATCATACGTCAAAAGAAGCAGTTTCTCTTTTAAATAAATTGATATTGAAACTTTATAAATTAAACAATTTTTTTTTACATAATTTGAATAAAACTAAAACACTTAAGCTTTTCAATATAGCAGGTATATAAATGAAAAACAACAAAGTTGTGACATTTTGTTTATAACATATATTTATTATATATTAACGTATATAGTAAATAGTGAATAATGAATCTAGTTTATACTATCATATAAATTATGTGCTTTTACTTGCAAGTGAAGTGACCATATTGTGACGTAACAATGGAGCGTACATGTATGTGTTGAAATCAATAGGTTATGGTTTTGTATTATTCACATAAAAAAACATTTTAACACACTTATTGTTCAGTAATAGTCCAAAAATCCTTGTATCTCTACTCTTTAGTAGCCAGCATTGCTGCGACGGAGAGAAAATATTTTCTTTTGAGAATATCTGATAAAAAGATCTATCTGGCTGGGTAGGTATATAATGCGGGCATAAAGCTAGTTATATTGTATATAATTCTTTTATAGTTACACTTTTGCGAAAAAAGCAAATTGAGTCGGGATGTAGACTTTTAAGTCATTCTCTATCAAAAAAGTATATTCTAGAGCTCCTTATAAAACCTAGTACTGCTTGTAATTTGAATTTGGGTTTGAGCCTCTTAAATAATCCAAATATACAAGGCTTGGATTAGATTAAGTCATTACTGGCATTTTTGACAATGCAAGTAATGACCTGCTTCTAAGAGCACTCTACACCCCACCAGTACATGCTTAGCTGTTGCAGCTACTACACAAAATGTGTAACAAGGCTGTTTAATAGCGTTCCTCCAAGCTCCGAGTTACACTGGCTAGGGTGTCTGTCAGCTGGAAGTTGTTTACAAAAACTTTGAGCAATGCAAGCAATCAGTCATTTAGTAGAGAGGGTTTTGGGATATCGATTTCCCAAAAATTGAGCAGTCATTTTGCAGTCTAAGGACAAGAGTCAATTTCTTCATGTTGAATCAGACTTTAAATAGGTAAAAATGAATAATACAGCAAATATATAAAAAACAGTTTATATCTGTAAAAAATATCTATTCAGAGATTCACATTATTCCTACAATTGAATATAATACATAATTATTGCATACTAAATTCAGTTTTTATTTCTGAGACAATTGGTTATCTGGCATATTGATTTGTTAATTTGCAAAACTACCAACTTCAAATTTCAGTCTTAACTGTAAACTCCTAAATCACCTTATTTATAATAATTATATTAACGTGCAAGACTATATCTTTCAAAAAAATACAAATTTATAATCTCCATATAAGATGCCGACTGTACATTGGGCATGAGTTTGGTCCAAGAGGCTATTATTCAAAATCCTTTGATTTGTTTTACGGAATAATGACGCAATTTGAATGCAACAATGTGTACTTGAGGTTTTCAAATTATATTTGCATATTGCTAATTTTGTAATAAATAATCAGAAATATTTTGACATCTCTCATAATAGTTACTATTAACGAGTTAGCCACTTTCTTCTTCTTCTTCTTTTATTGTTGGCAATCTGCTATCTTACAACAACATTTCTGCCAGCTCTGTGTGTCTTTGGCTGGGTATATAAGACTGTCTATATTGTGTTAGCCGTCATGTGCTTAAGTGAGTTTTAATTTTTCTTTTATTTTTTATTATTTTTTTGTGGGAAGGAATTGCTTGTGTGATACTATTATAGGTTAGTAATTAGAATCCATCTGCCTGAAACGAACACACTACAATAGAACATATATTTTTTCCAATTTACCATGAAAGTTGGATATAAACGAGTTAGCCATTTTGAAAATCAAGATATTGACATGCAAATGTCAAAGCTGCAGTCTAAAATTATCGCATTTACAATTACTTATGTAATCATTTACAAATATTTTAATGAGAATATTCAGCAAAGGATTAAATGACAAAAGGTCAGTTTTTGCAGACTATTGTTCTGTGACAGTTTGGGATAGCTATTCAACCAACCAGCTAGCCTTTATATTAAACAACGCCTACATGTCATACATCTATGTATGACGTTTATCTGGTTGGTAATATAATTCAACTCTGGTCAAATGCCAACACTGTCACCATGGAAACAACAAATTATTTTTAATTTTGTATTAAAATACAAGATTGTGACGTCACCAAACAATTTTGTCAAATTACTGAATACATTCTTCCTTTTACAGTCATTATCTGATATTGCTTATAATATACACAAATCATTAACACATTTATTGACTATGTACTTGAATTAGTTTTTCGTTACTTACAAGAAATTGGATGTATTACCACAGATTACATATACTAGTAATGTTGCCATTATTATCATCACAGATAATAAACATCGCCACATCAGACTGTCCTAGCTAAGTTAGGTTCAATTATGACTTAGTCAAGCACACTGGCCCATACAGGTTGACATCTTTAAAAGTCTTTGTAGATGCATAGAGCTTTCCTCACTATGTTTTCTTCCATCAAAGTAGCATATTAAGTGTACTTATAAAATTCAATTCGATTGATTTAAGGCAGGTTCAACTAAAGAGTGTCGAGGCAGCAAGTGTTGCCGTATATAATAAAATTTGCTTACTTACATAACATTGTTCTCTTTTCAAAATTATTATTTATTAACACTGTGTCGATGCACTAAAATTCACTAAATAAAACCACAGCACTTCACATATTCACAACAAAATCCAAAATTTCCATGGTAGGTACAATCATAACACGTCCAAGTCTTGAACAACTGTGATCTTCAAGTTGTATTCAGGCCAGGCGAGAGTGAGAGGCAGCGAGATCGTCTCTCCTGCTCGTTCAGACTCTCCTTCACTGTCCGACTCTGAGTCCACTGCAGAGAGAGTATCAAATTTTGACACCTTCGCTGACATGTCCAATGCTAAAGGTTTCGGTATCACGACCTGGAAGATAGTAGTAATAATAATTTAATGAATTGTCACATCAGCCTGTCAATCTAAATACAATAGATATTCATCATGTTGTTCAATTGTTTTCTTTTTTTACAGAGTCGTCGGCTAAAAGCTGGTCTCAGATAAATAGTCTGAACCTAACTTTCTTTACAATCATAAGCAAAAAGTGTTGATATTAACTCAATACGTTCCTGAAAAGACAACAAACAGTTTAACAAACCTTTTGAAAGAAAATATAGAAAGGTTCTTTTATGGGAAAAACTTTCTACAACACTTCTAGAAAGTGTTACTGCTTTGCCTTTCAATATATTTAGGTACTTGTTAAAAATACTTTAATTAAAAAATGGAATTACATATTAGCTGAACGGTTTCTTAATGATGATTTAATTTTCATAATATATAATTTAATTATTCTGCATTAAACAAATAATCATTTTTTCATGAAATAAATGTAATTGTATTGTTTTAAACATTTGACCTTCAGTTTCTTGCCTGCTCTTCTCCGAGAGGCTTTCCCAAATTTCGGACAGTTGTAAAGTAACTTTTGTTTTTGCCTTGTACGTATCGACGTATAAGGTTACGGAGCTTTTAAGCTGTTTGTGTTCTTCAATTTTTTTTTTGAGAGAATCACTCAGAGATTTATTTAAGGATATAAAAATAATGACATTAGCGTGTCAATATATTTATGAAAATTTAATATATGTTTATAAGAACTACGGATACATTTAATACAAATTTACAAATTCATCATTTAAACACAAGAAATAAAAATAAACTTGCCATTCCAACATACAGGCTTCAAAAAACTAGAGGTTCGTTCTTTGGGAAATTCTGAGAATATTACTTCCAGAAAATATTACTGCTTTACCGTTTCATGCATTTAAAGCACATATTAAAAATACTCTAATGAAAAAAAGGTGTTACAAGGTCAATGATTTCTTGAATGATAATAATGGTTGGATGTAATTTTTACGATATTTAATTTTAATGATTCTATAATAAATGATATTTTGTTTTGTACCGGACATATACATATCAGATTTGTTTAATGCGATATGACTCTTGTGACGGAAATATACATTTGTTAGTTGTTTTAACTTGTACCGGAGGTTGGGTTCAGACTGTGTATCTGAAGACGGCTTCTAACTGACGACTCTGTAATGATACAGGAGAGAAAAAAGAAGCCCTTGCTGGTTCTTTCCAGTACAAGGTCTCCCGCCGTAGACTTGTGAACCAATGGCGTAGCATCTTTGACATTCAGAAGTGATTGTAAAATCCTATTTGAAGAATACATTTTTGATTTGATTTGATTAGCCAATGGCGAGTTTAAGGCCATGTTCTTCTTCTTCTTATTATTTTTGTAACTGGCAATTTGCTTCTCTTCATAATGAGAATTACTGCCATTTTCGCGTGTTAACGGAATATGGGAAGTTTTGTTGGATTCGGGCAAGGATTGGGCGTTGGGTGTTATTGGGGAAAATGTAAGGAAACAGATAATATAATTATAAACAAATATCGTGATATGAAATAAATTTAATAATAGATTTACGATAAAATTTATTCGAAAGAGATGGGATAGATGATAAATTATAAGGAAGAGGAGCATTAAAGGATAACATAATATTATAAAGTGGTAAGGAATTGAAAATAGGGCAAGAGAAAAGGATATGAATTACATTAGGTACCTTCTGCAAGGTCACATTTGCACAGTGATGAATTCAAAATATGAAGTTATGCTAAATGGGAAGGACATGAACAGTGACCAAAAAGAGCCATGTTGAACGACATTGATTCTGAAGTTTATAAAAAACAAAGGCAAAGGCATCAACCGACCTGCAGCCAGTGCCTCCTCGCCGCGTAGGGCTGCGTGGGCGTGGCCGCGGCGCCCGGCACGGCCCCCGGCAGCACGGTCACGGCCGTGGGCCCGCAGCGCCACGTGAAGTGGCGCCCGTGCAGTAACCGACCACTACACAATACACAAAGGACTCTTTTTACTGTTGTGAGAAATGAGCTCCGAGTAGAACCTACTGAGTCTTCAAAGCTCGAGCTCTGACGGCTCGCAAGTCTTAAAGGCTCGAGCCTTGAAGGCTCAGGAGCCTTAACTAGAGGATTCGAGTCGAAGCTCGAGCTTTATTTATATAGCTGATAATTATATTCTCCGTTGCTTGTACATGTACTATCGGGCACACTGGCGCCTTACCAGTCCTAGAGCGTTAATCGCTTGTACACTGCAAGATGCTACGGCTACAAGCCACGCCTTCCGTTCATTCAACAATTGTGCTCGCGTGGAAACATGCAAGCGAGATAGCGATAAGCGAGCGATATTATAAAAATATCTCTATGGAAAGGAACAAAAGAGATTTCAAAATCGTTTGTTTGAAATCTCTTTTGGTATAATGAATGGT
Organism: Scirpophaga incertulas; assembly: GCA_036419045.1. Classification (NCBI taxonomy): domain Eukaryota; kingdom Metazoa; phylum Arthropoda; class Insecta; order Lepidoptera; family Crambidae; genus Scirpophaga; species Scirpophaga incertulas. The sequence continues at coordinate 21,828 of JAYEAL010000356.1, forward strand.
CGTAGTAAATCGTAGTAAAATACGTAGCCAATCAGAGATAGCTACGGATCGCGTAGTCGCGCCCGGTGCGAGCCGCTTGCGCACGAATATTTCTAAAAAGTGGTAAGGCGCGAGAAACCCCGATAGTACACGGATGCAAATAAACTTTTTTAACTGGATTAACTTTATTACAGTGCTGTGTTCATAATTATCTGTTGACAAATTGTCTCTTCTCAATTCTTGTATATTTTGATCTTTGAGCTAATAACAATAGCTATAACACTGGATCGCCGCGTTTGGTTTCCTCTATATCACGAAGTACAAAATTGTAATAAAAATATGTTTTGAGCAGTGAAGTTAATAATAATACATTATTGTAGTAACATATTTATTAGATTTATTTTATAGCACAATGCTGTGTAGTGAGCATTTAAAACACGGCTCGAGTCACGACTCGAGCCTCAGAACTAGGGCTCGAGCCTCCGGGGCCGTGTCGCGGCTCTCAGCGCGCAGCACCGCACGATAGACCACGATAGAATCCCGGGGAAGGTGCTGGCGCTGGCACTCAGGACATTGGGGAACAGAGTCAGGCAGCTCTTCACGTGCTGCCTCAGAGAGGGCGTGTTCCCCATCGACTGGAAATCGGCCAGGCTGGTGCTGCTGAGGAAGGTAGGAAGGACCGAAAACGTTCCGTCGTCGTTCCGTCCGATCTGCTTGCTGAACGAGGCGGGGAAGCTCTTCGAACGAGTTATTTCCGCCCGTATCAGCGAGCACCTGTCGCGCGTGGGTCCCGACCTGTCGGACTGCCAATTTGGATTCCGGCAGGGGCGATCGACGTTGGACGCTGTCCAGCGCGTGCGGTTGCTGTCGGAGTCCGCAGTCCGATTGGGAGGGGGTGGCTCTGGCGGTGTCTTTAGACATCGTCAACGCCTTCGGCACCCTCCCCTGGCAGGCCATCAGGGGGGCACTCGACCACCACGAGTTGCCCCCCTACCTGCGAGCCGTGGTCGGGGACTACTTGCGCGACAGGACGATCGGAGTCAAGGGAAGGAACGAGACGGAAACGGAGAGAGGGATCGAATGCGGCGTTCCGCAGGGGTCAGTTTTGGAACCCCTCTTATGGAACCTCGCGTTCGATGCGGTCCTTCGCACCAGTCTTCCTTGCGGCGTGAGTGTCGTCTGTTACGCTGACGACACTCTCGTCGTGACGACCGGGGCCGACTTCGAGCAGACGCTCAGACTTGCCGAGCTGGGGGTGGCGTGTATCGTGAGGGCAATCCGCCGGCTGGGTCTAGAAATAGCGCTGCACAAGACCGAGGCGCTATGGTTCCACGGCCTTCCAAAGCGCCGGGAACCACCCAGCTGCTGGATACGGGTAGGTGCGGCCCTACATCAAGTACCTTGGCCTCACCTTGGACAGCAGATGGAGCTTCGAGGAGCATTTCGTGCGATTGGTCCCCCGAATCAAGAGGGTCGCGGGCGCCTTACATCGCCTGCTGCCCAATCTCGGGGGACCGAGGGATGGTGTTCGCCGCCTGTACGCGAGCGTCGTACGGTCGCAAGACTGCACGAGGTCCCCCGCTGCAGAGCTCTGCTCCGGAGCATGCAGCGGACAATGGCTATACAGATCGTGCGAGGCTACCGTACGATCTCGTACGAGGCGGCGACGGTTCTGGGGCGGTCCCCCCCTTTCGAGATCCTGGCCGACATGTACACGGTGATGTACAACGCACCGCGACATGTCGGTCGGGGGGGCGACGGGGGGAGTCCCCCGGCACCAGCGCACGGAATACACAGACGGGAGTTGCACCGACGGGCCGAGAGGGCCTGGCGTGCGCAGCTAGAGCGTGGGGGCTGCGTGCGTCAGCGCGCCGTCGGTGCGATACTCCCGCACTTCGAAGCTTGGCTCTGCGGGAGGGCGGAAATCACCTACCGCTTGACTCAGATACTCACCGGACATGGTTGTTTCGGTGAGTATCTGAGTCGAATAGGGAGGGAGGACACGACACGATGCCACCACTGCGCATCTGACCTCGACTCGGCCCAGCACACGCTGGCGGAGTGCCCTGCTTGGGACTCCGAACGCCGAGTCTTGGTCGAAGAGATCGGGCAAGATCTGTCTCCGCCAGCGTTGATTGCGGCAATGCTGGCGGATGAGGGAGGTTGGACGGCTGTGGTCTCCTTCTGTGAAGCGGTGATGCTCCAGAAGGAGGCCGCCGAGCGGGATCGGGAGATGGCCGATCCCGCTCGAAGAAGGCGGCCTCGGGCCAGATAGCCTGGCCTGAGGCGCCGCCACGGGTCGCTGGCGGGCGCGACGCAGTTCGTGCCCGTGGAGGCGACCCGGGAGGGACCTCACCCCTGGATAGCCGGGGGATGACGTCGTAGGAGGTTGAGGGGAGGAGGCGGCAAGATCACTCCTCCCCGAGAAGGGCTCTCCTAACGCACCCAGGGGTGCAAAGGCCAGGGGTCCTCAGATGCGATAATTGATCCTGAGGGCCCCCTACAACGCCAGAGGATGGCCATCGCTGAGGTTTTTAGTGGGTAGGCCTCCCCCTTCTGGGGAGGAGAGGAAAGCCCCACATAACCACCGGCTCTCCGCAGCCGGGGTATGCAATTTAATGCATTTTCCGCAGCATAACAAAAAAAAAAAAGGGCTCGAGCCTTGAATGAGTCGAAGACTCGGGAGACTTGAGCCTTTTAACAACTCTAGCTCTTTTGTCTTTATCCCTTTGCCTATCCCTAAATCCTTGTTAATATTATAAGTGCGAGAGTAACTCTGCCGCTACTGGACCGATTTAAAGGACGTTTGTTACTACAATGAAAGAGCTGTAATGGGTCGAAGTGCGGGACGGAAGTTTATATGGAAGTACGTCATTTTAAAGGTAGAAATGCAAATCTATTTAGTCTTCTATCTTAAACAAGTTTGCAACTTCTAGTTTTATGACGCATTTCTTCACATCCTATTTCAACCCCTCAGAGGCCTTTCAAAAAAGTTACCTATACTTTATCAGGTTCTACATTGTCTGTGTACCAAATTACACTCAAATCGGATTAGCAGTTACGGTGTGAAAGCGCGACAGACAGAGTTACCTTCGGATTCATAAAATTAGTAAGGTATTTTCATTAGTAGTTATGATATGAAATATTGGAAAACACAAAAGAAAATTAAAAGCTCAGTTTATCAAATATTGTGAATTGTGAAAGTCGAGACACAGTCAACTCGATAGCTACTCGATTGTATGCGCATTTCCATCAACTAAACGGTTTAGTTCTGTGGAAATCGTGAGAAGTACACAACTTAACAAAACAGTTGAATCGATGTAAAAGTTGTATCTAATTGGTTAAATAAAACAAATGAAATACTTGATAATATGCAAATCTCTCTACAGTACAATAGCCTAGTGTAGAAATCACGGTCATAAATATTTTATATAAGGGGTCATCCATAAATTACGTCACACGAATTTCGTGATTTTTTGCTCCTCCCCCCGTCCTTGTCACAGCTAGTCACATTTGTGAGACCCCCCACCCCCTAGTGTGACGTCACAAATTTTGAAATTATAGAAATTATTGAATGATAAAAGCGGTTTCGAAATCAGTTTTATTTTCATTTTAATAAAATTAACATCAAATCAATTAACGAAACAAAAAAACGATTACTTATATTAAATAAGTATATGGTCATTTCATGATTTTCTTATTATATTTTTCAAAATCACCTACTATAATCAATTAGAAAAATAGTACGTTTCGGGAGTACCCCTATTAATAGATAGAAGAAGACACTATTCCTTTATTTATTTATGAGAGTATACAGACTTTACAATAAAAGTTAATATTTACAGCACTTTTCATACTAATAGTAATAATTTAAAGTTTGCGTTTTAACAGTTAGCTTATGATAGATTTTGAAATGTGACGTCACGAAATTTAAGATCCCTCCCACCCCCTTGTCACACAATGTCACACTTCGTTAACCCCCTCCCTCCCCCTTACCATGTGACGTAATTTATGGATGGCCCCTAAGGATGATGCTTACAATTACAGATAATAAAGATTATTCCAATTTGGTGTCATCAAATAGAATAATTCATTAAGACAGAATTAGTTTCGTAAGTAGTTTTTTTTTACGCGAATCAAAATCAAAATTATCTTTATTCAAATATGATTTTATACAAAGCTCTTTTGAATAGTCGAAATTTTTCAGGTTTTTTAGCTGATAAGAAGAATGGGCGCAAGAAACTTATCAGCTTTATCAAAAGTAATAACAACATTTACAATAAATTATGTCGTTACCGTGCATATGTGTTTACAATTTATACGAGAAAACAAATATTACACACGAATACGAATTTTCAAATGCACTATTTTCTATCAATGATTCTGTGAATTGTGTGAACGAGATGACCAGCCTTCTCGTTTTTGTTTTTACTAGTAAGTATTTGTATTAGACCTGAGTCGATCGCGATTGATCAAATCAGTGTGATTCGATCGCGTAGCATTTATGAATGATCGAGTCACGACCCACGAAAAGATTCGATCACCGAGATCGACTGGGTCACGGTAACTCGGTCCTGAGTCACGATCATTTATGTACCTGTGTATTGAAAACAAATTGTTACAATTCATTTTCGTTTTTATCCTTGTAGATGTTTACTTACCACATTATGAAAAGTTAATAGTGGTAATTAATAGCAAATCAATCATTAAATTGCAAAATGACCAATCGTGATGGATTTATATCCATTTACGAAAGTATTTAAGCGATACAAAAAAACAATAACAATTCAGTGAGTTTTTCGCAGAATTCAACTATGTATGACAGACGCGTATTTTATTTCATTTATAAAATTTACGTCTAGCAATGAACACTATGAGATATAAAATGTGTGTTAAAAGTTATCTATTTATATATAACATAATCATGTAATAATCGTATCTAAAATATTTGAGTACCAAATTTTCTCGTAGCCCAACCAAACGAACGTGACCCAAAACGTACAATAGCCACCCGATCAGAGACCCGAGACCTATTGAACACCCAACCCGCTACCTCAATCAATCGATCATTTGATCGAATCATTGTGATCGAATCACCAAGCGAATGGGTCGCGATCGACCCGGGTCGCAACAAATGATCGATCGACACAGGCCTAATTTGTATGAGAAGAAGTGACATTGACAAGTTGACAGCGAATTGTGACAGTGACAGATTTTTTTTTTGAGATGCTTTACTGGCCTGGACTCTAGTCCTTTAGGCCATTTCTTGTATGGGTATCTTGCATTATTTCATCATTTAAATTATTTCTCTAACTTCGTCTTTGTCTGTTCTCTTTATATAATTGTACAGTGTAAAGTAATATTTTGTTGTTCCGTAGATAATCTTGTAAGCGGCGTGGGACAGGGTTTTGTGCTAGTGTTTACAACCAGACATCTTTTCAATTTACGTTCCGTTGTACGTGCGATTCGTCGCCGAATTTTTTAAATTAATCGTTAATTGCATACCGGTTTTTATTTTATCTGTGTCAAACGGAATCCAATAAAAAATTTGCTTCTGATGACGACCCCACCGGAATGAGTTGTGTGAATGTCTGTATGTACGTATTAGTAAGAAAGATAATGTGAAAATTCTTACTCTATCGCCAGCGGCAGCAGGCTCGCACCCTCCGCGTTCATGAGCAGGTGCACCCCGTGGAAGTATTCCACGTCATCGTCATCCCGCCAGGAACCCTGGAAGGTTTTCCTATTTATCTCGTCGCTTAAGTGTTGCTACTAACACTAACCGTGGGAGAGCCATGCTTCGGCACGAATTGTGCCGGCTCGGCCGGAGTGATACCACGGCCTCACAGAAAACCGGCGTGAAATAGCGCTTGCGCTGTGTTTCGCCGAGTGAGTGAGGGTACCGGAGGACCAACCCCCCCTTCCGCCTTATTCCCTTTTAACAGGCCAGGAACGCATCTGTGACTCCTCTGGCGTTGCGGGTGTCCATAGGCAACGGTTATCGCTTACCATCAGGTGATCCGTTTGCTCGTTTGCTGCCGTATCGTATAAAAAAAAAAAAAAAAAACTAGATAATAAAAACACAAGCCTTACAGAGCTTACTTTGGGCGAGGCTAATTGGGTGAGTGTAAGAAATATTTATTATTTATCTATATACTAGCGACCCGCCCCGGCTTCGCACGGGTGCAGTGAAAAAATGGTTATGGTGGGTTATCCCTAAGAGATAGACATATACCATCGCGGACTTTTTTGTGGATTTTTGTAAGTTGTACAATACTGTAGTACATTATTTTGGTCTATCTCGTAGGGTTCAGCCAGCGTTTGCAATATAAGCGCAAAAAACGTGCTTATTTACGACATCATATTAGAAACCTTTAAATTTATCAGTGTTTCTCTACTATATTATGCATTTATTATACATACAAACCTTCCTTAAGAATCACTCCATCTATTAAAAAATACCGCGTCAAAATCCGTTGCGTAGTTTTAAAGATCTAAGCATACATACGGACATACAGCGAAAGCGTCTTTGTTTTATACTATGTATTGATCTATATATAACCATTGTAACGTTGCATATTAAACATTTTTTCCAAGTGTAGACATATCATAGACAAAATACACAGAGGCATATCCAAGACTAGCCGAGCGAGTCTACAAAGATAGTTTCTTTATCAATAATACTGAAACGTCACTCCGGAATTCATAGATTAAAAACAGTGTGTACAACTGCCCACAGATTATATACCGGATACTATTTAACAACAAATTATTTGCACTGCCGGTTACAAAAATATTGTTTAGAATCAAACGTATACATTATAACTTAAAAAGAAAAAAAAATAGGAAGAATTGATTTATTTGTGGCGGATCGACATAGTTTCGACATCATCCTAGTTTCATTTAAAGACAGACAGCACCATCTGTATCATATTATACCAAACATTGTATTTTATGGAAAACATCTCTTTTCGGACTGATAATGCCATCTAGGAACGTTGGTTGAAATTATGAAAGGTTGCCAGGTTTTGATCTTTTCTCCTTTTTTTATTTCGTTAAGAAGACAAAGAAAAAAAAGCTAGCATTCACCACACAAACATGCCTCCACTGGAGTTCGAACTCTCAAAAGCCAAATTTCTTAACTTTCATTGTATTTATTCATTCATAACGATTGTTCACGTATGACGTGTCTGCTCGTTCAAATATACATTGCCTCATGTGTTTGTGAATGACAGGATGCACTATTGTAAAAAAAGTAATGTACTGCAATGTAAATGTTAAAGTCGCGTTCCCGGATTCTTAATGATAAGACCGCAGCAAAATAAGGAGCACAGGATATACGAATCTATTGTTTTAGCTTTAAAGTCTATTTTCGTTTGCAGCTAATTATCGAAAGTACGAACGCATGATTGTCCGGCGATAATCATTTAACATGACCAGTATTCATAATGTGTTGTGTTATTATTTCTGTTACTCCTTGCTGGATTCTTCCGCTTATTGCCGGAACATTGTATAGACGAACCTATTGCACTAGATTTAAGGTCTAATTCTGTTTGCATATAATTATCGAAAGTACGAAGGCACGCCATGCGGCACCTAAAGCCAGTATGTCTTGTATAACACAAGACATACTGGCTTCTATTACTTCTATTACTCTCTCTCCCCGAATACTTCCCCCTTTTGCTTGACTAGGAAAAAAAACTAACCTGCATCAGATCCGGGATGTGAGGCAGCGCCCTCTCGATGCTGGACATTTCAAAGCTGTCCGTGGACATGTGACCTGAAATTAATTCCATACATACATACATATCTTACATACATACATACACCTCTTTCCTGTGGAGAGAAATCGCAGATTTCAAATTGCTACGATCCAAATACTTCCCTAGGGGCCGTCCATTAGGAGGCCGCCGAGCGGGGTCGGGAGATGTCCGATCCCGCTCGAAGAAGGCGGCGCCGGGCTCGGTAGCACAGCTGCGGCGCCGCCGCCGGGACGGACCACGCCCCTTCCGTGGCCGGGGGGCGTCGTCGGTGGAGGAGACCGGGGGAGGTAGTGTAGCCTCACCCGAGGAGGGCTCCCCTCTAGACTGCGGAGCGGAGGCTGGGGGTTCCCGGAAGTATCTTGGCGTTCCTGGGGGCTCCCAACATGCCTGAGAAAGGCCATCCCTGAGGTTTTTAGTGGTTAGGCCTCCCCTTCTGGGGAGGAGGGCCCCACATAACCGCCGGCTTTTAATGCATTTTCCTAAGGGGAACAAAAAAAAGGAGCCGTCCATTCCGTCCAAACACATGATTTTTTTTAGCATTTTTAAGCCCCCCCCCCTCACCCCGGGTGATACGTAGTGAGGTTTAAGACTACCCCCCCCCTCTCAACATCCCTACCTTTTTTTTTTTTATGTTCCCCTGAGGAAAATGCATTAAATTGCATACCCCGGCTGTGGCGAGCCGGGGTTATGTGGGGCTCTCCTCCCCAGAAGGGGGAGGCCTACCCAGTAAAAACCTCAGGGATGGCCTTCCTCAGGCATGTAGGGAGCCCCTGGGAACACAAAGGCCACTTCCGGGAACCCCCAGCCTCCGCTCCCCTCTCTAGAGGGGAGCCCTCCTCGGGGGAAGCTACCACCTCCCCCGGTCCCCTCCACCGACGACGCCCCCCGGCCACGGAAGGGGCGTGGTCCATCCCGGGTCGCCGTAGCGGTCGCGACTTCCTCGCGCCCGCCGGCGACCCGCGGCGGCGCCGCAGCTGTGCTACCGAGCCCGGTGCCGCCTCCTTCGAGCGGGATCGGCCATCTCCCGACCCCGCTCGGCGGCCTCCTTCTGGAGCATTACTGCTTCACAGAAGGAGGCCACAGCCCTCCAACCTCCCTCGTCCGCCAGCATTGCCGCAATCAATGCCGGCGGAGACAGATCTCGCCCGATCTCTGCGACCAAGACTCGGCGCTCGGAGGCCCACGCGGGGCACTCCGCCAGCGTGTGCTGGGCCGAGTCGAGGTCGGATGCGCAGTGGTGGCAATGTGTCGATCCCTCCCGTCCTATTCGACACAGATGCTCACCGAAGCAGCCGTGCCCGGTGAGTATCTGAGTCAATAGGTAGGTGAGCTCCTCCTCCCCGTGGAGCCAAGCTTCGAGGTGCGGGAGTACGGCACCGACGGCCCGCTGGCGCGCGCAGATCCGTACTTCGAGCTGCGCACGCCAGGCCGCCACAATCCGTCGGTGCCACTCCCGCTTAGGCACTTCGTGCGCGGGTTCCAGGGCGCTCCCCCCATCGCCCCCCCGGTCGACACGCCGCGACGCATACGTCGCCGCGTACATGTCGGCCAGGATGTCGAATCGGGGGGAGCGTCCCAGAACTGTCGCCGCCTCGTACGAGATTGTACGGTAGCCTCGTACGATCCGTATGGCCATTATCCGCTGCAGGCTCCGTAGCAGAGCTCTGCAGCGGGGGGACCTCGCGCGGTCTTGCGACCACACGGGAGCCCCATACATGGCCACGGATCGCACGACGCCCTCGTACAGGCGGCGGACTCCATCCCTCGGTCCCCCGAGATTGGGCAGCAGGCGATGCAATGCGCCCGCCACCCTTTTGGCTCGGGGGACCAACCGCACGAAATGCTCCTCGAAGCTCCAGCGGCGGTCCAGGGTGAGGCCCAGGTACTTGATGTACGGCCCCACCGGGACCACCGTGTCACCCACCCGGATCCGGCAGCTGGGTGGTTCCCGGCGCCTCGGAAGGCCGTGGAACCATAGCGCCTCGGTTTTGTGAGGCGCTATTTGTAAACCCAGCTGGCGGATCGCCCGCACGACACATGCCACCCCAAGCTCGGCAAGCCTTCAACATCCCTACCTACAAAGAATTTTAAAATTTCCAAAATATTAGCTTTAAATACAGGTATAATAGGCGGGGAGCCGGTAACACGGAAAATATTTATTTAAATAAATAGTACATAAGTATAGGAATAAATTAAGCTCGGAATGCGTGGATTCCTATTGCCGAAAAAAATAATGGAAGAATGTTTTACCGTCATCGGCAAGTCGCTGCTCATCTGTTTAAAAATCGCGCGTTTGACGAAACAATAAATACACGTGTACACGGGTAGTGTAGCCTCCCCCGAGGAGGGCTCCCCTCTAGGCAGGGGAGCGGAGGCTGGGGGTTCCCGGAAGTAGCTTGATGTTCCTGGGGACTCCCTACATGCCTGAGGAAGGCCATCCCTGAGGTTTTTAGTGGGTAGGCCTCCCCCTTCTGGGGAGGAGAGCCCCACATAACCACCGGCTCGCCACAGCCGGGGTATGCAATTTAATGCATTTTCCTCAGGGGAACAAAAAAAAAATGTATGTATAGATTATTTGATAAACATATGTGAGGTCCAATATGGGACCAGCCAATGTTGCCATATTCATTATATGACTTATTTTATTATTAATAATTATTATATTAATTTAACATTTGAGCGAGGGTAATGAGTGGTTCTCAAAGAGTCAGCCTCACCTTCAGCTCCTCGTTCAAAGCTCATCGTCTGCAATCCTCTCTGAAGAGTGTTTGCAATTTGTCTCTCCACGCTCGGAGTTAAGCAATCCGTGGTGCCTTCAACCGAGGAGTTCTGCAGAACGAACAAAATCTTCATATAAATTACTAATCGCACATAACAAATAAAAGAAACAACATTAATAACAAAGAAAATATTGTGGGCAAAGACGGTCATATCGTTAAAAGCGATCTCTTGCAGACAACTTTTGTTTATGAAATTTTAATAGTTATTTATGCAACTTTTGTAATCAGGGTATTATAAAACACGAATGTGGGTTTAAATAATAGTATCACATGAGTGTTTTAATACCTAATTATAACAGTTGCATACAAGACTTTATCTACAATCATGATGTGAATCCTCTATAAAATATTCTCATACCATAGGGTGTTGCACAGTGTTGTAAGAACTATGTAAATTCAAGAAAAGTCTAATTGCGAAGCGTGTAAAATAAACAAACCTTAATAAGTAAAATAATTTTTCAACACACGTTCTCATAACGGGGCTGTTTCATGCGTGTTTTTAATCTCAAAAACTAGGATATTGCACACTAGTGCGCAATTTCATAACGCACTAGTGTGCAATATTTATAACCCGATAAAATTCGGTTGTTCCCTGTTACAAGACGTTTTTATATACGTACAATGCATTCTTAATTTAGTCTGGTAGCACTTTCTTTTTCTCGAACAAATGTATTCTAATCTATACTAATATAATAAAGCTGAAGAGTTTGTTTGTTTGTTTGAACGCGCTAATCTCCGAAACTACTGGTGCGATTTGAATAATTCTTTTTTTGTTGGATAGTCCATTTATCGAGGAAGGCTATAGGCTAAATAACATTACGCTATGACCAATAGGAGCAAAGACAGAGCGGTAAATGTGTAAAAAACGGGGAAAATTATTCATTTTTGAAGGCTTTCTTTGCGTGCGCTGCGAAAACGGTTCAAGATACACAAAAAATATGTATGAAAGAATTATTCCTCTATACATGATCTAAAAAAAGTCCGCGACGGCATATGTCTATCTTTTAAGGTTTAGTCACAATGACCGTTTTTATGGTACCAAATTTGGTCGAAATAATTTGTTTAAGTTGTATCAACATAATAATACTAAAAATTCTGCGGAAACTCGACCATTCCGAAAATCCCGCAAGAACGGGAACTATGTGGGAAAAACCAAAAATCTGCCGGAAGTCACTATTCCACGCGGACGAATTCGCGGGCAAAAGCTAGTGTTTAATAAATAGTTATCGAGCCTACCCATCGCCTACCATTGGGTTTTGCTCGGCTGGTTCAGCTATAGGGGGAGCGCTCCTCCCAAACCTGCTGCTGCTGCTCAGGAGGTGACCATACACTTGCCAGTAAGTCTATATTCAATTAATGTAGTGCCGTGTATCGCGGATAGAGGTACACCCCGGCGTTTTGGTGGTTAGGGCAATGCGGTTCTGCCCTACAGGCGACCGGCCGTGTAACGAACACCTTGCAAGTTTACGTTTTGTCAGGATTATCAGAAAAATGTGTACATTTAGGAATAAATGTTAAATGTCGTTTAATAGTGAGTAATATGAGCTTATCAAATCTTAATGTTAATGTTCTAAATTTAAATGAATTTTTCATAGGTTTCGTATTTTGTTAAATGAGTCATTTTTATTCCGTATGGAGTATAAAGGAAATGGATAAAACAACACACGTAAATGAAAAAAAAAAGCTAAAAAACGTTTATTTAATAACTTGTATTCCCTCCCCGAGCTCTAATTACTGCTTCCATACGGTTCTTCATCGATCGGATGAGAGTCACGATCACATGCTGTGGTATATTGTCCCATTCCTCTTGGATTGCATCTGGCAGCTGGCTAAGTGTTTCTGGGGCAGGATCTCTTGCTCGAATTCGTCTCTTTAATTCATCCCACAGATGTTCAATGGGATTCATGGCCGGGCTTCTTGCTGGCCATTCCATAATAGAGATATCGACTTCGTTAAGATAATCTCGTACGACGCCCGCGGTGTGAGCCCTAGCATTGTCGTGCATGAATATGAAGCCGTTGCCAATAAAATGTGCATAGGGCATCACATGAGGCTCGAGACACTGTTCGACGTACCGATGACAGTTTAGTGCAGGCAGACGTGGCCCAGACACAAAAGCAAGCTCTGTCTTACCGTCGGCGCTGATTCCTCCCCAAACCGTCCACGAACCGCCACCATAGCTGACCTTTTCTTCAATGCAGCATTCTGCATAGCGTTCTCCGTCTCTTCTGTAGACCTTGTTCCTTCCGTCGTAACCATACAGCATAATTTTACACTCATCAGAAAAGAGAACTTTGCTCCACTGTAGGTATGACCAATTTAGGTGCTCACGTGCAAAGTTAAGGCGCGCTCTTCGATGGTCTGCAGTTAATTTCGGCCCATTTGCTGGCTTATGCGGTACCAGTCCACGATCCTTCAACCTTCTTCTAATTGTAGAGTCACTTACAGCCACCCTTCGTACAACACGAAGCCGCTGCTGCAGTTGAAAAGCGTTAAGGCGTCGATTTCTTAAAGAAGTTGTTACAATAAATCGATCATCTCGCTCAGAAGTGACCCGATTCCTGCCAGATCCTGAACGGCGCGTGAACAAACCAGTCTCCCGATAACGTTTATAGACTCTATGAACAGATGACAGGCTTAGATGCAGTCTTGCAGCCACAACACGCTGACTAAGGCCAGAATCCAGCAATGCCACAACTTGGGCGGCTTCTGTGGGCGAAGTATCCATACGTTTTAGAAAAATAACCTTTTTTCAGACGTCCCAAAGTCACAGTATTGAAATAAAAAACAAAAAGTTTAAGGATAGGCGCCAATTTTTAGTTTTTAAACGCTAAATGTACTCCAACCCTAAACACACATTTGTCTCAAAACAGTGATTCATTTCGTTTATAAGATAAACAAATGAAATTCTAATTTTGAATTTAGAATTTTCGCTTATTACTGTAATGGCCAAACTGCCAGCTATACATTTATGTTTTTTTTTTCATCGTATGAATTCTTTTTTGTGTTAAATTCGGACAGAAACAATGAAAACGGAAGTGTTTCGATTTTTTTGATGAGAAGTGTATTTTAATAAAAAACTTAATGTCACAACAGCGAGCTGACTATATAAGTGAAATATTCGCACAACATTTTTGTTTCTAAGTTTTTTTAATTATTACTAATTTTTTTTTTTAATTAATTATTATTTTAATTTATTTTTAAAAAATTAATTATTTTTTTAATTTTTACTATAGTTTTTTTAATTATTATGGTACGATGATATAGACCTTTTCGTTACGGTCCACTTTTTAAACCTGGTACCCGTATGTTTCGGCGCGATTTTAAAGACGTTTCACGTCAAAACACGCATGAAACAGCCCCGTTATGAGAACGTGTGTTGAAAAGTGAATTTTGATTTTGAGTGATAATGGGTGGGTTTAGTCGATGTGTTATGGTGACACGAACCACAGCGCGCCAGGCGAGCGACGCGGACACGCCGGCCAGCTGGGCGGCGGCTCCGGCGGCTCCGGCAGCTCCGGCAGCCCCGGCAGCCCCGGCCGACGCGGCGCCGGGCCCGGGGCCGTGCCGGACGCCGCGCGCCGACCGGCGCCGGCTCACCTTGGTCACCAGCCACGCGCCCGCCCCGCACCTTGGCCAAACCGCACTCACCTTACTAATGTTTCACATTTCAACTCCGGACTCTAAAGTCTAATCATTAATTCACTGGAGTAAACTGACGTTTACGGTGTTACCACTTTATGATGAACAGAAAATAGTGTTGTGACTAGAATATTGAAATCAAACTCATTCATTCAATTTCATTCCGTCCTCAAATCACATTACTCATTTTATTTACTTTATTAAGAAATCTTAATCCAAATTGTCGTGGTTATATCCATTACAACGATAAATAATTTACAGAATTATGTTTTGTCTAAAATGAAATACAATAACTACTATTACAAAGTGGTTAAATATGTATTTTTCTTTTAAAAAGATTACTAGAAGAATTACAGCAAAAAAAATTGATTTACTGATTAACTGAACGCATAGTTCGAGAACGCTAGCAAGTGAGTGAATTTCTTTTTTTTGTATCTGATAGAATTCATGTACCTATATTATAATTAATTGAGTACTTTTTTTTAATAAACGTTATTACTGACTTTGTGTGAGTGATCTAAATAACAACGAAGGGTGAAGTCCTTATCGATTTATTCAATTTATCCAATTATATTTGCAGGTCACCTAGTACGATAAATATGGCAGCATAATTTTACAATATGACATTAGCATCTGTCAGTTTACTCCAGTGAATTAATAATCAGACTTTAGTACCAGTTACCTCAAAGTTACAACTTCAAAAAAAGACCATATTCTCATTTAAAAGGCCGGCAACGCATCTGTGACTCCTCTGGTGTTGCGGGTAGTACATACATACACTCACGCCTTTTTCCCACGGGGGTAGGCAGAGATTACGTCCTTCCACTTGCTACGGTCCTTACATATTTCTTTCGCTTCATCTACTTTCATAACATTCCTCATACATGCTCGACGATTGCGGGTACTTCTGACCTGGCCTTTTTTGAGGACACTTTCGATTTGTTCGAAATATGTTCGCCTAGGTCTTCCTCGTCCCGTGTCTCCACTCACTCCAGCTTCATAAATCATTTTGGTCAGTCTACTTTCATTCCATCCATCCATGCCCAAACCACCCAAGCATCCCTTTCTCTATTCTTGTCACGATATCCTCTTTCAAACCACATTTCTTTCTAATCACTTCATTATACAATCTGTCACTCAGTTTTACTCCTGCCATACTCCGCAAAGCTCTCATTTCTACTGCATTTGCGGGTAGTAATGGTCGTTATTTCAATAACAGATAATATAATGAATTATTTTCCTGTAACGAATAACACGTCATTTAACATCGGCTTATACTGTTATCCTGCTATCGCTGTTGACAAAAGAATCGCCTAGTCGCGTTGTTGTTGCCACTTGAAGCCGTTGTGTGGGCGTAGGCGCTCGCTCTGTTGCCCGCCTGCTTATTCTTATAATATTAACCTTGCTCACAAGGAAATAAAGTTCCTATTTGTTTATTTCTTATAGTGATTTTTCTAATACCGAATTACCGGTCACAATTTTTTACCTTCACTCGTATGACAATTAGACTCATTTTGGTTTCCAGTGTGATTCAGCAGTATTTGGTTACCGAAAGCTTGTAACAATATTAGTAAGGACTGAATATTACCTGGTGTCTTCGGATATAAGCCTTAGCACGTCGATGCAGGATCCGCGCTGTGCTGCTCTCAGCTCCTTGCCAGTACAGCCCACGACCTAACGAACGAGAATACAACTGAAAATCTGTACAGGCGACTTACATATTTTGTTTAATGTTGAGGCAAAATGACACAGACAAAAGGTGTGGTCCAAAATTAGCTATTTAGCTATGAGTGCTGGTTATTTATTATTAAGCCACAGCACCGTGGGTGGTGCGCAGGGCGGGCAGCTGCGGGTCGTGGGCCACCGGCAGGTGCCGCACGTCGCTGAGGGACGCACGCCCACCTGTAGGAATGCCACAGAGCCGTGGGCGGTGCGCAGGGCGGGCAGCTGCGGGACGTGGGCCACCGGCAGGTGCCGCACGTCGCTGAGGGTCGCACGCCCACCTGTAGGAATGCCACAGAGCCGTGGGCGGTGCGCAGGGCGGGCAGCTGCGGGACGTGGGCCACCGGCAGGTGCCGCACGTCGCTGAGGGACGCACGCCCACCTGTAGGAATGCCACAGAGCCGTGGGCGGTGCGCAGGGCGGGCAGCTGCGGGACGTGGGCCACCGGCAGGTGCCGCACGTCGCTGAGGGTCGCACGCCCACCTGTAGGAATGCCACAGAGCCGTGGGCGGTGCGCAGGGCGGGCAGCTGCGGGACGTGGGCCACCGGCAGGTGCCGCACGTCGCTGAGGGACGCACGCCCACCTGTAGGAATGCCACAGAGCCGTGGGCGGTGCGCAGGGCGGGCAGCTGCGGGACGTGGGCCACCGGCAGGTGCCGCACGTCGCTGAGGGACGCACGCCACCTGTAGGAATGCCACAGAGCCGTGGGCGCGGTGCGCAGGGCGGGCAGCTGCGGGTCGTGGGCCACCGGCAGGTGCCGCACGTCGCTGAGGGTCGCACGCCCACCTGTAGGAATGCCACAGAGCCGTGGGCGGTGCGCAGGGCGGGCAGCTGCGGGACGTGGGCCACCGGCAGGTGCCGCACGTCGCTGAGGGACGCACGCCCACCTGTAGGAATGCCACAGAGCCGTGGGCGTGCGCAGGGCGGGCAGCTGCGGGACGTGGGCCACCGGCAGGTGCCGCACGTCGCTGAGGGTCGCACGCCCACCTGTAGGAATGCCACAGAGCCGTGGGCGGTGCGCAGGGCGGGCAGCTGCGGGACGTGGGCCACCGGCAGGTGCCGCACGTCGCTGAGGGTCGCACGCCCACCTGTAGGAATGCCACAGAGCCGTGGGCGGTGCGCAGGGCGGGCAGCTGCGGGACGTGGGCCACCGGCAGGTGCCGCACGTCGCTGAGGGACGCACGCCCACCTGTAGGAATGCCACAGAGCCGTGGGCGGTGCGCAGGGCGGGCAGCTGCGGGTCGTGGGCCACCGGCAGGTGCCGCACGTCGCTGAGGGTCGCACGCCCACCTGTAGGAATGCCACAGCGCCGTGGGCGGTGCGCAGGGCGGGCAGCTGCGGGTCGTGGGCCACCGGCAGGTGCCGCACGTCGCTGAGGGTCGCACGCCCACCTGTAGGAATGCCACAGAGCCGTGGGCGGTGCGCAGGGCGGGCAGCTGCGGGACGTGGGCCACCGGCAGGTGCCGCACGTCGCTGAGGGTCGCACGCCCACCTGTAGGAATGCCACAGAGCCGTGGGCGGTGCGCAGGGCGGGCAGCTGCGGGACGTGGGCCACCGGCAGGTGCCGCACGTCGCTGAGGGACGCACGCCCACCTGTAGGAATGCCACAGAGCCGTGGGCGGTGCGCAGGGCGGGCAGCTGCGGGTCGTGGGCCACCGGCAGGTGCCGCACGTCGCTGAGGGACGCACGCCCACCTGTAGGAATGCCACAGAGCCGTGGGCGGTGCGCAGGGCGGGCAGCTGCGGGTCGTGGCCACCGGCAGGTGCCGCACGTCGCTGAGGGACGCACGCCCACCTGTAGGAATGCCACAGAGCCGTGGGCGGTGCGCAGGGCGGGCAGCTGCGGGTCGTGGGCCACCGGCAGGTGCCGCACGTCGCTGAGGGACGCACGCCCACCTGTAGGAATGCCACAGAGCCGTGGCGGTGCGCAGGGCGGGCAGCTGCGGGACGTGGGCCACCGGCAGGTGCCGCACGTCGCTGAGGGTCGCACGCCCACCTGTAGGAATGCCACAGAGCCGTGGGCGGTGCGCAGGGCGGGCAGCTGCGGGACGTGGGCCACCGGCAGGTGCCGCACGTCGCTGAGGGACGCACGCCCACCTGTAGGAATGCCACAGAGCCGTGGGCGGTGCGCAGGGCGGGCAGCTGCGGGTCGTGGGCCACCGGCAGGTGCCGCACGTCGCTGAGGGTCGCACGCCCACCTGTAGGAATGCCACAGAGCCGTGGGCGGTGCGCAGGGCGGGCAGCTGCGGGTCGTGGGCCACCGGCAGGTGCCGCACGTCGCTGAGGGACGCACGCCCACCTGTAGGAATGCCACAGAGCCGTGGGCGGTGCGCAGGGCGGGCAGCTGCGGGTCGTGGGCCACCGGCAGGTGCCGCACGTCGCTGAGGGACGCACGCCCACCTGTAGGAATGCCACAGAGCCGTGGGCGGTGCGCAGGGCGGGCAGCTGCGGGACGTGGGCCACCGGACAGGTGCCGCACGTCGCTGAGGGACGCACGCCCACCTGTAGGAATGCCACAGAGCCGTGGGCGGTGCGCAGGGCGGGCAGCTGCGGGTCGTGGGCCACCGGCAGGTGCCGCACGTCGCTGAGGGACGCACGCCCACCTGTAGGAATGCCACAGAGCCGTGGGCGGTGCGCAGGGCGGGCAGCTGCGGGTCGTGGCCACCGGCAGGTGCCGCACGTCGCTGAGGGACGCACGCCCACCTGTAGGAATGCCACAGAGCCGTGGGCGGTGCGCAGGGCGGGCAGCTGCGGGTCGTGGGCCACCGGCAGGTGCCGCACGTCGCTGAGGGACGCACGCCCACCTGTAGGAATGCCACAGCGCCGTGGGCGGTGCGCAGGGCGGGCAGCTGCGGGTCGTGGGCCACCGGCAGGTGCCGCACGTCGCTGAGGGACGCACGCCCACCTGTAGGAATGCCACAGCGCCGTGGGCGGTGCGCAGGGCGGGCAGCTGCGGGTCGTGGGCCACCGGCAGGTGCCGCACGTCGCTGAGGGACGCACGCCCACCTGTAGGAATGCCACAGCGCCGTGGGCGGTGCGCAGGGCGGGCAGCTGCGAGTCGTGGGCCACCGGCAGGTGCCGCACGTCGCTGAGGGACGCACGCCCACCTGTAGGAATGCCACAGCGCCGTGGGCGGTGCGCAGGGCGGGCAGCTGCGAGTCGTGGGCCACCGGCAGGTGCCGCACGTCGCTGAGGGACGCACGCCCACCTGTAGGAATGCCACAGCGCCGTGGGCGGTGCGCAGGGCGGGCAGCTGCGAGTCGTGGGCCACCGGCAGGTGCCGCACGTCGCTGAGGGACGCACGCCCACCTGTAGGAATGCCACAGCGCCGTGGGCGGTGCGCAGGGCGGGCAGCTGCGGAGTCGTGGGCCACCGGCAGGTGCCGCACGTCGCTGAGGGACGCACGCCCACCTGTAGGAATGCCACAGCGCCGTGGGCGGTGCGCAGGGCGGGCAGCTGCGAGTCGTGGGCCACCGGCAGGTGCCGCACGTCGCTGAGGGACGCACGCCCACCTGTAGGAATGCCACAGCGCCGTGGGCGGTGCGCAGGGCGGGCAGCTGCGAGTCGTGGGCCACCGGCAGGTGCCGCACGTCGCTGAGGGACGCACGCCCACCTGTAGGAATGCCACAGCGCCGTGGGCGGTGCGCAGGGCGGGCAGCTGCGAGTCGTGGGCCACCGGCAGGTGCCGCACGTCGCTGAGGGACGCACGCCCACCTGTAGGAATGCCACAGCGCCGTGGGCGGTGCGCAGGGCGGGCAGCTGCGGGTCGTGAGCCACCAGCAGGTGCCGCACGCGCGACCGTCCTTTCGCGTTGCCGTCCAGCGCCGCGTGCCAGCTGATGTGGTCGCCAGCACAAAACTTGTTGCCTGCGACGACAGCTCATCTGTATTATGTATCTCAAGCACGCTTAAAAATATATTTATCTTCACGCATGTTATATTACAATTAAGAAAGAGATATTGTTTCTTCCATACAGATATTCATGCCACTTTATCATGACGGTAAGCAGATTTTTTTTCAAATTTACGATTATAAATTATGAATTGTACATAGGTTATAAAAAAATTAAAAGATTAAAGTTTTAATTTCTTTTTCATTCTTAGATGCAAGACTGTAACCAAACTACAAGTTTGTATGAAACCCAGCTTAGTGAGAATCATCACATATATTGGTGAAGTGTAAAACTAGTGATAAAATAAGTGTAAAGTTTATTTTTATAAAGATAATACAAAAAAAAATAAGAGATCACGTTTATCACTTTTTTTTTATACTACAATGGTAGCAAAAAGGCTTACGGCCTGCCTGATGGTAAACAGTCACCGTCGCCTATGGACGCTTGCAACACTAGGTGCATCAAAACGCTTTCCCAATCTTTTCAAAAACCAATTTACCCCCTTTTTGAAGAACCCCATACTGTAATCCGCCGGGAAAGCCTCAGCAGGGAGTTCGTTCGTGCGTGCGTGGAAGGAAATTTCGTTGAAACCGCACTGTGCGTGACCATTTAGGCTCCAACATGTCAGGATGAACTGCCTGCCGATGGCGAGCGGTGCGATGTTAGAATGTGGCCGTGGGCATCATGTCGAACAATTCTTTGCAACACAACCCGTTGTATAAGCGATAGAACACACACAAAGAGGCACAGTCTCTCCTCAGACTTAAGGGCTCAATACCGCATGTGAGTATGGGATCGTCAACGATACGCTCAGCGCGTCTTTGGACCGAATCAAAAGGATCAAGTTGGTATCGAGGTGCTCCTGCCCACAGGTGACAGCAGTACTCCATATGGGGTCTGACTTGCGATTTGTATAATAGCAGTCGTTGCCTCGGAAGGAAGTACCGCTTAGCTCTGTTAAGCACACCTAGTTTTTTAGAAGCCAACTTGACCTTGTCATCTAAGTGACTTCGGAATTGGAATTGGTCACTGGAGATGTTGACACCGAGGATCCCAATACTCTTCGGATGTTCAAGGTTGTGTTCTGGAATTGTGGGGCTACAGTGAATGGGGATTTTTTAGTGGTCATCACTTGTCACAATTTTCAATGTGGCACAAAAATCATCTGGTTATATGTCAAGATATATATGATATAACAAAAGAAAAGGTGCTAAAAAACCACAAACATGAAGTCACTTAGACTGAACAAACCAAATGACCGTCTTGTCGGTACTGTAGAATTGAGGAACTTATTTGTTGTAATTTTATTATTTAGTTGAGTTTTTCCCTGTGGAATTACGTTAGTATGTAGACTATTTATGAAAAATTAAAAGAAAACCAATATCCGATAACATTAGCCAGAGAACTACAGTTTGGCTTATAGTTTATTTACGTACCTTGTCACGTAAATAGTACTAAGAGAGGTGAAGAGTGGTAACGAAGCTTACTATGTATATACATAAACTATAAAATTATCTAAATCAAATAAAAGCGCGGACAATGAGTTTGTGGAGGAAAAGATACCAATAAATAAAAATATATCTCTGAGCTACCTGTAGTGAAGATATATCTGGCGAGTGCCTGCAGCAGCGCGGCTGGCCACAGCGGCGGGCTGGGTAGGTCTGCTGCAAGCCGCATGGTCAGCTCCATCCCCGTCCCTGAAGGAGACGACACGCAACCCTCGTCCACATTTCCTACGCGGTCGGGGGGCGCGTGCACCCGGCCATCCCCGTGTAGGTCCGAAAGACCGAAGCTGCGTACACAGATAGTATTTGTAGAAATCGTTCAGAGTTTGAATAGTGGCTGAAACCAATTGGTGCCTCGACAATCCTGAGGATATATCTCAGGGTGATGTTGGAGTAGGAAAGTATTAATGAAAGTCAAAGAAGTTAAGGAAGTCAAATCAAATCAAATCAAAAATTTATTCTTCTAATAGGATTTCACAATCAGTTTTGAATGTCAAAGATGCTACGCCATTGGTTCACAAGTCTACGGCGGGAGATCTTGCACTGTAAAAAACCAGCAACAAAAGCAGCAAGGGCAATTTTTTTTTCTCCCTGTATCATTCACAGTCGTCACTTCGAAGCCGGCTTCAGATACACAGTCTGAACCCAACCTCTGATACAAATTAAAACAACTAACTATTATATATTTCATATTGCATTAAACAAATCTGATATGTATATGTCCGGTAACAATATCATTTATTAAAGAATCATTAAAATTATATATCGCAAAATTTACATCCAAGCATTTTTATCATTCAAGAAATCATTGACCTTGTATTACCCTTTTTTCATTAGAGTATTTTTAATATGTCATCATCACAGCTCATATACGTCCCCACCGGGGGCTCTAGCCTACCCTAACTACGTTAGGATGATTAGACCTTAGACAACCACGCTGGCCCAGTGCGTGTTGGTTGACTGCGTACATCTCTGAATCGCTTCGCAGATGTACGCAAGTTTCCTCACGATGTTTTCCTTCACCGTACGAGCGTCGGATAAATGTACATATGAAATTCGCAACGAAAAACACATTGGTACACGGTGGGGATTAGATCATGGGCCTCCCGATTCTATGCGGCGCACAAACCAGTGCCGAGACCACAGCGCCACCGACGCTTTCTAATATGTGCTTTAAATTTATGAAACGGTAAAGCAGTAATATTTTCTGGAAGTGTGTTATAAAAAGTTACACATTTCCCTAAGAAGGAACCTCTAGTTTTTTGAAGCATGTATGTTGGAAAGGCAAGCTTATTTTTATTATTCGTGTTTATATGATGAATTTGAAAATTTGTATTAAATGTAAATAGTTCTTATAAAAATATATTAAATTTTCATAAATATATTGACACGCTATGGTCATTATATTTATTTCCTTAAATAAATCTCTGAGTGATTCTGAAGTGTGTGGATTGTAGCAAGTAGTAAACTGTTATCTCTCTCTACCTACCAAATAGAAAAGAGGTGTGAGTATATTATATCTATATATTATGAGAAGAGTATATATTATGTTAGAATTACATGTTATTTTGTGCATGATATATATAAATATTTATTACTTAATTGGTGTATGTTTGTATATGTGCGGTATAGTAATAAACAAATCTATCTAAACATTCCTATATCCAAGAAAAAAATTAAATGATTTTCATTTATATTAAAGATATTTATTGTACACATACCTAACATAATGCCAGTGAGCAGGTATGTTTTCTTCTGGCTTCCCTGGGTTCCAGTACATGCTGATGTAGTCCAGGGGATCCTGTCCACCAAGCCTGCACATATAATATCCTTATTTGTCATGCATTTTTAACACTTAACAGTCTATATTGTGTCCATTATCATTTGCAACAAAAATGATTGGCTTGACCTGTTTTGCCATTGCAACCTGCCTAAACATGATTTTAAGAGTAATAGTTATATTACATTATACATACCAATATTTGAGTCTAGTTGTAACTTGTAGAGGGTTGGGCTGATCAGGATACAGTTGTGAATAAGCCTCACAGAGAGCTTTTAGTCCTGCTGGCACCATTCTATCTGAAAATGTATAGTATCTATATTGATAACAAAAATTTTAATAAGCAATTAACATTTTATTACCCTTTAATGGTTTGAGATATCAGGATATATTCTTGCTATAGCTATTGTCTCAATCCATTATTACACTATTCCTAATATTTGTAAGCGAGGAAGATTCACTGTCTGCTATTTTATCAAATTACCTGCAATAAGTATATCTTAACCCTAATGTACAAAGGAGAGATTGAGGGATGCTCACAAATAAAAAAAATATTCTTTAGTATGTAACAATAAGACTATAAGTGTTAGGTATAGACAACCATGGCAAACTTTATTTGAGTTTCAAGCCAGGCTTATTATATCTCTTAATAATAAGCACTCTATAGTGCACCTCTAAATCTGCACTCAATAGTGCACTAAAATTTCTTACATATTTTCAAGATTCAAATGCGTAAAGGTAGTTAAATTAAAACTATTAAAGAAACTTGCAAATTTGAAGAAACCTCACAGTAACCGTCCTTACCAGATGCACTACTTTCGTCTTTGCTACTATCCATGGTCTGCGCTACAGGGTGCGACTTGTAATCACCAGTTTGCCCCTGCGCAGACGCCGTGTCTTCTACAAACGAAAGAGCACTATTCCTCACCACTCCAGGTTGACCGCTGGAGACGCCCGGCTGAGCCATTAGTTAGATATTAACTGACCCTTAGATTATGTTTACTTACAAACCAGTAAAGTTAAACATTTGTTAACTTTAAAGTACACTGTTGCAAGTACAAAAAATATTGACACAAAAATTTTGACATTTGACGGTAAACAGATGGATGTTTCTTTTTTTAATAAAAGTTTTACGGCTTTGGTTTTTTAACCATCTAGCCATATCTTATTTACAGATGGATGTTTTCCGCCGATTAACTAAACGAATCTTTCATGAAAAGTATTTTTTTTTTTATGCTGAAGTTTCAGATGCCTATGTTCAGCTTTGTAATGAGTGTGTTTATGGAAGACGCACGAACAGAAGGTTCGACACCTTTCCTGCTACCGACGCAGTCGGCGACCGTTCCGGAGATATATGTTTGACGAATATGTAGCCCGGCTCTTCGCGCTGGCCGACGAGCACGGTGAGTGAGCGAGAGACGTGGGTATGTGGCAAAGGGATTCGTTTGCGCGAGTGATGGGGTCAGATGAGTGGCATAAGATTTTTTTAAGGGGGCCGAGCTCTATCCGAGGCGCTATCTATCGGGGTGGTAGTGGAAAGTAATGATAAAACGTTTAGTACACTGATATCAAATCATTTTCGTATTTGCTACCTTGATTTTGCGCTATGACGAATCTTTTTAATGTGTGTCTAGTTTTTCTCAATAAAAACCAGCGAATTAAACTTTGAATAATCTGTGGATCTCCTTAAGCTACACTTTGACCACAGACCATGACTTTGACATTCGATATCAAAATTTCGGAACGTATTTTGTAATATTTTGTATTTAGGCCCGGTCGTAGCTAGAGTTTGTTTATTTTTTGATTATTTTGCATTTATTCGAAGAAATTTTATTATATCTAGAGAGTAATCTCATGCTTGTGATAGCGATATAATCTTTGATCTTCTTTGAATATTTTATACTGAAAACAACATTTAAAATCAAGTTCGAAATGAAATACTACTTTTTGATAACGATTTTCAGTTGCGTTTTTGCATTCGAAAAAGATATAACTTTTACAGTACCACCCGGAAAGATTGAATGTTTTTATCAATCAGTGTTAAAGAATGCACTTATTGACCTAGAGTATCAGGTACGGAGTATATTATAACCTCTTTTATAGTGTGAATGCCTACTGCACTTTATGTATATATCAATCAATCTTAAACACTTTCTTTTGTAATGATTTAGTTACACACTGTGTAGTAACTACGTTGGTGAGAAAAAATTAAAGTGTTAGGCTATAGTTTATATTATTTGAATAAACAAAAATTTTCAATATATGCATTATTTTTAACCCTTTCTTTCTAACTATGATCTGGCCTTTGATTATATACACGTGTATATAATCAAAGGATCTGGCATAGGCAATAAAGTTTCACATATTCTATCAACAGGCTCTATTTCGCTGATACAATGTGACGTGTGAATACCTGATACAATGTTTCGATGTACAATGTGAGAGGTGCATACTCGTTGTGCATTCAGAGATAATATAAAACAAAACTGATTTTTTTTATTAATAAAATGAGAATAGTAAATGAGAAGTTGAACATCAGAGCCACCCATATTGTAAAGTTGGTTCTTTAAACATTATATTGATGGATTTTTATTACAATAACTGCAAAAACGTGAATTTATTGATATATTTTTATATGTAGAAGTTAATACAAATAAAACTCGTAATAAAAAAAATATATATTAAAATTTATACTTGTTCTGCATAAATTGGTATTATGGGAAGTATATACAGAGTAAGAAAGAATACTTCATGGATATTGTTTAAAATTGTAAAAATCACATATTATCATATTCTATAATAAAATAGAAATAAGTGTTTTCAACACTGTCTGGTAATGCCATCATGTACTGAAACATAGTAACCCTCTGTTGCCTTTGCATTGTTGGGATCTTCTCTTCGTCTGTGTTTATAATGTTATTTTTTTAGTTAGCTTTAAAGGTATGAAAGGTTGACTCGGAACATCCAAAGCAACTGTTAGTTTAGCATTTAAATACTTTAGATACTAATTTCATTTCTTATACTTACAATAAAATTAAAAACTGCTTTCAATCTTTCAGGTCATAGATTCTACGCATGGAAGTCTCGATATAACATTTCAACTATCAAATCCTGTTGGCTATGCTATTGTAACCGACTATAAGAAGCTAGAAAACGCTCACAAGTACAAATCTGATTTAAATGGGGACTTCAGATTCTGTTTTGACAATTCGTTTAGCAGTATCAGTAGAAAAACGGTATGTATTTTATTGTTAAGAGATACAATATGATAAAAGCTATGGTACTTCCATGGAAGATTTTGCCTTGGAATGTACTGTTATAAACAGATAAAAAATTTTCATTTCATAATTAGTGTAAAAACCACCACTCTTACTACGGAGGAAAGAGCTAACTCAAGGTCAATATGTAAAGTCTGTTGCATTCTTGTGTATATATAATAAATAAATATTTGTTACACTTACACCAATTAGCCTAGCCCAAACTAAGCTCTTTAAATAAATATATAAAATGACCTATATTATATTAACACCAGATAAGCTTTGGTAACCATTATTGAAGTGTGAAAATGAGGCCACGGGTGAGAACTATTTATTGTGAGGGTTGCATATTTGTTGCGAACTGTAATCCTTTGGATTGTCTGCTTGCAGAAAGCCCATATTCTCCTGCTTGACCTTTGGTGACCAGACATCACATACACTGATGACTCAAGTTAGTTGTGGTTATGATGATTGACAATTATGGTAGTGCAAAATTCACAAATGAACTACCAATATTGTAGCTCTAACAGAGTTACTCTCACTTGTAGTATATAGAAGTAGTAATACTGCTATCAATACTCACTTTGTCAGTCTTTTTTGTACTGACATGATCAAATATGATTACAGGTATTTTTTGATCTCTTGATTGAAAATGAAGATAGTGTGGAGAAGGATTATGGTGATAAGGAAATGGAACTTGGTGAGTGCGAAACAATTTGTCTTTTGTGTTTACATTTCAAGGTGCTGTTCTCATTCATTATTTTTTGTACAACAATTTATCTGTCTATTAGACACAGGGTGCACAATGTGCAGGTGAGGTAGGTTTGGGTCACATCAGGTGTAGTTCAGAACCCATTGTACCCTGTATATCTCCTTTCTTTTTTATTCTGCTGAGGAAAAAGCATTGAATTATATACCCCGGCTGAGGAGAGCCAGAGGTTATGTAGGGCTCTTCTTCCCAAAAGGGGTAGGCCTACCCACTGAAAACCTCAGCGATGGCCATCCTCAGGCATTGAGGCGGACCCTCAGGATCGAGTGTCACATCTGAGGAATAACTTTTATATCTATTTCATGTCTATAATGCCTTAAAGGGAAGTTGTAAAAATACAACAAACAGACAAATTGCACATTTATTAAATATTATTATTATAATTTCAGTGAAGCTCACCCCTAGAATCACACTAAAAACTAAACTAAAGTTCCTGTGCTTCTAACGTTTAGCAAAACAACTCCCTAAGATTATGACCAAATCGAAGGTCGACCAATTTACAAGCTTACTTTTAATCTGTTTCCAATAATTACATAAGAAGAAGATTAATTAAGATAAGAAGTAAGTGGAAAGATAGCGTAAGTAATAATACATTGGTCCAAACAGGCGACAGTGCGGAGACATACATGATGCGCGTCCATGATATCTCTGAGTCGATTACGCGAGTTAAAGATAGTGTGTCAGCGACGCGGCGGCTGCAAGAGCTGCACTCTGCGCACGAGGCTCGCGATAGGAACTTGGCTGAGGATATGTGTTCCAGGTCAGTATCGCAATAATAACCAAACATTGGCTAGAACAGAACAAGACATATTGATTCAATAAGTATGTACGGTTTACGTACATTGTATAACCGAATGCCTCTGCGTTGTCATTAGTACATAACCGATCTTTACACCATAACTGAACATACATAATTCCCACCAAAACCATAAATACCATTTATAATAAATAAATAAATAAGTGTATTTTATCAGTGCATTATAATAAACCATCTCTTTTTCTAAATGTATGGACAGTAACCATGCAAACTAAATAAATATTTCTTACACAAATACCAATTATCCTAGCCCGTAGTAAGCACTGTAAGACTTGTGTTATGATATCTAGAGTAACGGATAAAGACATATTAATCATACATTGATAAATATTTGCTTTCCAATTGTGCGAAAAGTACAGGCGCGTGCACAAAAATCTGCATATGGTTTTTGTCGACCTCGAAAAGGCGTACGATCGGGTTCCCCGTGAGGTTTTGTGGTGGGCATTAAAGATGAAAGGTGTGCCTGGGAAGTATGTGAGGTTGGTCCATGCTATGTACAGAGCATCTTGTACATGTGTACGATCTGCCGCGGGAACGACGGACTGTATCGGTGTGGCTGTAGGGCTGCACCAGGGGTCGGCATTGAGTCCCTACCTCTTCCTTCTGATCATGGACGCTCTGACGTCGGACCTGCAGGAGGAGACACCCTGGTGCATGCTCTTTGCCGACGACATCGTGCTTGTCGGGGAGGAGGGCATCGAGGTACAAAGCAGACTGACGGGGTGGCAACAGAGGCTGGAGAGTGTTGGCCTGAAGATCAGCAGATCCAAAACTGAATATCTGTTCTGTGATTTCGGCGGTCTTTCCAGTCCTGTACCCATGTCTTTAGATGGCGTTATACTTCCTACCTGCTCAGATTTCAAGTACCTCGGTTCCCTCATTCAGAACGACGGCGAAATAGACAGAGCTGTGCAGCATAGGATTAACGCAGGGTGGATGAAATGGCGACAGGTCACAGCTACAACGTGCGATCCCCGAATGCCAATAAGGCTGAAGGGGAAAATTTACAAATCGATCATCCGACCTGTCGTCATGTATGGAAGTGAATGCTGGGCCGTCAAGAAGAAGGATGAAAATAGATTGCATACAAATGAAATGAGAATGTTACGATGGATGTGTGGTGTGACAAGGATGGATAAGATAAGGAATGAGTACATAAGAGTAAGCCTGAAAGTAGCGCCAGTGGTAGAAAAAGTGAGAGGAAGTAGATTAGCATGGTTTGGACATGTGATGCGGAGGGATGAAAGTCATGTCACAAAGCGAATGTTGAATATGAAAGTGGAGGGATACACGGGCAGAGGAAGGCCGAATAAAAGATGGATCGATTGTGTGAAGAATGATATAAGAATGAAAGGAGTAAGCATGGAAATGACGGCTGATAGAGAGGAATGGAAGGAAAAGATCTACTGCGCCGACCCCAGATAATGGGAAATGGGCAAGAGGATGATGATGATGATGATAAATATTTGCTTTCATTATAGAAAAATAAACAGCCATGGCTAAGGTAACCTCTAAAGGTCTCGTTTTCATCACACAAACATCTGCTCCCACCGGGACATGAATCCGGGACCGAGACCTTGACTGTATCTTTTACCTATATACCTTGACGGCATACCAACCATTCGTCAACGGTGGAAATATAAGTGGTATAAATGGAAGAGGGAGTTGGAAATATAAATATATGACAACTATAAAAATAATTAATAAGTTAAATTCATTAATTATACTACATTTGTTTTATTATCATTGATCAATATGTTTTGTTTTTTTTGTTGTATAGATTTTTTTGTTTTATAGGATAGGGCAGCACACGAGCACACGTATCACCTGATGGTAAGCGATAACCGCTGCCCATGGACAACAACGTTGCAACACCAGAGCAGTCACAGATGCGAATTATAATTTAACTATTGTGTTTGTATAGTAATTTTAATAAGTATTTGTCTATAGTCACTTAGTTCGTTTTACATATGGTTTCATAATATGTGATATTAATATAGTCTTAATAGTTTTTTACACATCCAGATATTTGTGATACATTTTTACAACTCCTTAAAATCATAAAAAAGCATAGAGTAAAAACTAATATATTTGAGTTTCGAATACAAGTTTTAGGAGCTTTCTGATTTGACTCTTGACAGAATTCTGTTTGAATTGATGCACATCACGGACCAAAGAGAAATAGTGTCAACGCATGCATTACGTGCATAACGAGTGGCATTTCCTATCTAAGTATCGCACTGAATAGGCTTGTTGCCTAAATTTCAGTAGTTAGATACTAATATATCTTGATGCCTATTCTATACAAAATAATTATAATTTTT